>JAQHUG010000063.1:1988773-1999816 GCA_028555095.1 Dicrostonyx torquatus
GCTGCCTGCTGCCATGCTTCCCCGACCACAGCAGATTCTCTTTCTCTGGAACCATAGCCAATACAAACTCTTCTGCAGGTGGCTTTTGATCATGGTGTTTACCACAGGGACAGAAAAGGAACCAGGACACCTGGTCCCAAAACAAACAAAAGACCTCAAAGGCTGATGAAAATCTGTAGAAACCAGACCCCTCACAGCACTGCGGCTGGAATTATAAAATGATACAGATACTTTGGAAAAACACTGACAATTCCTTAACAAGTTAAACTCTATGATCAGACCAGCTAACCCACTCCAGGTATTAACCCAAAAGAAAGAGAAATATAGGTCCATTAAAAAAAGACAAGAACATTGATATTCATAGAGCTTTCTGGGAATAGACAAAAACTAGAAACAACCCAAATCCATCAGCAGGTGAACATTTAAATAAACTGCTGGGTAATGGTGCAATGCTAGGCCACAAAGGGAATGACTGGATACATTTGCCAGCAAAGAGGACTCTCGGAATAATGGCACAGAGTCTAATAGGCCAGGCAAAAAAGAATAATGTACGGTATATATAAAATTTTAGCAAGTGCATCTTATATGCAGTGAGAGTCAATTTGTGGTTGCCTAGGGGAGAGGCAGAAGGAGAAATGACAGGAGTACAAACTCACGGTCTAAATGACATGATCATTAGCTTATTAACTGGGGTGGGAGACTTGCATGCCTGCCAAAGCGCCCAAGTGGAGGCCAGAGAACAATTTGTGGGAGTCGGTTCTCTCCTACCATTTAAGTGAGACCTAGGGCTCAAACTCAGGTTGTCAGGCTTAGTGGCAAACATCTTTACTGGATGAGCTATCTCACCAG
This sequence comes from Dicrostonyx torquatus, assembly GCA_028555095.1. NCBI lineage: Eukaryota > Metazoa > Chordata > Mammalia > Rodentia > Cricetidae > Dicrostonyx > Dicrostonyx torquatus. Next base: position 1,989,623 of record JAQHUG010000063.1, read on the forward strand.
TCTGATATTATTTTGGATTTGATGATGGTTTCTTGAGTAAATATACACGCCATTTTCTTCAAACGGTGCCAGGTATGATGGAACGTATGTGTGATTCTAGCACTCAGGAGGCTGAGGGCAGAAGGATCCCAAGTTTGAAGTCAGCCTGGGGTACATGTAAGAGACTATTTCAAAACCCAAAGCAAAGAGAAGATAAAAAGTGTGCCAGACTACACAGTTCCAGTGTATGGTTCACGCATGTTAACTATACTCCAATACAGTTATTTTAAAGACCACACAATATATAATATAAAATAAAAAACATTTTAAAGGCGCATATTTTTAAATGCTTGTTTTGCTCAGAGTGTAGTTTAAACACAACACATTCCAAGGGCATGCCTGTGGCCGGGAGGGGACTAGGAATGCCACACATCGACACTTGTTTTTGGAGGCAACTGCAGGCTTGAAGTTAGGCGCTGGTAGATCTGGGTCCAGCCCCACAGCTGCTTCATCTTACCTGTGTGACCTTGAGAGAGGCACTTAATGTTTGACAAATATCAGTGTGCTCACCTCTAAGGGGGAGATAACAACTACTAATAAAACACAGCTGTTGAAAGGATTAACCAAAATGCCACGCAGGGCAGCCAGCCGCGTACCTGCAGTGTGGTACATAGGCAGTAACTGTACTCACTGCCAACCACCACTGTTTCCAGGGAGCCAAAACCTCCCAGCTACACCTCTAACTCACAAGCTCACCGCCACTCTTCCTGTGATGTTTATCTCCTTTTTCTTCATTTGCATTTCCTAATTTTCATGTTGAATGTTTTCTTTTTGAAAATGATTTTCCAAAGGGTCTATCTTTTAGCTAAACCTTTCTCTAAGTCTGAGTAAAATCAACACGTAAACAAAACTGATGTCGTTAAACAGATAAAGGTCAGCCCCCGGATGAAAATGTCAAGGGCGGGTGGAACGGAAGCTCACTGGACTCTGGCAAGAAACCTGGCACTCAGCCAGGACTGCGGTTCACTTGGCTTCTCTGTCTGCTGGTCAGATCTGTATCTAATTCACTGCCAGCCCACTTTCAGCTTTTAACCTCTAAGTCCACATTCAGTTTAGGTGACCATACCTATTATGTCACTGAGAGACAAGCAACGGGCCACCTCCTCACCAGTCCCTACAGTGTGCCGCAGCACCAGGATGGTGGTCAGTCTGTACCCTCTTCTCCATCCTAAAACTTCAAGCCTCCTGCTCTCTGCTCTGATCTCACTGTCCCCAAGGAAGGCCGGCTCCTCCCTCCTTGAGACAACACAGTCCGTAAATTCCGCCCTCTCTGGAAAATATCCCACTAGTCAGTCTCTCCCTGGTTCCTTCCCATGTGCTTAAAAATATACTCGTAGCCCAGTGATCATAACCCTTCTGTGACCCTGCTTCTCCAATGGACTCTCACGCCTCATCTCTCTTAAATGTTGCCTCTGTTTCCTCACTCACTTCCCCATAATCTGACCTCTCTCAGCTGTCCATAGAAAGGAGAAGTAGGGATTGAGAGTTGGGGACCAGCCCTTCCCAGTCTAAGAAAATAAACAAAAGCTGGCTACTCCCCAGGGAGCAGACAGACTCGCTGGCTTATTCATCTCCAACAGCTGGCCCCAGAGAACCTGAGGTCTGGAAGAAGAGACTGGGTTGCAGGGGGCTTGGTTTCTGTATTTTGAGGACACAGGTCTCTAACCTATGGGGCAAGTTAGTTTTTTGAGGATGGAAGGAGTCACTCGGTGGCTACAATGTCTGACAAAGGAAATCGGCCCTTTACACAACAGAGAATAATTTCCACCCTCCTGTTCCTGGCTGTCCTGAGGGGACCCCCCCACACACACAACAACAGTAAAGTGGCTGCATGGGCAACCAGAGAAAAGCACAGAAAGATTTGTTAGACACCAGTTTAAAGCAAGCTGTGCTTAGCAAATATAATTCGTGTATATGGGAGGAGGTGGTTGTGGTGGCCAAACAAAGCTTAGAAGGTGTGTTGATGAGACCTGTTGGAGACAGGCTCGAGCCAGCTACTGCAAGTCCAAATCACCAGGGAGTGACTGCATAGAAAAATCATTGGGAGGCTAGGGAAGCTGCTTGGTGGCAGAGCACCAGCCTAGCACACATGAGGCCCTGGATTCAATCCAAAATCCTGAAGAGGGGTGGAAAGAAATGAAGGAGGGGAGGGAGAAGAGCGGCAAAGGGGGAGAGGAACTAGGGGAGAGAAACATTTTTTCTTGTGGGGGGTGTTTTTCCTACACAGGGTCTCGCTATGTAGCCCTGACTATCCTGGAACTCAGAGATCTACCTGTCCCTGCCTCCCAGGGGCTGGGATTAAAGGTGTGCGCCACTACACTTGAGAAAAAGTTTCTGTGGGCTGGAGAAATAGATCAGTGATACAGCGCATGCCTAATAGGCACCAGGTCCTGGGTTCAATTCCAAGTACAAAACAAACAAATACAACAATTAAGCCAGGACATGCCCAAGGCTTCACAGACCCATTTTGTAAAAAGTTATTTACACATAGAGACCACACAGAGCATAGCAAGTCAGAGGGGCCATTCTTAAGAATGTGTGTTTACTGAAATATGTAAGGAACCCCAGTGAGTCTCAGCCAGCCTCTCTCTGTTGCAGGAATCTTTCCTCTGGCATCTGGGCCAATGGGCTCAGAGCCCACACCCACTCACTGCCTCATCAGGCAGCTGCTCTGGCACTGAGCAGCAATCCTTGTTAGAAATTCTTCCCTATCAGGAACCCTGGGACTCCAGGCTGCTGCCCCATGGTTAGTCATGTGTCCCCTCCAGCTAGAAGGGCCCTTGCCCTCCTCTGTGATAGGTGAAGTCAGTTAATACACTCCTCACAGTATCTCCCCTCAGAGGACAGCATTTCTATGTCCAGCACCGTCTACCTACCCATCTCTGCTTTCTTACTATCACCATTTAAAATAGTGCTCTTATTTTACATGCATGTGTGTCTACCTGAAGGTGTATGTATGTGTACCTCATGCATGCAGGTGCATGCAGATGTTAGAAGAGGGAGTCAGATCCCCTGGAACTAGAGTTACAGACAGTTGTGAGCTTCCATGTGGACCAGGAGCTAAACCTGGGTCCTCTCCAAGGGCAGGAAGCTTTCAGCCCCTGAGCTATCTTTGTAGCCCTCTATACATTTAAAATATAATTTCCAGGGCAGACCCAGGCCACTAGATGTGCTATGGCCCACAGAGAGGAAGGTAAGGCTGACACAGAGGCCTGCAGACCTCTGACTGGGCCCCGAGTACATGGCCTGTGTCAAACGCATCTTCCATTAGGGTCACAGTAAGTCCAAGGCTCCAGATTTATTTCACAACACTTATTTACATATGTGAACCACAGAGCATGGCAAGTCATAAGGGCATATTCAAGGATGTCCCATGGAGAATTTGGAGAGGGTCTGGGAATCTGAGAAGGCCACGTCTCTCCTATCTTAGGAAACAGGAGGAGGTGCCTGCCTCTGTGCTGGTAGCTCACTGCCCTGGCTCACTAGTGCAGAGACAACACCACACTCTCTGTGGAAAGCTACTCCAATGCAGTCCTAGAATAGAGGCCCATCAGCTTCAGTGAGGACAGAATTACCCAGCTCTCCCATCTCAAGATCATTCCTTCAACCACGAAGTGGTCCTTAAGCTGGAAGTCAATACTACTCCATAGTCCTAGCTGGCACTGAAGAATCATTTGCCCCAAACTTTCCCTCTGCTAAAAATGATCCATTCTGCGAATGGCAGTGTCTGACTCTATGAGAGCCTAGAAGCAGAATTGGTGGGCCTGAGGCCCTTTTCAAAACTGGGGCAGATAAGGAAGAGCACAAAGCTCTCCCATTTTACAGGCAGGAAAACTGGGGGCATGCTCCATCGGCTTGCTGACTTCGGGACCACCCAGTGGAAATCCCAAGCACTGTCCGCCAGAGACCAACTGTGCCTGATGAAAAGGAAAGCCGTGGCTCCACAGACAAGCAGCAGTACGGCCATCTTAGTTTTCCCACAGGGTTGTGGGTAACCACAATGGTGCCTTAGGTCAGGCTCACGTTGGAAGCTCACCCCTCCCACTTCTCTGCTCTTGTCTGATTTCAAAGACAGCACAGGCTTCAATGTCAAAGTTAAGTACATTTAATGCATGCATAAGGATCCATCTGCCAGCTCCAGCCCTGACATTTCTACCTCTGGCAATTTGGAGACGTTACTTAACTTGTCACGATAGGAGACAGTACAACTGTTTGGCCAGTGCAGATTCCACGGCAGATCTGAGCTTGAGGACCAAGGAGTCTTAATTGCAACATGGCCATGGGGGAAATCAAGTTTTCATGTGGGATTGGCTTCCCGAATGATCAACCACACTGACATTCCGGCCTGTTTCCATCACTTTGTAACAATAAACATGTTCTCCTTAGGAGTTTGTTTTTCCTGCTTCTAGCCATACTTTGCAATGGAATATACTTAGGAGGAAAAAAAAAAAATCTGCTCTGTGGTTAATGAGGCCACAGTGTAGAATTTCTTTCCTTGGGGAAAGAAGTCGCCTGTGACTCAGGGTCCAAACATCCACCTCAAGTCCAAAGCCCAGAGAGCACAGCAGGGTATCTCTGGTGCAGGCTTGGGAGCAGGGGCCAAGCTGGGCTGAAGGCACTGTAGAATGTAGGATGTTGAGCCATACAGATTTTCCATTAGGGAGATTAAGGATTTAGCTCAGTGGTAGTGTTCTAGCCTGAGCAAGCAAGACCCATAGTGATTTCTAGCACTACAGAAAGTAAATTAATAAATAAAGTGTTTGGTGTTTTGTAGGAGAGATGCCAATAGGCAAATATCAATGACAGACAAATAGCAATGATTTCATATGGGCCAGTGGAATACTTATAAAAAGGATGTTTAATTTACCCTCAATTGGATCCCCCAACTCATATAACACAGTAGCTGTGCATGGTGGTACATGCCTTTAAGGCCAGTGCCTGGGAGCAGGGCAAGTGGATTGGTCTACATAGTGAGTCCCAGCCCAGCTAGGGAAACCTGTCTTTAAAAAACACAAAGCCCTAAGAGTAGGGGCCTTTTCTCAGTTTCTTTACTTTTCCCTCCACCAGAACGGCTACTGAGTTGAGAGTAATGCAATAACTGCCCTAACAGTCCACTTCAGAGGGCGGGTATAGCACACTATGGATGCCACGGAGGCAGCAGAGCATAGTGGGAAGGTGGGCAAGCGAGCAGGAGGATCTGGCTATTTCTGAGCTTCCTTCAGGAGTACAGAGGCACCTATGAGCACAAAGCATTGTTCCCTCACCAAGTGTGTAAACAAACCTAGCCTGTGCCAGGCAGTGCAATGACAACACCTATAGTGTCTCAGGAGGAGGCACCCCATTCAAGTAATGCCCTGACCTAGTGAGGGTGATCGATCAGGGAAAATTCCCTGATGGACAAACACACAATCAAGGTGACATTTGCAACACAAGCGAACCAGGTTGGCCATGCAAAGAAAGGGAAAGCAGTCCAGAGGGCTGGGAGGTCACTCAGTGGGAGAGAGCACTTGCCCAGGCTGTTTGCAGGTCAGAGGGTCAACTTCCAGTCTTCCACTTCTGAACCACCCCCCAACACACATGCATACACATATGTGTGCACGTATATACATACACATTGATGTTTAAGAAAAGCAGGTTCAGGAAGGGATGGTATCCGAGGATGGGACTTTGGGGTGGGGAAGCCCCACAGTATTGTAATGGGAAGAAGGCAGTTATGCATTTGTTAATCTATAGAACACACAACGAACACCAGGACTGAACCCTAGTGTAAAATGCACTGTGTGTGTAATGGGTCAACGTCGGCTCCTGAGCTGGAATAAGCAAACCATACCGATGTGGGCTATGGCGATGCAGGAGGCTGGAGGTGGGGCGGAAACAGCTTGATGCAATGAATTTTATTAAGAAGACAGAAAATGAAGGAAAGCTAGAGTGTCGGGGAGAGGGAGTAAGCAAAGGAAGCAGCGTGTGCAAGAGCCCAGCTGCAGACGGATAAGTGACTCCAGGCTGCTGCAGTCGGAGTGCAGAGGCCCTGAGGGAGGCTGAGGAAACTGACATACTGGCCATTACAGAAGCAAAGCCTCAGGCACCCTGGAGCCGCCTGGACTTGCCCCTGGCTGCCTGTCCCTGCCGCGGTCAGTGAGGGGGGCTGCCAGGGAGGGGAGGCAGGCACATAGCTGGTTTATACAGAGGGTGATGGTGATGAGCTCTTGCCAGTACGGTTGGAAATACTGAGCTATTTCCCACCCCTTGTGTGAGAATACCAGCAGTCAGTTGTAGAACCCCCAGTGCAGCAAACCACGGCTCACAGATTTTGCACCGTCACCAAACTAGTGGAGTGATGGAAAAGCATGTATTAAACCACAGTCGAGGGGCCAGGGAGAACACTAGCTGCACGAGCCCGGCAACCTGATGTGGTGATGCTCTTCTGTAACTCCAGTACCCTGTGGCAAGGCGGGAGGTGGAAACAGCAGTCACCCTTTGGCTTCTCTTGACCCGCTTAATTTCTTGAAGGCCTTAGACTTGTGTCATGTTTCCAAACCTCGTTTTGGAAGCTTGCTGGCCCATTAGCCTGGAGCCTGCAGCGTAGAAACAAAGACCCTAACTCCGCACAGTAAAAATGAAATCTTCTGGCCTTCGCACGTATGTTCACACACTCTCCCACCACACACACACACACACACACACACACACGGGGAGGGAGTGTAGGGAGAAAGGGAGGGAGAGAGGGAGGGAGAGATCCAATACTTTTAATAGTTTTCTGAAGACACTGCTGCGGAGGAAAAGCAAACAGACTCTGGCACCCACAGCCCTGAGGCCTCGCTCACCACCCCACCCACCCCTCATCCTCCTGAGGTCCCGGATGCTTCCTGTTTGGGAAATCAGGAAAACAAGCATTGCTCTAGTCTGAATCACCCATCATACATCAACTGGTACAATTTTAGAATAAGGAATAAGCAACTTAAAGTCAACTTCTAGAAAATTCTGAGGGAAACAGTAAAACTGATAAAGGGAGAAACCATAGTCCTGACCCAGGGAAGGTATAAGCAAATTCAGTTAAAGGCTTATAAAGCAATAAAGGCATTGGCACACTCCAGTTCTGACCCAGTTGTGAACACTACACTGAAAAGAGATGCCGGCGTGAGGGAGCCATCACTGAGCTGTGGATGCCTTAACTGCCTCCGACAGCAAGCAGCTGGTGGAAGCTACCACTAGTAAAAGCAGGGTCCTTGTCCTTGCCTTGAGTAGAATCCTAAAGAGAAGCAGGTATTCCTTCAACTCTACAAAGAATACCTTTGCAAGAAATATACAGCATGCCTTAGAGGTATATTTTATTTTATTTTATTTATTTTATTTTTCAAGACAGGATTTTTCTGTATAGCCCTGGCTGTCTAAGAACTTGCTCTGTAGACCAGGCTGGCCTCGAAGTCACAGAGATCCGCCTGCCTCTGCCTCCCGAGTGCTGGGACTAAATGCATGTGCCACCACCACCCGGTTGAGGGAGCCTCTAAAGACAGCCATGCAGAACCCTGAGTCCCATAAGTTGATAATGAATAATCCAACCCAGGGAAAACAGAGCGAGAAGAACCCGTGATGCTGTGAGTCAGGCCTGTTCTCAGATCGTCACCAACAGCAAAGGTCACCAGAAGCAGAGGAGCGCCTGTGCACACAGCAGGGCGGACTGTCCAGGCAACTCTGGCCCTATGAGGAGCCAGCCAAGTACACAGGGCTCCTTTCTCCCTCTGTTACACCCAGTTGGCAGGACCAAGTTGAAGAGCCTCTAACCTGGGCAAATGGGAGCAGACACATCTGTAAATGATACCTGAGCAATCCCTTAAATTTAACAGGAGGACAGGGTCTCTGTGAACACAAAATATGATTGGCCATGAGTGGTGATCACTAAGAGTAAATAATAGACATGGCATTTAATTTCTTGTTCTTCCCATTACTATGTTTGAAATGCTTCATAATAAAAAATAGTATATATTCATTGTAGAAATTTAGATAAATACAAAAATTTAAAAACCTCTCAGAAACATAAAAGCAAGATATAATTCTATAACCTAAAAATACTGCCATCCTTTTGGCCTGTTTCCAGCATTTTCTTTCCTTCCTGTGTATGTGCACATGCGCACAGATTTGTGTGGAAGTCAGAGGACACCTTGAGGGAGTTGGTTCTCTCCTTCCATCAGGCAGGTTCCTGGGACAGAGCTCAGGCTGCCAACAGGGGCCTCTATCCATTCAACAATATCACCAGCCCATTTTTCTTTTATTTGCCAAACAGGATCATTCTAGCTACACTGGTTTTTAGTCTGTCTTCATTAGTCCACTCTTGATTGTTCTTAGGCATTATTCAAGTTGCTAAAGATTCTGTTCGTTTCACTGTTTGTTTTTTTTTTTTTGAGACAGAGTTTCTTTATGTAGCCCTGACTCACGTAGACTAGGCTGGCCTTGAACTCACAGAAATCCGTCAGTCTCTCACTCTTGAGTGCTGGGATTATAGGCATGTACAACCCTGCCTGCCCTTCAAGTTGCTAAAGGTTTTTAACGGAACTAGCCATTCACCAAAAGCTAGCCTATGATCTAGTCCCAATACTTTTGCTACAATAAGAAAATCTATAATAAACCAGGAAAAATGACATTATAAATTAGACAATTTCAAATGAGAAAGAAATGTTTTAATACACATCTAAATGTAACTCCACAGCATAGAAGTGGGGAAAAAGTAAAGAGAGAAACTGGTAATTTGAAAACAGCATAATTCTAAACAATGATTAACTTTCCCTGTGGTAAAGGCCATGAAGAAACAGGTCTAAGGCTGACGTGGCTCACACGGTGCCTCTCAGTCAATTGATAACACACCAGGTTCAAGCAATGAGTTCAGGAAATCTGCTAGTAGCCTCTGAAACGCCCAACTTCAAAGGGTGGACTATTGCATCCATTGGGATGGCCCAGGAGGACTATGCAGGCACAAGGCTGACTCCAGTCTCTCTCGGGACCAGTCACCAACGGTCCCAGCACTTGCTGTGCTCTTCATCTAGCATCTTCATCTTCATCTATTGCCGGGCCTGACCTGCAGCTGAGTCCCCACCACCACCACTGTCCCCGCCATACAGTTTTTAAAGATGACTTCCTCCAAAAGAAAATCCACCAAATTCTCTGGGTAAGGAGGTGAGGGCAATCTTACTTTTTTTTTTTCTTGCACTACTTTTCCTCTAACAAAATGTTGAATTTGGCTGAATGTCTGTGAAGACAATGCCTCTCTGATCAAAATTAGAATGTCACTTTAAAAAAAGGGGGGAGGGGAGTACAATCCATAAACTATTTCACGACACATGGATGAGTGCATCATAGCTGTGTTCCATCTGGCCTTCAGATTACAAAAAATAAAAAAACAAAAAACACCAGGGACCTCAACCTCTGACCTAGGCCTTGTGTTACTGGCCAGCAGCCACCCAAAGGTGAGCCACTGTGAGGAACCCCCAGGTCTTCTCAATGGCATAGTCAGAGACCCGCTGTTTTCTATGCCTTTTCCTTCCCCTTGGCCATCTCTGTTGCTGGTTGGAATTCTTATTTCAGCAACCACAACGGTGGGCTTTGCTCTTATCCATTTCTAAGGACTACAGAGGAAAGTGAGTACAGGACAAGCCCAGCAAACACACTCAGAAACCCAAGATCACCTGCAGATCACCAAGGAAGCAACTGCCGCCACCATGTGTGGCCTCAAAACCAGGTTTTAACCTCTTCTCCCGATCTCCCAAATGTCTAAGAGTCCCTACCACTATCACTCCACCACTGATGAACCCCATCACTCTACCGCCGGTGAACCCCACCACTCCACCACCGATGAACCCCACCACTCCACCGCTGATGAACCCCACCACTCCACCACTGGTGAACCCCACCACTCCACCGCTGGTGAACTGCCACCACTCCACCACTGGTGAACTGCCACCACTCCACCGCCGGTGAACCCCACCACTCCACCGCCGGTGAACCCCACCACTCCACCTCCGGTGAACCCCATCACTCTACCGCCGGTGAACCCCACCACTCCACCGCTGGTGAACCCCACCACTCCACCGCAGATGAACACCACCACTCCACGACTGGTGAACCCCACCACTCCACGACTGGTGAACCCCACCACTCCACCGC
>JAQHUG010000063.1:2006038-2021528 GCA_028555095.1 Dicrostonyx torquatus
AAAGAAAGAAAGAAAGAAGTCCCAACTGCTGGGTGGTGGTGGCCAGCATTAAACCCAGCACTTGGGAGGCAGAGGCAGGTGGGTCTCTGTGAGCTCCAGGACAGCCTGGGCTACATAGTAAGATGGTCTCAAAAAAAAAAAAAAAAAGGAAAAAGGAAAGGAAAGAAGAGAAGAGACCCACAGCTGAGAAATTAACAGGAAAACCAGCCCCACTGTCAACACAGAAGGTCCCTGACAACAGCAGGAATTAAAACTGCTCTACAGAAAGCCAGGACACCAGGACATATGGTCCCTCAATGGAAAACAGCCTCTGACGGAGATGAGCTAATGAAAATATTTCACACCACGTGAGAGGCTAACAGCCCCAAGGAATGTCAGCAACCCTCACACTCAAGAACAGAATGCTCTAAAACTCCTGAGAAAAGGACCATTGAAACAGTCAAAGAGTGCACAGAATGGCAGCCAAAAAGACAACTAGAAAAATTAAAAACAAACAACAAAAATTAAAAATCTCAAAGTACCTAAAACACAAAGATTCGAGAAAAGGACCAAATAAAAATTGTAGAAAGAGCTGAACAGTGGTGCACTCCTTTAATCCCAGGACGTAGGGGAGGCAGAGGCAGGCGGATCTCTGTGAGTTCAAGGCCAGCCTGGTCTACAAAATGAATTTCCAGACAGCCAGGGCTACATAGAGAAACCCTGTCTTGAAAAACCAAGATAGATAGATAGATAGATAGATAGATAGATAGATAGATAGATAGATAGATAAAATACAGTCACAGAGGTCAAAGAATGATTCAGTATACAAATCAAACTGAAGAACAAAATTGTAACCTGGAAGGATTTTCTATGATGTAACTGGGGGAGGCGGGTTTCTATGCAGAAAAATAAGAAAATAAGAAATACGACATTTAGACTGAGAAGCTCCAAGCCCAGCGGTTCTTCAGATTTAGTGCTTCTGGTCCATTCTATGCTGAGTGGAGAAAATCTAGAAATTCTGGTTATTTGTGGCTAATTGCTTTTTAGATGTCAGTGACTAACTCATGGGGTCTTTAAAACAGAAAAGCAAACAACATATGTGTTGTCCCAGACCTGATGTGGGACAGCTAGATAGATTACAGGACCTGGCTTGTGCTGTCCCTCTCAAGTTGCAAAGGGAACGCTCCAGGGAGACTAGGGACCCCAGGGTGGGAAGCTCAGCCTGCTCCCCAGAGCTGCAGTATCTTTCCTGGTACTTCCTGGCTTACAAAAGAGAGATTTACACGGCTTAGATTTGAGGTTTCCTACCTAACACCCTTTCTTCACTGATTTCCTGTCTTAGGAACAGCTTTTCAGAGTGCTGTCAAGAACTGCACTGTCTGCCACTGTGTCTGCCTGGAGGGCTTTGAGTGGGAACTCTGAATAGCTGTGTGCAATAGCCTTGCCTGTTCGGATGCTAAGCCCCAAACTAGTCCTTGATCCTCTGCCAGCTCCCAGTCCAGCATCTCTGAGGGCGCACACACCCTGTCTGAGCCCAGTCAGGGCAGAGACGGAAAGGAGAGTTTGGAATCACTGTTCCAATGGATCCCCAAAAATGTTTTGATTCAGATGCTGTTGTTCCCAGTAAGTAACAAAACTTCAACACTGAGGGGGCCTCAGGACAGCTGAAGGGGGGTGGAAGCCAAGTCCACTAACCATTACCTAGTTTATGTAGTTTATGGCTACCTAGTGACTATGTTGGGCCTTAAATTCCACAGCCTCATTGAAGTTGAATGTGGAGTTCGGGCAAGAAAAGCCTGGAAGTTATCAGTCATTGCATGCTATTGTACTGCAGTCTTGACATCTCACAGATCACTTGAAACACTAGCAAACAGACAAACCAGCTCCACTGCCATCAGGTTAGGAGTGTTGGAGGAAGTGGCCCAGTCTACTGATGGGGGGAAGGCGCTACCTCAAGAGGTTTCAGAGGAGAAGAATTTTAGTATGTTGTCTAGAGACCATTCTTGTGATATTTTGGTGAAGAATGTGGCTGTCTTTTGCTCTTGTCCTAAGTATCTGCCTGAGGCTAAAGTGAAGAGTTTGGGATTGATTCTGTTGGCAGAAGAAATCTCCAAATAGTCTAGTATAGACTCTGTCATGTGGACATTAGTGGTAACACCGATGGAGATTTCTCATGAAAGGAGCCAGCTGAGCAAGGAAAAATATTTGAGGAGAAAAGGGCACCAGAAACTAGAAAGGAGCTAAGTCCGTGTCCAGGGAGTTAAATGGATTAAGGCATGGAATAAAGGCAGCAGTGACCTCAGGACAAGATCCCACCCAGCTAAATTTCCAAGTTATGAAAAGGAATTTAAAAGTTTAGAGTCGGGCCGGGTGGTAGTGGCGCATGCCTTTAATCCCAGCACTTGGGAGGCAGAGGCAGGTGGCTCTCTGTGAGTTCGAGGCCAGCCTGGTCTACAAGAGCTAGTTCTGGGACAGGCACCAAAGGTTACAGAGAAACCTTGTCTCCCCCCCTCCAAAAATAGTTTAGAGTCAGGTGTGATGGCATACACCTTTAATCCCAGCACTAGGAAGTCAGGGGCAGGTAGATCTCTGAGTTTGAAGCCAGCCTGGTCTACAGAGCAAGTTTTAGGAGAGCCAAGCTTAGGCAATGGAACACAGAAGGTTGGTGAATATATAATTGAGCGAGCGAGGGGGCCATGTATCAGCTCTAGCAAGCAGCAAACTTGGTCGCTTTGGACACATGGTTCTGGCTTTAAAATTAAGAACAGAAGAAAGGAGTTATGAAATAAAGCTGCTGAGGCCAGGTATGTGTCAGGGATGTCCCTGAATGGAGGCCTAGTAGAGAGGCCACTGAATGAAGCTGTGAAGGTAAAGCCCGGATTGCCCTGGAGAACCCAAGGTGCCAGGGACACCTGCAGAGGAGAGCTGCTAACAGGGCGTGGAACCAGCCCCAAGAAAGAAGTGTGCTGTAGACAACAAAATTGAAGGTAGCTGAAGATCAGACATGGAGCTGCAGTGTTTGGATTTTGTGCGCTGATCTTTGGTCTTGCTTTGGTCCTGTATTTCCTTGCTAGGCTCCCATCCCTATGTTTTGAAATGGTAATGTATATCATATGCCATTGTATGCTGAAAGCATAAAATCTGCTTTTTTATTTTGATTTTCACAGGGGGATTACAGTTAAGAGATTGCCATGCATCTCAGAAGAGACTTTGGACTTTGAAACAAGTTTGAAACTGTTATAGACTGTGGAATGGCTATCACTAAACTGTTATAGACTAGTCCAACTACTGAAGTTGGACTGAATGCATTTTTTTGCATATGGCTATAAGCCTTTGGGGGTCAGGGAGTGGAATATGGTGGTCTGAAAGAAAATGGGCCCCAAAGGGAATGACACTATTAGGGGGTATGGCCTTGTTGAAGTAGGTATTATGACCTTGTTGGAGGAAGTGGTCACTATCAGAGTGGGCTTTGAGGCCTGTTTTACTCAAGCTTTGCTTAGTGTGACAGTCGACTTCCTGTTGCTTACAAGATGTAGAACTCTCTCCTCCAGAACCACATCTGCCTGCATGCCGCCATGCTCCCCATCATGATGATAATGGACTGAACCTCTGAAACTGTGAGCAGCCCATCCCAATTAAATGTTTTCTTTATACAAGTTGTCATGGTCACGGAGTCTCTTTACAGCAGTGAAAACCCTAAGATAGGCAGGTTCAATAGTGCAAACTGTAACCCCTACAACAAGACAAAAGACAGAGACAGGAGAATTGCTGAGACCCTGTGCAGCTAGCCTGGCATATGCAGTGCAACAGCAAACAACAAAAATATCCTGCCTCAAACAAAGTGGAAGATGAAGGTGGATATCCAAAGGCACCATTTGACCTCTACACACGTGCCATGGTATGCACACACCTGCACATGCATACATGTACAAACAGCATACACACACATACAAAATTAAAACTAAAAAAAATTAAAACTAAAACAGGGTTCCATTTAGTTACATGGAAGTAAATTATAGTTGTTGATATAAACAACAGGGAAAATCCTGAATGCATTTATCCTTTTGTATGTATGAACTGTGTGTGGTCATGTATACGCATGTGTGAACATATACACGTGGAGCTCAGAGATCAGTATCAGGTATCATTTTCCCCGTGGACATAGTCTCTTACTAACCCTGGACCTCACAAATTCTTCAAGACTCGTAGTCAACAAACCCCAAGGGTCCTTCTATCTCTCCTTGGTCAGTGCTGGGAATTATGAGTATGCACAAGTGCCCAGCGCTTACAAACTCAACTACTCACACTTGGGCAGCAAGCACTTACCCAGCTGAGACATCTCCCCAGCCACTGAAACCATGTATCTCTGAGCATGCCACTTAATACAGGCAAAGAGAAAGTACTAGTTGTATTTTCCTGGTCTTCCCCAACCTCCTGGACGCACAGCTCCCCAAGGACACTGGCTAATATATTAATGTGAGAAGAATGTCATGTGAGGCAAGAAAATAAGTCTCATACAACACTGTGTCAGTTCACTTTTTCACATGTAGGCCAAGGACATAATGTGGCCATCATTAATCACTCAGGGCCTAAGCCTCATGTTTCCCCTAACTAGCCTTTCTATGGGCTCTTTGTAGTCACTTACCCAATACATGGATTGGTCTGGTATCTTGGTGCTGTGTAGGAGAAAGGAGAGATGTCCTTGTCAACAAAAGACCCAAAACCCAACCGGAAGTTACTAGTGAGCTTCCTCATTTCCTCAGCAAGTTTGGTGCCCAGGCTCCGAATGTTGTCCAAGTCATCCTTCATGGAGAGGGACAGGTCCATCAGGTAGTAGAGGTCTACGGGATAGTCCTCCACCTGGCGCACCTGAAGCTGGAAGGCAGTCTGATCACCTGCGATGACAGAGAGGTCACCCTCGTTAGAGGCTATGTGACTTGCTGAGATGAAAGGATGGGTTCTCATTCCAAAGATCTTTTTCCCTCATGGGAGTAGTTAATGCTATAGAATGCTTGTCTGACACCCCCCCACACACACAACACACAATTAAAACTCTTCTTTGTCTTGGATGAAAGTGCACTGCCAAAAAGAAAGATTTTCTTGGAAGTGAATGTGGTGTTGAGAGAAGACCCAGGTGGTCTTCTCCAAATGCCTGCCTGTGTCATGTCAGTGTGTCTGAGGAAGGGTGGTAGTGTGCTGTTTCTCAGCAAAAAAAGACCCCTGGGTAGCTGTGAACACAGGACAATATGTCCATGCAAATTGGGCTGAAAGTCATTGACCAACAGAGAGCAAAGGAATTAACAGGAGAAGCCATAAACAAGAACTGGGATGGGAGGCCTGACAAAGAGAGAAACTTGGGGCCAAAGAGATGGCTCAAGGAGGAAGCACATTTGCTGTTCAGACATTAGGACCTGGGTTCAAATCCCCAGTACCTACATAAAAAGCCATGTGGGGCCTAGCATATTTGTGAGGCACAGAGACAGGAAGATCAAGAACAGTGAAGTTAGCTGGACTCCAGATTTAGTGACAGGACTGTGTTTCATCTGTTCACACACACACACACACACACACACACACACACACACACACACACACACACCACAGATCCAAGAATAGGAAGAAGACTTAAGAAGAAAGGCTCCAATATAAGAGCCTAAAAGAAGGCAATGGTGGGGGTTAGGTAGGGTGGGTGGTAAAATTACTAAAATTCATTAAGTATATCTATGAAAGTGTCAAAGAATATACACATATTATGTATAGGATATATACTGCATTTATTATTTAAAAAAAGAGCAAAAAGAAAAGATAATACCAAATTGTATACTAAATATAAGAAGAGAAAATGATTAGGGTTCTATAGTAAGACGGCCAGCAGGTATAGAAAAGGGGAATTAATTGAAGGGAAGGAGTGAGGAGACCTACTAGCTCACCCTCCTCCACCTGCCCAGGGTTTGGAGAGAGGCCCAAACTAGGAAAGTAACTGAAGGACAAAAATCCCTAAATCATGTCTTAGTTTCTAAATGCCAATCACTTAGGACTAACTTCAAAGTTCTGCTCACTTGTCTGCCTCAGCTCGCTGGCCTGTCAGGCTTGCCAGGTGTCCTGTTTGGCCTGGGGCAGAACTGTTCTTGAGTATTTGAAATTTGGGTGCCCTCGCCACCATCCAAGGGCTCCACACTTGCTTGTGCAGGGCCACAGCTCCAAAGCCTCTTGCATCTTCTTGGCCAAGCGTTCCTCTGTATGCTAAGTCCTGGCCCTTGCAAGACATAGAACCCAATCCTCAATGCTCCCTCTCCTCCCAGTGGGAACAAGACATACTCTGTAAGCTACCTGGACCTAGGTTTATTTAAGCATGACAACAGCGATGCTCAGAACAGCTGCTGAAGCAGGGATGCACCCCCAGGGGACAGCAGGGCCTAGAATGACAAACATTTGCACACCAGAAGTGCGGTGGCTGGAGTGGCATGGCTTTCTCCTGACTTGCTTTTGCACACACTGTTCCAGCTGCCTCAAGACTTATGTAGTTTGGGTCGCCCATTGGTGTGAACCTGTTTTTAAAAACAACCAGAGTCTGACTCAGACAGAAGAATATTCAAGATTTCTCCCAAAATGAATTCCGAACTGCTATAGTATGCCTCTGGCTCCCATCTGGCAGACACAGCAGGTCTTTCCGTGGGATGGGTGTCTATCACGGTGGGAGGAGAGGTGAGAAGTAGAAAAGAACTCAGAGAAGGAAGGTCACCCCTAATTTTCCAGCTATGAAGGCGAAGAAGGACGTGAGGTATAAAATCCAGATGTCCCTGCTTCGTACTGGGAAGTAGCCCGTGTCTTGGCACTAAATCCTAAGAGAAATAGCTCACCCAGAGAGTGCACGCACACATATGCCTCTTCCCACAGGGAAGATACAAATATTAAAGGGAGCATTTCTCCCAGTTTGACAGAAGAGACAGGGTGCTGAGCACCAGCCACTACATGTGCCACACCCTCATACATGGGCTCTGGTGATCATGGAATGTGTTCTGTCAGCAGTTCTTGTGGGATGGAAACTCTCAATCCACTCTTGGTGGGGACGTCCCACTACAGGGAGGATACCAGCAGCCCAGCAAGGGTGGCCGTCTCTGGTTTGCAAGTTAACAGGGAGGCTGGTGGCACCAGAGCCATGTATGGAGTGATTTTGCCAGGAAAAGGTCCGGGCACTTTTCCCACCTTTGGGTGTGACTCTGCTTAGACACACTTCCCTTCCACGCTTTCCTAGCAAGCTGCTATCTTACACTGCCTGGGACTGATGGCCTAAGCAGGGGACATAGACCCCCACCTTCACCCACAGAGCTGGTGTGTGCCTGCCTCTGGTGACAACATCCCAAGCCACATGCCTGGATTTGTTATTCCCACACAAACACACACACAGTCTCCCTCTCCACCTGCGAGCCCTACAGGCTTGCACAGCTACCTATTCCACGTAATCCTCACCTCAGGACCAGCAGCAGGATCAGAGAAAGGCAATAAAGGGAACTACAAAGAGAAGCTGATCTCCTGCACCTGAGAGAAAGGAGGTTTCCCCCCTACCCCCAGCTCAGCAGCCCCTCCCCTAGCCCAGCAGCCCCTCTCTTGCCTGGTTTTTGTGATTTCACAGCGCCCAGTGCTGCCTGTGGTTAGCACAGGATTCCTGCCCACACTCGGCTCCTAAGTACAGGTTCTCCCGCTGTAATCAAGTACTAACTAGCCGCCCGCCTGGAACGGATTTTAACACTTTCTTTGCTCTGGCTTCCCTTTAATAAGAAAACCTCCCATTTGTCCTTGGGAACAGGCATCAGATGGTAAACCCTGCTAGGCAGAGAACAGAGCTCCAAGACTGGCTTTGTTCACAAGTCAAGACATGACAGGATCTTCACAAATAAAGACTCCTGCCATCTTCAAATAAATGGGGGTGGTTGTGTGTGTGTGTGTGTGTGTGTGTGTGTGTGTGTGTGTGTGTGTTCCCATGTGTATCCAACATGAAGAAGTCAGGGAATAATTTTCCAAAGCTGGTTCTTGCCTTCCACTTGTTCAGTAATGGGGTCAATCTCGTTTCTGTATTTTTACCCATACTCCTGGCTGCTGACCAGCAACTCTGAGGCAATTTTCCTGTTTCCACCTCCCATCTCAGCAATGCTAAGGTTACATAGTACACTGCTGTATCCAGCTATTCATGTGGATCCCAGGGATCTGAACTCAGGCCATCAGTAAAAGTTATCCTCTGGATGGGCGTGGTAGCGCACACCTTTAATCCCAGCACTTGGGAGGCAGAGGGCAGGGGGATTTCTTCAGGTTTCAGGCCAGCCTGCTCTACAGAGTGAGTTCAAGGCCAACCAGAGCTACATAGAGAAATCCCGTCTCAAAACCAAGGTGTCCTCTGTCCTCCACACACGCACTGTGGCACATGTGTGGCACAACACACACATCATGTGTGCACGAACACAAACAATGATACACTTTTAAAAAAGAAATAGTTAAGAAACTAAAAGATTCAGGTGAATAAGTAACTCGAAGGAACCTTCTGCGTGTCCTGGTGTTTGAAAACCATCTCTAGCCTTTGCTACCTCTCTTAATTTTACTTAAAATGGATGTCCTAAGAATTTCAAGCCTTTTGTTAAGGATTCTTTTTTTAAAGAAATTCTTATCCTGACATACAGTTTCCAGTGTTGAAATAAAATGGAAAACATGATCCTTGTACTTATACAAAACCCTGCTTAAAGTTTGGCAGTTCTTCAGAAAGCTAAATACAGAATTACCATATGATCCAGCAATTCTACTCCTAGCTATAGACCCAAAATTATTGAAAACACATGGCCCCCAAAAATCTTGCACATGCATGTTCAAAATTACCCAGTGGAAACAGTTTATCCATCAACTGAAGTGCAGCCCGAGAACATGAAGCATCCTTTGGCCATAAAAAGAATGAAGTAAGGGGTATGGCAGGACCTGTCCTGGGAGGGTTAAGACAGGAGAGTCACAAATTCTAGGTCAGCTTGAGCTACACAGTGAGACCCTGGCTCAAAAGCACCAGCCGAAAGCACATTTTACAATGTGGATGAATTAAGGGCCTGAAGTTATATAACTAAGGAGTGTTCGGTGAGGGTTAACATCGTAGAAACGATGGTTTAGAAGAGGAAGGATAGTTTGTTAGTTTGAACTGCTGGTGGGAAAATAATCTAGAATTAGACAGTGTGATGCTTACCCAGCTTCATAGTCGACTTAGAACCAGTGACCCGAACATTTTAAAATGATACAGTCATGTGATATGTGAATTATGTCTTAATTTGAAAAACAGTTTTAAAATACTACTTAAGAACTAAACAAGGAGGGCTGTAAGTAACATGGCCCTGACAGTCGCAGCACACTGCTTCTGAGCCTGATGGCCTGGATCTGATCTCAGGTCCCACATGATGGAAGAAGAAAAATGACCCATAAAAAAGTTCTCCTCTTACCTACACACGCACAAATAAAATGCAAATAAAAAAATTTTTAATGAAAGGGGAGCTGGAAGACAGCTCGATGGTTAAGGACACTGACTATTCCAAAGGACCTGGGTTTGATTTCCAGCACCCACACGGTGTCTCTAAGCCATCTGGAACTTTCCCAAGGAATCCAATGCCCTCTTCTGGCCTCTGGAATCACCAGGCATGGATGTGGTACAGAAATACATGTATGGCCAACATTTACACACATAAAATAAATTTTAAAAATAAAAGCAATAATAAAAACGAAGGGCCAGAGAGATAGTTCAGAGGGTAAAGGAGTTTGCTGAAAAGATCAAGCCTGAGCTTGATCTCTGGATTCACATGGTAGAAGCAGAGAACAGATTTACACAATCTGTTCTCTGATCTCCGCACGTGTGTCCACAGGCACACAAGTGGAGAGATGGGTGGGTGGCTGCATGCATGCAAGGATGCATGGATGAATGCATGCAAGGATGGATAGATGGATGGATGCATGCATGCAAGGATGTATGGATAGAATTGTTTTTGAGATAGGGTCTCACTATGTAGCACTGGCTGGCCTGATACTCGAAATGTAGACCAGGCTAACCTTGAACTGCCTCCCAAGTGTTGGGATAAAGATGTATGCCACCACGACAGGCAAAGAAATGTAACTCTTACTGGCTGGACCACCTCTCTAGTCCAAGATAAATTTTTTAAAAAATTTAGAATAAGGGAGGAAATTCTTCCCCATTTCCCTCTCCCTACCCCCTCAACACCCAGCCCCCTCTCTTCTCCTTCAGACCTACCCTAAGATGGTAACCTGGCCTTCATGGGGTATCTTTCAAGTCATGCTGAGGCTTGTTCGTGGCTAATCTTGTGTAAGTGTTCCTTTTTATTCAACAAATGCTATTTTGAGGCCGGGGGCAGGGCATTAAAGTAGCCCTATAGCTTTACATTGGAAGAGCTAATCTCCACACACCTGACAGCTGCCCCCTAGACGGGAGAGCTTCCTAGGGGCAAGAATTCACTCGGTAAACAGATTTTTGCTAAGTACAACATCCACATGCCCTCTCCTCACATAAGAGGGTTTTGCCTATCTCTGTGTAAATATTAAAACTGTGTCTTCAAAATTTTGAGAGGCATCATGGTTTCAAGAGTTTCTGTCTCTAGAAATATATTCACAATGACGCTAGAACTTCAGAGATTCCAATTGTCTTCAGCCCCCTTCCCAAGTCTTCATCTCTACCAAAACATCTTTGTGGCTTGTGTGTCCCTATGGGGAGGTCAGACCCTCATCATTACCCTTCCAGTGCTGACCTTCATCACCAATCCTCCTGGAGCTGGGCCCTCCCTCACACCTGCCTGACACTGCACTCACTGAATAACACCCAATACTGTTCTCACTTTCTAATACTAATACTGAATAACACCCAATACTGTTCTCACTAATACTAGAAACTGCAGGATAATTAGCAGGATGTGTGACTAAATATATATATATATGTGTGTGTATATATATATATATGGTGTGTATATATATATATATATGCTTATGTATATGTGTATATATGTACACACACATATCCTACCATATCATTGTGTTATCATTTGGGGGGAGTCAGGGTTTGCTTGCTTATTCTGTTTGTTGCAAAAGAGATGATGTGTGCCTCACACATGCAGGCAAGGCCTCTACTACAATCTTAAAAAAAAAATAGCCAAGCTATTATTCCACCTAGCCTCATCTCCAGCGACCTTATACTCTGCTTCCCAGTATGAACCTTTTCTTACCATTACCATTGAGGCTCTGACCTCAATCAAGTCCATTTTCTACATTAGCACACCCCACCCATTGGGCTTTTCTGAGCCCCTAGCACACAACACACCCTGAGGAGCACTCACCGGGCCGGAGGCTCACAGCAATCTCCTGCGGTGTCATCTGGATGACGTCAGAGCCTGTGGCACTGGAGCCCTTGCTGCTGAGGGGAAGGCTCCGAAGGACATGGGTACTGCTGGTTGGACTCTCGATCTCACCTCCACAGCCATTTCGGATGAGGTTTGCTTTCAAGTCACAACGAGAGGTGACAGACCGCGGATTGCCAAAGTACTGGGTAGAGAAGCAAGACAAAAAGCAGGCGGCCATCAGGGTGAAACCCTGCACTCCATCTTCACTGTTCATGTTGTTCACATGAGGATTCAGAGGATGGACTAAAGCGCCGGTTACCCGAGTCTGCTGTGAACTAATGTTAGCAAATAAAATGATTTGGTGATCAAATGCTCCTGTCTACACATTCAGCAAAAGGAAGAAATTGGCTGGGTTTGTAGCTTGGTATAAATAGTGCTTGCCTAGCATTGCAAGATCTGGGTTAGATCCCAGCACTGTGCAAAAAGAGAGCATGAAAGGGCAGAGGAAAGAAAAACGAAGCTACATGGGAGCATATGTGTGAACGCACAGCATCAGTGCTGTGCTCCTAGAAGCCTTTACCAGGCGGTGGTGGCGCACGCCTTTAATATCAGCACTCGGGTGGCAGAGGCAGGCGGATCTCAGCAGGTTTGAGGCGAGCTTGGTCTACACAGTGAGTTCCAGTACAGCCAAGGACAGCTAAGGCTACATAGAGAAACCCTGCCTCGAAAAACCAAAAGACAGAGTTTTTCTGCATATTACTTACTGTCCTGGAACTCGCTCTGTAGACCAGAGATTCAGGTGTGTGCCACTACCACCACCTGGCAGAAGTCTTCTACCATTAAAAAAAAAAAATACTCAGGGGCTGGGGAGATGGTGCAGAGGTTAAGAGCACTGGCTGCTCTCCCAGAGGACCAGGGTTCAATTCCCAGCAACCACGACCAACTCCCATGGCAGCTCACAACCATCTGTAACTCTAGTTCCAGGGGACCCAACAACTTCAAACAGACACACATGCAGGAAAAACACCAATGCACACAAAATAAATTAATAAATGCACATAAAATAAAATAAATGGTGCATTTTCTGATGATAATCTTACAATCTGATAAACTTAAACCATAAGAAAAACATGGCCCATCACTCACTTCCAAAGAGTTGCCTACAACAAACAGGAAGACTAAGCAGAAATCCCAAAGCACGTAGACTATGAAGACAAGGAACTGGGGTGTAGCTCAGTAATGGAACACTTGCCTAGTGTGCACATGACCCCTCTACACAGGGTTGGGGTAGAGGGGGTGAGAGGTGGGGGGTGTCTATTTTTCTCTTCACTGGGACAAAATGAGCAGCAGAATAAAAATACTTTCATTTTCATCTTTACTGATGTTTAGAGGTAATGAAGTGTTGATGAGAGTCTCAGTGACATTCCCAGCACTCAGGAGGCAAGAGGACCAGGAGTTCAGGACCAGCCTCAGCTACATACCAAGACTGAGGCCAATTTGGGCTACATGAGACTGTCTCAAAAAACCTGAAAGGAAAAGAGAAGAAAGAGGGGCCAAGGAAGGTTGAGAAAGATTGAGATTGGGTAGTTGATTCTCAAGTTGGATTTGGGAGAAAGGAAACCTAATATGGGACACCAAGAGTTTGAGACATTAACTTTAAAATGAAAAAAAAAAAATCTACTCTGCTATAAACTATGGCACCTGTGTAGAGGAGTTTTAGGGAAAGGATCTGGTTTTTTTAAATCTGGTTACTGTTTGTTTGTTTGAAGGCATGGTTATGTGGCCCAGTGGGCTACCTGTAGCCTAAAATGACCTTAAATTTCTGATCCGCCCACGGGTTTTATAAGGTGCTAGAGGCGAAAGACAGGGCTTCATGCTAAGCAAGCACTCTACCAACTGAGCCAAAGTCCCACCAGGAAAAGCCTTTTTACAGCAAAGGCAAAGCGAGCCCAAGCTGTTCTCCCTTCTGTAGCTGGATGGGTACCAACACCAGGCCACATAACCCCTGGCTGGCTGGCAGTAAGGACGCAAAGCTTCAGATGAGTCGGTGTCCCCAGCCCTCTGTGTCAGAAGCCAGACTATTGGCAGAAGCATAAAAATCCAGTGGGGCATGCCCTCCATCAAGGGTGTGGCTGTTCTAGGACAAATCAATGACTCTGAGAATCTTCCGCAAACTTTAAGGCTAAAAAGTCAAGAGCTTTGGGAATGGTAGCCCACATCTATAATCCCAGTACTTGGGGGAGAGGCAGGTGGATCTCTGTGAGTTCAAGGCCAGCCTGGGCTACACAGTGAGACCTTGTTTTAGCCCAAGCTGACCTCAAGTTTGTGGCAATCCTCCTGCCTTAGTTTCCTGACTGCTGAGATTGTAGGTATAACCATCACACCCAGCATGCAGTATTTTAAATAAATAAAGCCAAATGCACTCTCCTGGACCCATGTGGTTATTTTGTTTCTGGGTTTTATAATGATTGGTGTTTCCAAATTTTTTTAAAAAATAATTTATGTGTTTAAGCCCTGGAGAATCTTCACTGTAAAAAAAAACACCCAAAAAAATCCTTAATGACTACAGTCCATCAACATGGAAGGGGAATGTGTGTGTGTGTGTGTGTGTGTGTGTGTGTGAGAGAGAGAGAGAGAGAGAGAGAGAGAGAGAGAGAGAGAGAGAGAGAGAGAGAGAGAATGTAATGCTATGATGGAGGAAACAGGACAGGGAAGGGAAAGCCAACACCCGAGGTGCCACAAGGCACTCTGCTGTCCTGAGGTTCTGTGCCAGAGCCTAAAGAGCTGCCTAGAGCTTGAAAGGCTCACAGCTCCCTTAACTAAAGAGTCTCCGAACCCCTCCAGCTCTAAAAATCTAACTGCAGGCCGAGTGGTGGTGGCACATGCCTCTAACTCCAGCACTAAGGAGGGAGAGGCAGGTGGATCTCTGTAGGCCTATGTGGTCTACAGTGAGTTTCAGAACAGGCTCCAAAACACAAAGCCCTGTCTCGAAAACACAAAAAACAAACAAACAAACAAATAAGCTGACTGCTGGACAGTTACAACTGTGCCATGCATCTGCCTGGACCAGGCCATAACAAAGCCCCACCACCACCATCAGGCATGACCATCTTCCCTCAGTTCTTCCCATGGGTCTAACCACCTTACACTCTGCCAAAGGCCAGGTCAGAACCAGCCTGTCCGCTTCTCCTGAGTCCTCTTCTCAGGACCTCCTTACAGACTGCCACTCGGACCACACTGAGACTCTTCTTGGCACCGCCCATCTCACCTGCATGGTGACTGTCCCCCTTTCCCAGACCCAGCCGCTTGCTTTGGGACAGGCGCAGCGGTATCACTGATATGTGCTCAATGGTCTTGGAGATACAGACCTCTGCCAGTATGTCAGACCTGTCATTGTCTCCGAAGACCTTGTGCCACAGATCCAGCAGCTGAGGCAATACTAGGCACGGCACATTTATGTAACTTTTAGATGGGAGACAAGTAGAAAGGCCTTAAAAAATGGACCATCTTTCTGACATGGTCCAAACAGAGCCTTAGCTAATTTCTTCCCAGTGGGCTAATAAAGGGACAGAGAGTGTTTAAAAAAAACCCTAAGCCTAAGATCTCTGCTAGCTCAAGCTCCTTATTTAAGTTCTGGACAGATAACTATCTAAAGAAAGGAAAGCAAAGCCACAGAGACCAGAGGCTGGTCTGAGCGCTATGATCTTCCAGGTGTGAAAACAATACAAGTCAAGAAAATGTCCCAATAGCTACCTCTCTGTGAATAAAGATACATCAAATTATAAAGCCTTTCAAATTTTATTTTTTGGTTACATATACGTGCGTGCGTGGGGGGAAGTTGAAGGGAGATGGGGATATCTACATGTGAGAACACATGCCAACATAGTTCAGATCTTCTGAAACTGGAGTTACAGGAAGTGGTGGGCCCCCTGATGTTGGCAGAAACTGAACTCAGAGACTCTGCAAGAAGACTTAATATGTTCCTAGCCTCTGAGCCATCTCTGGAAACCAATTAGAAACCCTCATGAGCCAGGCAGTGGTGGTGCACGCCTTTAATCCCAGCACTCGGATCTCTGTGAGTTCGAGACCAGCCTGGTCTACAAGAGCTAGTTCCAGGACAGGCTCCAAAGCTACAGAGAAACCCTGTC
>JAQHUG010000063.1:2029115-2047472 GCA_028555095.1 Dicrostonyx torquatus
TCTAGGAACAGTCCCCCACAGTTCTAGGAATGGTCCCCCACGGTTCTAGGGTACCATGCATCATACTGAAGAAGTCACAGCAGCAGGGGCTTGAGGCAGCTGCTCACATGACACCCGCAATCACAAAGCGGAGACTGACAGAAGCATGCTATCACTCATCTCCCTTTCTCAAGTTCTGCAGTCCAGGATCCCAGGCAGGGAATGGCTCCAGCCACAGAGATGGATCTTCCGCATTCAACATAATCAAGAAAACTCCCCCAGACATGCCCAGAGACCCATCTCTCAGGTGAATCTAGACTCTACCAAGTTGACAATTAAGACCAACTATCACTGACCCTACAAAAGAAAAGATGCAATCTATAGGACTGGAAAGATGACTCAGTTGGTAAGAGCACATTAACCAGAGATCCAGAACCATGATGGGCAGCTCACACCCACCTGTAACTCCAGCCCCAGAGGATCTGATGACTCTGGCCTCTGTACTCACTGAACAAACCCACCATATACACACAATTAAAAATAAAAAGAATGAGGGTTGGGTATGGTGGCGCAAGTCTTTAATCTCAGCACTTGGCAGAGGCAGGGTTCTGTGAGTCCGAGGCCAGCCTGGTCTACATAGTGAGTTCCAGAACAGCCAAGCTAAATAGTGAGACCCTGTCTCTAACTAAAAATTTGAAAAGAAAAATAAACAAACAAACGAATGAATGAATAGAAAGAAAAAGAAAACCTATGAAAGAGATCCCCAGCTTTAGGTAGAGTCTGCCAGACGCTACCACCATTGTGAGCAGCAAACGTCTGTCTGTCTTCCTTTTGTTCTGTAACTACAAAAGTTCATTTGACTTGTCCATGATAGAATATACTGGAATCCTTGTTCCTACGTCACAGTGGCTCAGAATAAACTTTTTTTTTAACTTCCTTTAAAGGCAGAGCCATTATTTTACATTAGGGTACTTATGGACAACACCACCAGCCCAAGACCTGCTTTTTTTGTTTGTTTGTTTTTGTTTTTTCGAGACAGGGTTTCTCTGTGGCTTTGGAGCCTGTCCTGGAACTAGTTCTTGTAGACCAGACTGGTCTCGAACTCACAGAGATCCGCCTGCCTCTGCCTCCCGAGTGCTGGGATTAAAGGCGTGCGCCACCACCGCCCAGCCCAAGACCTGCTTTTAATTGCTACACAAGAAACTCACTTCCCAAGCTCAGCTCTTCCTCAGAACACTTGTCTAACATTCAGGAGACCACAGCTGAGCCCTCACTAGTTCCCACATGAAAGAGAACACAATCTGGTTTCTCCAATTAACATTCAGCACTACAAAGGGGCCAGAATCTATAGGCTGGGGATTCAGCTCAGTGGTAGATCAAGGCCCTGAATTCAATCCCTGATAATGAAAAAAACCAAAGTAAAGTGTGACCCAGTGAACAACCTCATCTACTGAGGAATGAACATAGCTTACTGCTAAATAAAGCATTTGCCTACTGTGCATAAGGCCTAGGTTCAGCACACACACAAATGAAACAAAGAAGCTTTGAGATGGGCCTGGTGGCACAGGCCTATGATCTCGGGTACTAGAGATAAGGAGGGCTGCAAATTCAAAACCAGCCCAGGCACCTTAATAAGACTGCCTCAAAACAACCTGGAGAGACGAGGTGAGGGGCTGAAGGTCTAATTCTGCAGTAGAACACTCACAGGCAAACCCCCAGAACAAGTCAGAGACCTGTGAATGAGCCAGCATCCCTCCAGCTTCTGGTGTCCACTTGTGTGCTATGGTTTCCCGCCAGCCCGCCCTCCTTCTTCTCCCTCCCCAACACACCTACCTCTTTGGAGCACCAGGCACATTTGGGGTGAATTAGTAGACACTCTTCACATGAGGTGGCACTTCCACTAGTGCAGATGTTGAGCCCTTCAAAGCAAGACAAGGATGCATTGATTAGTTTCTAGCCATAAACATCGCTGGCAGGGGATGGAAGCATGGCTTAGTGGTTAAGAGCACTTGCTGCTCTCCCAGAGAACCAGCGTTTAGTTCCCTGCTCCCACATCAGGCAGCTCACAACCAACTCTAGCTTCCGTTCTGCGGAATCAGATGCCTTCTCCTGACCTTTTATGCGCATGTACACATATGCACTAGCAATAATAATTATTAATAATAAAACATCAGTAATTAATTATTTAAGTGCCTGGGAGAGGGGCAGGCTGAGAGTCACTCCCTTAACAGGTACGAGGCTACAGAGGATCCCAGTGCTAATTTCAGGTCAAGGTTCCTTTGTTAAGGCCAACACAGTCTCCAGAGTCGCTGTCAAGCACATGCCTTTAAGTTAGCAACTCCTACTTCTGCTGTGTCCACGTGGGCGCCATCTCTTTTCCCTGTAACTCAGCGCATCCTCCCCTTGACTGAAGAAAAAGGTCCTTTTATACTTAGAGTACCCAAAAATGGGGGAAAAGTGGGGGGGGGGCAGAGATTGGTTTCATTTAGGTGTTAAAGATAAAAATCTGAAATCCAATTACTTGGGATACCATCTCATCAAAATCTGCAACTACCCCATGTCAGCACACACCCCTTAGAGAAGAAACACAATGCTGGTTAAATAAAGGAATCCATCGATTCAGCCAATCTACTAACAGGTCAAGGAGGAAAGGACTATGGGTGTCTGTGAGGCACTGAGAAAACACTGGGTGGAGTGGCTCACATAGAGGATCAGGAGTTGGACCAGCCTGAGCGACACAGGGAATTCCAGACTGGTTAAGCTACATAGCTTTCAAAACTCATTTCATGTTTTGTTTTAATGTTGTGCATGCTTTATCCCAGCATTCGGGAGGCAGAAGCAGACAGGTCTCGGTGAGTTCCACATCAGCCAGGGCTATAGAATGAGACCTTATCAAAGGGAGGGAGGGAGGGAGAGGGGTAGTGTTAATTCTGGGGCTACTGAGATGGCTCAGCAGAGGTACAAGCATGAGAACCTAAGTTCAAATCCTTAGTACCTGCCAAGAAAGCTTGGCCTGGCCATACACACAGCTGCAGCCCCAGCACTGCTCGGGGAACAGACAGAAGATAGTGGCTGGGACTTGCTGACCACCAGCCTAGCTCGGGTTCAGTGAGGAGAGACCCTGAGGACAGTGACAGAGTAGGACACCCAACATACACAAAAATAAATTTTTAAAAATAAAGGACTTTGTTGGGCAGCGGTGGCACACGCCTTTAATCTCAGAACTCGGGAGGCAGAGGCAGGTGGATCTCTGTGAGTTCGAGGTCAGCCTGGTCTACAGAGCTTCAGGATACAGAGAAACCCTTTCTCAAAAAATAAAAAAGTAAAAGAACTTTAAAAATTAATCCAGCACACATTCCTGGTTGTAAAAGAAAAGCTAGAAACTAAGATTAGAAGGAAACTAGAGCCAGACAAGCCTTCCCTCTCCCACCCTACTTGTCTGGGGGAAAGGTCACAACTGTGGCAGTGAGATTAAATCTACTGATCTCTCTCCTCCCTCCTCTGCTGCACCAACAGCACAGGTGTCCTTGGTGGAGAGGACTTTCTTTCCTTTCCGGTTAGAAACAGTGCCCATGGCCTCAGGCCAAGAGTGGAGCTTGTACAAGGTTTAAGCATTTTTCTCTGAATGAGAATGACCCAATTAGCCTCTAACAGACCAACAGATCTATTGGTCACTGCTCTGTAAAGGGGGCAGAAGTGCACACTGGGTGGAGGAAGAAGGTTCAAGACTTTTGTTTTTGTTTGGTTTTGCTTACTTTTCTTTCTGGCCCCAGCTCCCAATCCTCTTGCTTCTGCCTCCAATGGCTATGATTACAAGAATGTAACAACATGCCTGATAACAGTTCAGTTCTTAAAGGAGGAAAATAAAACAAAGAAAATTAAACAGACAATGGTAAAGAAATACAGGGAAAAAGCAAAGTATTCCCA
The DNA here is from genome assembly GCA_028555095.1 of Dicrostonyx torquatus. Lineage (NCBI taxonomy): Eukaryota > Metazoa > Chordata > Mammalia > Rodentia > Cricetidae > Dicrostonyx > Dicrostonyx torquatus. Next base: position 2,033,022 of record JAQHUG010000063.1, read on the forward strand.
TGTTCCAATAAATATCATAAAAATAATTACATCTAGAGACCCACAAGATAGCTCAGGGGATAAAGTCACTTGCCGGACATGGTGACCTAAATTCAATCTCTGGAAGTCATGTACTGGTGGAATGAGAGAGTCAACCACAAAGTTATCCTCTGACCTATATGCACACATTACAGCAAAAACAAACAAATGCACACATACAAAAGTAAATAAAAATTAATATTGTAAGTAATCAGTACAGTTCTATACACTAACAGCAAGCTACCTGGAAAAGAAATAAAGAAAATGAACACAGTCAGGCGGTGGTGGCGCTCACTTTTAATCCCAGCACTTGGGAGGCAGAGGCAGGCGGAACTCTGTGAGTTCAAGGTCAGCCTGGTCTACAAGAGTTAGTTCTAGGACAGGCTCTAAAGCTACAGAGAAACCCTGTCTCAAATTACCACCCCCCTAAAAAAAAAAAGAAAAAGAAAATGATCGCATATACGTAACAACCTCAAAACACACGCAAACAACTCAGAAATAAATTAATAATGAAAGGGATAAGGGAAAGGAAGGGAAGGAAAAAGAAAAGAGAAAAGGGAGGGGTCAGAGAGAAGGCTCAGCAATTAAGAGCACTGCTACTCTTGAAGAGGACATGGCAGCCCACAACCATCTGTAACTTTAGTCAGGAATTCAGTGCCTTCTTCTGATCTCTGCAGGAACCAGGCACACAAATGGTACATACACAGAGCAAAAACAGTCACACACATTAAATAGGCTTTAAAAAAAAATTGAGTGACATTGGGCCATGATCCCAGTACTTGGGAGTAAGAGGCAGCAGATAGCAGATCTCTTGAGTTCAAGGCCAGCCTTGTCTACAGGGCAAGTTCCAGGACAGCCAGGACTACACAGAGAAACCCTGTCTTGGAGGAAAAAAATGGAGTGACATGTGTTAGAGAATATTATTTTAACTAGGCAAAGATGTGTTACACTTATGATGCAGAATATTACTTTGTGTACAGGTGTGTTACTTTTGTTTATGTTGCATTTGCTTAATTATGTAAAGATATGTTGTATTTGTTTCACCTTGCCTGCCTAAGGCACCTGATTGGTCTAATAAAGAACTGAATGTCCAATAGGTAGGAAGAGAGAGGAATAGGTGGAGCTGGCAGGCAGAGAGAATAGGAGAAATCTAGGTTGAGAGGAAATGGAGAAGGAAGAGGAGAGAAAAAAGGGAGATTCCCCCAGGGCCAGAAGCCAGGTAGCCACTAGCCAGTGAGAAGCAGTGAAAGTAAGATATAAAGAAGGAAAGAAAAGTAAAAATCCCCAAGGCAAAAGGTAGATAAACCGAAAGAGGTTGAATTAAAAGAGCTAGCCAGAAAAGAGCTAACCTAAGGCTGAGCATTCAAAACTAGTAGTAAGTCTCCATGTTGCTATTTGGGAGCTGGCTGGTGACCCAAAATAAAAACATACAGATATGTGCAAGGCTTAGAAGAATGAATAACTGTTCAAAAGGCATATGCTACACAAAGGGACCTGCAGAATCATGCAGTACCTATCCACATCCTGTGCACTTTTCACTAAAATTGTTTTAAGAAATCCTAAAATTTATCTCAAAGAGGCAAAGCAGTCTCGAACAAAAAGAACAAAAGCTGGCAGTCTCTTACTCCCCAATTTCCAATATACTACCAAGCTACACTAATTAAAATGTCAACGGCTCCCACATTCCTCAGCAAATGGAGCTCCCTAATCTTTTAGGGCCTTGACTTGGGTCAAAGCAGGGCTCAGGGCTTCAACACAGGAAGAATTTCAAGACTAGCCAGTTTATGAAGCAGAGTTGGGAGATTCTGATTGAAGACATTTTAGCAGAAGCAAAATAAGAAAGTCAGACACACCCATGTTTGAGTGTGGGCTCCTCAATTGAGAGTAAGCATTACCCATATAGGCCATCTTGGTGTCTCTCAAGGTACTCCAAGTATTTACTGAGGGCTGGAGAGATGGTTTAGTGTTAAGAGCACTGTTCTTCTGGGGAATGGGGATTCAATTCCCAGCACGCACATGGCAGCTCACAACTGTCTCAAACTCCAAGATCTGACATCTTCACACAGACATACATGCAAGCTAAATACCAATGCACATAAAAGAAATAAAAATACATAAATTATGAAAAAGAGGTTACTGAAAAGATTTATTTTGTATTTGTGCATGAGTGTTTTGCCTACATGGATGTAGGTGCACAGTGTCCATGCCTGAGGGTGTCAGATTTCCTGGAACTGGACTTCCTGTTAGCCTCCCTGTGCATAGAGGAACCGAACCTGGGTCCTCTAGAAGAGTCACAGCGGCTCTTAATCACTGTGCCATCACCTCTCCAGTTCCTGCTGTGTCTTTATAAGAGAGGCACCTCTGGCAGGATTATAATCAGATAAAGAAAAACCAGAAGCCACAGGGTTGCACAAGGGTTTTTTTTTTTTTTTTTTTTTTTTTTTTTTTTTTTTTGAGGAAGCCCTTTCTCTGTAAACATGGTTTCTGGCGAAATTCCTAGAAAACTGCAGGTTTACAGATGGGAAGGAGGAAGCCTTAAACAGCTGGTAATTGTTCTTGATTTTCTGCAGAGCAGCTTCAACCAGAATTCTGAGTGAGGGGCTCCTATTCTCCTCATGGCCCCCAAATTCTCCCTGCTTTTCATCCTGCCTCAAAATCAACCCCACCTCTGGCCCTGCCTGTTTGAACAGCCGGGAACAAGCAACCTCCTTACAATACACCTCAAAAAAAAAAAAAAAAAAACAGACCAGTGGAACAAAACAGAGCCCATAAAGTAAAACTTCACATTTATGGTCAACAGATTTTCGGCAATGGCGCTAACACCCACAATGAAAGTTCGTTCGTCTCTTCAGTAAGCAGCGTTGAACAGACAAGTGGCCACCCACATGCAACAGAATGAAACTATACCCCTAACTCACCCCACATGCAAAAAGCAACTCAAAATGGATTATAGATCTAGGGCTAGGATGTAGCTCGGTGCAGTGCTCGCCTGGCATGCAGCAAGTTCTAGGCTCCATCGACGCCTCCTACAGCAGGTGAGGTGGAGCACACCTGTGCTGGGGAAGAGGAAGCAGAAAGGTCCAAAGGGGGGCTGGAGAGATGGCTCAGAGGTTAAGAGCATTGCCTGCTCTTCCAAAGGTCCTGAGTTCAATTCCCAGCAACCACATGGTGGCTCACAACCATCTGTAATGGGGTCTGGTGCCCTCTTCTGGCCTGCAGACATACAGACAGAATATTGTATACATAATAAATAAATAAATATTAAAAAAAGAAAGGTCCAAAGGTCAAGGCTGGCCCCCCGGAAGACCAGGGGATGGAGAGACGACAGTAGTTAAAAGTGAATACTGCTCCTGCTAAAGAGCCTCTCTGGTTCCCAGAACCCAGGCTGGGCAGCTCACCACACCTATACCTCCAGATCTAAGGTATCTGATGTCTCTGAAGGCACATGCATTGAGGGGCCCATACCCACACACATAAATACTAAATTTTATATTTTAATTTTATTTATTTTTAATTTTGCTGGGCAGGGACGTACATGCCTTTAATCCCAACATTTAGGAGGTAAAGGCAGGCTAAATAGCAAGAATCTGTCTCAAAAATTTTTTTTAATTTAAAAATATATAATCAATGATATGAAATTTTAGTATATATATAACTGTTAAGTTTAAAAATAAAATCCAGTCATTGAAAGATATTATAATAAAAGAAATAAGCCAGGCACAGAAGGATGTAGCTTTGTGATCTTAGCTGCATGCAGTGAGCTCACGGAATCTGAAATCTTACAGAAAGAGAACAGAATGGTGGTTGCCAAGGGCACACAGGGTGGGGAGTGAGATTGTTAGTAAAGGTACCAAATGGAGATGGGATGGACGTGTGTGTGTGTGTGTGTGTGTGTGTGTGTGTGTGTTTGCAGAGATGTGTATGTGCGTGGGGGAAGGGGGGGGGGAGAAGGGCTTTTTCCAAACAAGGTTTCTCTGTGTAGCCCTGGTTGAACTGGAACTTGCTCTGTAGACCAGGCTGACCTCAAGAGATCTGCCTGCCTTTGCCCCCCGAGTGCTGGGATTAAAGTCGTGAGTCACCACTGCCTGGCTCCTTTCCAAATATCTACGGAAACCCTTGAGAACAGAGGTGTGTATGTGTGTGTGTGCTGCAAAAAGTTCTGGCCTTGGCCAAATCCCCTTTACCTGTCAGAAACATAAGTTGCTTTTCTCTGCCCCTCTTCAACCTCATCACATACAAATTCAAGCCCTCCTGGCTGGTTTTGGGGTTTTTGTTTGTTTATTTGTTTGTTTGTTTTGCTTTTGTTTTTTTGTTTTTTGCTTGTTTTTTAAGAAAACAAAAAGCTGGACAGTGGGAGCACGCACCTTAATCCCAGCACTTGGGAGGCAGAGGCAGGCAGATCTCTTGAGGCAAGTTCCAGTCAATCAGGGCTACACAGAGAAACCTTGTTTGGAAAAAGCACCTCCCGCTCCCCTCGCCTCCCCCTTCTGCAAAGCAATGGAACTATGGAACTTTAGAGCCTAGAAGCTGGGAGTGTTTTCAGGCGAGCTAATTAAGCTGCCACATAAGGAAAGCTGACAAAGAGACCAGGAACAAGGAATCCTATAGACCAGGAGGTCCGCAGGGGTCCCAGTTGTCAAGTGCTGCCACAGGGTGCCCATCTGGTGGTCCCTGCGCTCTCTGAGACACAGGGAGGCTGTGGCCCGCTAAGCTCCACAGCTCCTAGAGGACACGGCTATTCACACTGTGTGGTCAGAGCCCTCACAACCACATGAATTCACAGCTAGCACTTCTCATTGCCTGAGCCCCAGGAGTTCAGGCTAAGGACCCAGAGCCCAGCAGGGCAAATTCTCTTTTCTGACAGAAAGTCCTGAGTCTTCCTGTCTACCACCTCCAAGACCTGGACTATTAATAAGAGATGGCTGACATGATGGAGACCTGGTGTGACAACAGTCAAACAGCCAGCTGGGCGGTGGCGCATGCCTGTAATCTCAGCACTCTGGAGGGGGAGCCAGGGCTGTCACAAGTGGGACATAATGAGTTCCAGGCCAGCCTGGGTCAGAGTGAGAGTCTGTCTCAAAAAAAACAAGAACAAACAAAAACTGTATTGAAAAGCCATAAAAACACCAAGTGACTCTGTTTTTGTAGTTATTTCTATTAATACTCCATATTCACACTCGATAATAAAGCGGTTTACGACATTCAACTGCCCTAAAATTAGGTTGCCCTTGGGACAAATCCAGACTCCAGACATTCTGCATGAAGTGAGTTCTGATCTCTGAGCTCTGGACTGGGGAGTTGTCCCCACCAGTGCTGTTCCTTGGAGCTTGAGGGGTGTCCAGCAGCAGACAGCAAGAAGCTCCACAACCCCAAATCCTAGGCTGTGTGCCTGCCACACACCTCCCAGTGACAGAGTAACTTCCCTTGGCATCTCTACTGTCCCACCTATTAATATTTCAGAGCTGGGATTTGGCCGCATGAGTCACTGGCACCACGGAGTCTTTGAAAAGGAAGGAAGCAATGCATACAAGGCCAAGCAGCCGTTGTTCACCAGTGTCGCAATGTTGTGTCTAGGTCACAGAGATAGGCGCTATTGGCCAGCCGGCAGCCACATCTTTCCTTCCTTGTCTGCAGTCACTACTCCCAGCTCAGTTTCCACTCTCTGAAGCTCTGTAACTTCAAGTCTCGTTCGGGGTTTATTACAAAATATGATCTAAAACCACGTTCTGCTTTCAAAACTCATTGACTCAGCCCCCTCTCTCACCAACCATATCCAGGCAGTCCATGTCCGGCCTATCATCTGTCCAAGATGTGTGACATGTTTTTCTAATCCAACCCTTCCTGCCTGGTCCCTCGACAGCCAACAGCTCAAGGCAGCAGCCCTCTGGCCTCACTTTCTGAAGGACCCTCCAGGCCACCTTTGCTCTAGGCAGCCCTTCTCACTGCTGCCCACCCTGAACGTCCAAAGTTGCACAACTACTAGTGAAGCCGACAGATGCAAAACATCCCGCGGGATAACGGAAGTGAGTAGAAGCAGGTACCAAATCAGCCTGACCCTTCCGGCTTGAGGGTGACTAGTCACTGGGGTGCTGCTCCCCACACCTGGGCTATGCCCCACACGTTTGTCATACAAGACACGGGGTTTCCAACACAGAACCCAGCAACTAAACAGTCACGTCTACAGATGGTACCACATAATTCAATTATGTCCTAGCAAGGTGCTACCTCAGTCTTTCCATCCTCAGTCTGCCTTTCTGGACATCAGACGTCTGCCAAAGACCCACACCACCAGTTCTACAGAGATGACTTGCATGTTTTAATTGATTGGTTTGTTGGGTGTTCATAGCCCTGGATAGCCTCAAAGTCACTATGTAGCCAAGGCTGGCTTTGAATTCTGGATCCTAGTACCTCCCCCCCCCTCTCTCTCTCTCGGTGGTAAACCTTCCATTTTTGAAACAGTTACTCATATAATGAGATACTATGTGGCTATACAAAAGAATGAAGACCCTGCTATGAAGTTTACCCCAATGCAAAGCTAAGTGAGAAATAAAAAGTAGCCAGACACTGGTGGCGCACACCTTTAATCTCAGCACTCAGGAGGCAGAGGCAGGCGGATCTCTGAGTTCCTGGACAGCCTGGACTACAGAGCGAGTTCCAGGACAGTCAGGGCTACATAGAGAAACCCTGTCTCAAAAATAAATATAAACAATGATAAAATAAAAAGCAAGATGCAGAAGTATATTTAATGCTGCTTTTGAATAAAAATAGAGGACGGGTAAGTCTAACATGTTATAGAAACACTGATGTGTGAGGATCTAACTGGGACTGTCTGTGCAGGACAGGGCCATCAGGGGACTATCCTGGGCTAATGGGTGATGAGAAAAGACAGGAGAAAGGACATATGCAAAAACGGGAACAATTCAGAGAAGACTGGCAGGCCTCTGCACACAGATGACTTGCAGATTCGTGAATTAGAACAGAAAAAAAATCATTTGAGTATATTATGTATTCAAAAATGGGGGAGGCCACTGGGGTTGACTCAACAGGTAAAAGGTGTGCCACACAAACCTAGTGACCTGAATTCAATCCCCAGACGAAAGTAAAAAAGCTAGCTGTGATGGCACACATCTGTAATCCCACACTCCTGGGAGGCAGAAACAGAATTGCTCAGAAGCCCAGTACCTCAGGAAGAAACAAGAGAGATGCTGCCTTAACAAGGTAGAGAGAACCGACTCCTGAAAGTTGTTCTCTTCCCCTCCATACATACATCATGGCACACAAAGACACACACGTGCACACACACACTTTAACAAACTGGAGATAAGAGGCCATAGAGGTGACTTAGTGGTGACAGATTTGTTATGCGAACATGAGGGCATGTGTTCCAATCCCTGGAACCCACATAAAAGCTGAGCACAGTCCTACGCACTTGAAACCCCAGCACTGGAAGGCAGAGACAGGCAGCCAGCCAGCTCAGTCTAACGGTGAGCTTCAGGTTCAGCGAGAGAGCCAGGCTCACTGAGAAGGAACAGAGATAAAAGGCAGTGGAGGGAGATACCCAGTGTCCCTCTCTGGCCTCTCTACATGCATGCTCACTGGCATGCATATATATACACACACATATGCACACACCTGTGCACATACACCACACACACATTTTTAAATAAAAGATGTTTTAACAATTAATTACATTTCATTATGTGTATGGGTCTGTGTGCGGGTGTGGGCACATGCATGCTGATGCCCTCAGATGCTGGATCCCCTGGAACTGGAGTTATAGGTAGTTGTGAGCCACCTCATGTGGGTGTTAGGAATCAAGCTAGGGTCCTCTGCAAGAGCACCATGTGCTCCTAACCCGGGAGCCAGCTCAACTAAGGCAAGCAAAGGCTAGGGATGTAGCTAGTTGGCTTAGTGCTAGATTCCGGCTTAAAGCCCTGGGTTTATGACCCAGCACTGCAAAAATGGAGTATTTAGCTCACTGCCCAGGAAGTGAAGGCAGAAGGATGAGTTCAAGGACCTGAGAGCTTGAGGCCAGCCTGGGATGAATGAGTCCTTGTCTTGAAAAGAGAAAGAAAAAAGTAGGCAACCTGTTACCCCTAGAATCTTCCTCCCTAAACATAAAACTCCTCTTAATCAAGAGAAAAAAAACCATCAGTGTCTATAAACAGGAGCAATGTCTGTCAAATGAATGACCAGCACTCTAAACTGTTAAAACCAACTAAAGCAAGGCCAGACTGAACTATCACAATCGAGAGGTGCCCAAGACAGCATGACAGTAATGTGGTACCCCAACGGGATCCCAGAACAGGAGAGGACCTGGGCTAACCAGAGTGTGTCCATATGGTTACCCGCTATGACAAATTCATAACAGTAATTAATGTAAGATACTGATAGCAGGGAAACTGAGTGTGGAGATTTAAAACTTCTAGGTTTTCTAAGGTTTTAAAGTCATGGGAAAGGAAGGTCATGAAGTCACCTAACCTCCCCAGCACACACAGTTCAGGGGTCAAAGCAACCGGCCTTTATCATGGATTCCAGCTCAATGAATCTTGACACCTTGCAATGTGGTCTCCCTTCCCCCAGTTAGCGCCTCCTAACAGTGGCTGCCCATACAGACCCTGACTTCAAAGTGAGGCCTCTGAGGGAGTGGGGTGGGGGACAGACATGGAGAAGGGGCAGAACAGAACAGTAGATGGGGAAAAGTGCCAAGGACAGAAGTCAAGGAAGAAAAGAAGCCATGAGGAATGAGGCGGCGGCTCTGGATGAGTGGTGTGCTGAACAGGAGACACCATGGCCTGTGAGGCTGAGGGAAGCCAGCCAGGCAGCAGCTACCTGGAAGACAGTCCAGGCAGGAGACAGCATGGCCAGCGGGGCAGAGTGAAGCCTGAGGAGCCAGTGGTAAGAGAAGGTAGGAGGCCGTGGGGTATCCAGCGGAACCGGAAGCCTGAAAGAATCTAAGCAGATCAATGAGATCTGAGGAGTTTAACATTACTCTGAGTGAGGGGCGAGAGGATCTAAGGGGTAGGTTGGGTGCAGAGGTCGGTCCTGGCTTTACCAGAGGCAGAGAAAAACTCTGACAAGGCAGCCAAAGGGATCCAGTGAGGTGGGCCCCGCCTGCAGCTCTGGGCCTCCTGGGTGAGTCAGTTGGCCGCCCTGAAGCAGGCCCTTCACCCTGCGAACCCAAACCTGCACCCTAGCAAAGCAAAAAGAATCCTCACCAGCAAATGGGTGTCTATCACCCTTTAAAGCAATGATTCTCACCTTCCTAATGCTATGACCCTTTAATACAGTTCCTCATGTTGTGGTGAACCCCAACCATAAAATTATTTTCATTGCTACTTCACAAGTGTAATTTTTGCTACTGCTATCAATCATAATGTAAATAACTGTTTTTCCAATGGTCTTAGGCCACCCTGTGAAAAGTAGAGAACTGGGGCTTTAAAGTAGGGGCTTTTAATTCCCCCTACAGGAGAAAAGAAAAACAAACCCCTTAGGCTCTCCAAAGCTCTCTCCCAGCCAACTGAAAACACCTGTGAAGAGACCCTCCCAGCCCACAGCCTCTGAAAGCCACCCTATCATTTAAGTGTTGTGCGTAATTACCCCACATTGCTGATCTTGTTAAAAAACTTCCCAGAATATTTCCATGACCAGGCTGAAGAAGAAAAAAAAAAAGTTGTTACCAGGGCGGGCAGGCACAAAGGGCGATTTGCCAAACTACTTGGATATTTTAATTCTTTGCTGCCTCAGTAGCTAAGTAGCGTGGAGAACAAGCAGGGGAAGAATACTAATTAGACCTAATTAGACCCTGCCCTCTTCTGCCTCAGTCCCCTGTATGAAAAGTCCCCCCTGACTGAGGACAGTGGAGTTAAAATGTAAATCCCAGAGGGTAAACAGTTGTCCATGAACCAAGGCCACCCTTTGAATTTCGGTGTCCTGGGCCTGCTTACCTAAAGGCAGCTGCCAACCCAGCCAAATTCCAGCAGCCCCACCCCCACCCCAGCATCTGCCCACCACCATGGTGGGCTAGGGACAGGGTGAGGAGGTCCAGGCTGCCAACTTACATTCTCGAAATGCAACAAAGGGCTCTTGGTATTCGGAGCATTCTAATTTACAGAGCATCCGCTAAAAGGACATTTGATTGCTTATAAAATAATAAGCCACGGCAGCAAGCCTGACTCCAGGCATGCAGGGGGAGTGAGACCAAACTCCCCTCTCTTAGAGCGGGAGAGGGCATGGGAGGCCTCCCTGGTGCAACTCAACTCTTCCTTGGTTTGTGCTACCTTCTGTGTCAGGTTCCAGCCTGGAGACTCTTGGTCCCAGGAATAATTAAGGAGGTCCTCCTGTTGGGGGTGAGGGTGAGACATCACAGCATATTTATTTCCAGTCAGCCCCTTAAAGTTAAGGTCTGTTGCCTGCTAGATCCACTCACTGATCTGGGAACACCCACAGGGGCACCAAACCTTGCAACACCATTTGTCTTTCCCGAAGTAACTACGATCTTCCCTTCAAATTAGGTTTCCCTCAGCAAGAGAAAACAACAGGAGAAAGTTCCTGCCACCTTTCAAGACAAAAGGGGGTGGGGGGTGGGGGGACTTGAGGAAGAGGAAGAGGAAACAAAGGAAGAAGGTGGGTCAGCATGAGCCACACCTTCTGACCTGGCAAAACACCTGGGCACTCCAAGGAGGAGGTGACCCACCCTGGAGGTTGGTGGTCTACCACCATTTTACTGACTTTGGGGGGGGGGGTGGATGGCAGCACAAACAGGCAAAAAGGAAGGCTGTGAGCACAGGACAATGGACAGAACTGAACTCTGAAAGTACTGGAGCAAACCACCCAGGCTCCGAGATAAGGTACAATGACCAAACAGCCCTGGGCCTAGACTCACTGCTCCCACCCTGAAGCCAAAGGGAAGCCACGTGGCCCTCCAGGGCCCATCTCTCGGACGAAAATCCTGTTCAGAGGCACGGCAACTTCCCAAGAGATGAAATTACATACAAATGAAAAGCGAATGACTCTAATAATTCGAAGGGCACCTCGATGGGTGGGGCACTCCTTTAATCCCAACACTTGGGAGGTACAAATGGATCTCTGTAAATTTGAGACCAGCCTGCTCTACATAGTTACAGTCCAGGTGAGGATACACTTAAAAAGCAAAAACCTAGCAGGGGAGGAGCTATTGGCAACAGCTAACTGCTGGGAGGGGAGTTTTCTCTAAGATTGTAGTCCCAGGTAAGCAGAGCCAAGCTCCAGTTGAAGACCACAGGGCTAACAGGCTAAAAGAAGAGTATTTAGGTAGCACAAACTGGTCTCGTTGTGTTTCATTAAATGGACACAAAGTTGGACGCATAGGGAAGAGGGGTGAATTTGGAAAGAGTTGGGGTAGGGGGAGATAAAGACAGGCAGCTGGGAACTCCACTAATAAAGATTAAAGTCTTGGTCATGGGAAATGTTTGAGTTTTCATTAGAACCAAATAATGTCTAACTGGAAGAAAACTAGAGCCATTCCCAAACTTAAATTTCACGAAACTAATGTAAGGTTCCTGTTCTGACAAAAATTTTAAAAACACCATCACAAAATAAAAATAGAGAGAAAAAAATTTCCACCAAACAATAAAAAGAGCATAAACTTCAAACTACAAGACTGTCCTAAAGTGAGGTCAGTTGACAAGGATATATTCCAGAAGGTGGTGATTCAAGCTACATCTCTGCGTTTCTCTGGGGACTCGTGAACACCAAAGATGGCACCACTGGTTGCCAGATTGAGGGAAAGGGGTGGGACTCACCGATCTACTTACTTTTCCATAAAAGCAGCCTTGCTACACTATTAAGTTTGGACTGAGGCCTGAACGACGTTTTTGTTTCCTCTACCACCCTCCCCACTCTCAGATGGAAACCTCAACCTCCTTCATGTAAATGAGACGCGGTAGGAGAACAGATTTCTTCCCTCAAGCAGCCAGGCAACGAACGGCTGGGCTCAGAAAGACAAACAAGTATTGAAAGTACATAGCGCACCCTTAATCAATACACAATTACTTCCGACGGAAAGGAGAAAGTTCGGAAACTCCTGCTTTGAGTGGGTTGGAGGAGGTAGGGCAAGCTCACGTCCCTGGCAGCCCCAGTGCCGACTAGCATCCTTTTCTCTAGGGACTTAACTACTACTTTCAAGTCGAAAACTTAACGCAGGTATCTGAGGCTTCTCCAGCGCCGCCAGGACAAGGGAACATCTGGCTAAGGCTATGCCAGCGGCCCCTCCGCCGTCAGAGCACTGTGAATCGTGGTACAGGAACAGAATCAGATGGCGGAGTCCCAGGTGGGGCCACGACTTCAGATTTGCCGAGAGAGGTGACAACTTTCAACTTAGACCAGGCGTAGAGAAAGTTGCACTATCCAAAGACCTCCGGAGTGGCTGGGCTGCCACACTTTGGCCCCCACATCACTCCCCGCGGGCCACAAGGGCTGCTTTGTGCAGGCGAGCGCAGAACTGGGGCCCCAGCACCGGGCGGGGAGGCCTTCCCTCCCGCGTCACCAGTGCCCTCGGGCTCGGCCACCAGACGCCTGCTGTTTACACCGGAAGGGAAGGCTCCTCCTCAGCCCGGGAGGGAACCTGGCAGTGCACGCAGATCTGCAGCCCGCGCCCCGCCGTCTCACCGGGGTGCGCCCGGGTGCTTCGCACCCTCTGCTCTCTGCAAGCGGCCACGGGGCGAGCAAAGTTCCCGAGAGCGCAGCGGGCGGCGCGGCTTACCTGCGAGGCGCGGCACAAACGCGCAGAGCCCGAGCAGACAGGCGTAGAGGGTCGCGGGCACCCGCGGCATGGTGCGCGCCGCTCGGCGGGGGCGCGCGGCGGGGGTCGGAGCGGGACTGAGGCCGGGGACCGCAGCCGCATGCCGGGCGCTGCACTCGGGCTCAAGGCACCCGCGGCCGGGCTGGCCCGCGCCCCGCCGCCACCATCCTCCCTGCTGGCCGGCCGGGACGCCCGGAATTGTCGCCGCTCAGGACGCACTTTCGCCGAGTCCCCGCGCGCTCGCTCTCAGAGACCCTTCCCTTCTCCCTCGGCCGCCGGGCCCCACTCTCTGCTTTCTCCTCCCCTCTCTCCCGCGGGCCGCCACTCGGTCAGTTTACGGCTAGGCGGGACGGGGCGGGGCGAGCTCCGGGCTGGACCAGCTCCGCCCTGCGCCGGGACCCGCCGGCACCCCTAGGTCCCGGGGGTGCCCAGGTGGCTGTCGCATCCGCTGCACTTGGGAGTCGGGGATGGGGAGGGGTGTCCCGAGTTCGAAACTTCTAGTTTGGGGCTCCCTCCCAGGTCTTAGCAGCTACGGGAGGGGGCGGGGCGCGTTCCATTAAACCCGCAGAGATTACTTGGGCCAAAGCAATCACAGTATGACTTCAGGAGGGACGGCAGGTACCGCTTGGATCTGCCAGGCCATTTCGTCATTCCAGAAGCACATGCCAGCCCGGGCCTTGCCAGAGATGGGACAGAGGCGTCCTCCTTGTTCAACCAAGACGCCACGCTCCGGACGGGCAAGGGAGGACACGTAGAACAGAGGCGCAGGTGAAACCGAGGACACACTGCGGAGCAGGCAGCGTGCTAAGTGCTGTCTGTCTGTCTGTGTACCCACTCCTTTAGTACTCTTAACATCCCTACTGTTATTTAGATGAGGAAACTGAGGCACTAAGGGTTAACGTGACGGAGGAAGTGACTGCTGGGCTGTTTTACACACAAATACAGAATGACTTAAGTAAGGCAGCCTAACCTTTGCAGGTCAAGAACCAACTGGAGGTGTGGGTACAAAACTTACCTGAGGCATTTAGATCTTGAGCTTTGTTTGGCTTACCTCCCAAACTCCTGCCTGGATGGTACTGGCAGAAGTCCGTTTGTAGTGTAGTATGGGTAAGCAAAAACGAAGCAATCCATAGCAAACTTCAAAGTTCATCCTTAGACTTGTTCTGTAATATCTTCTTTTGTTTTGACTTAAAACGTTTTGAGGCCAACCATTGTCCAATAAAAGCCTGCTGCACACTGGGCGATGGTGGAGCACACATATAATCTCAGCACTGGGGATGCAGAGGCTCATCTCTGTTGAGTTCGAGGCCAGCCTGGTCTCCAGAGCGAGTTCCAGGACAGGCTCCAAAACTACACCGAGAAACTGTGTGTGTTGGAGGGGGGGGGGGGCACGACCCGAGGACAAAACAACAACGAATTGGGCTGTGGAGGCAGCCCAGGTTTATCTTCTTGGAATTACCTGCCCCTCAGGGCATTGGCCTTGAGGCTACACTTCTCCCTGCTGAGAGGTGCTGTTTCTAAGTTATGGGAACTGATCAAAGCGTTTGAACTGGAAGACATCCAGTGCTGAGAGTTGGTTTGTCTCACAGGAGTATGTAGGATGGTTCAGCTAGATAGAGAGTGGAGCTCTGAAAGCTGGCCGAATATTGCTT
>JAQHUG010000063.1:2126149-2187715 GCA_028555095.1 Dicrostonyx torquatus
CACAGCACAGCACAGCTCATCATTTCTAGTTCATCCAGACATTTGCCTAGTCTCCAATTGGTCTTTCTCAGGAATGAGGAGGTACCTCTGCCTCCCTCATGGAGTTTGGCCTCAACTGTCAGCCATGCTGAGCTGGCTGGTCAGCCTTCCTCCTGAATTCTGTAACTCCCGTATTCTTCTGGGAGAGAAGAACTTCAAAAGTGATAAATGCCCTGGAAAATGTAATAAGCAGGATATTTAGACCCTCGGTCTTGTTAAAATCCTCACAGCTATCTAACCTCGGGGTACCATGTCTCCTCTGACTTTCAGTTTCCTTTTTGGTAAAGGGAGTGGAGGCCGAGTGATAAGTCATATCTAGAGTTAGCCGCTATGAGTCAATTGATACCCACCATGCTTTATTACCTTTGGAGTGCCACATCCCTTTATTCACACAAGCAATGGAAGCTGCATACAGGGGAAGGAAGGCCTGGACCCTGAACCTTGCTATGAGGCCTACAACACATTCTATTAATAGGCATAAAACACGGAAATACCAACTTATAGACATATTCACAGGACAGCTAAGAATAATTTGTTATTGTTGTTTTATTCTTTTGAGATATCTCAATCTGAAGCCTGGGCTGAACTTAAACACATGATCTTCCTGCCTACGTTTCTCAAGGGCTACAGGCTTGTACTGCCATACCAGGCTTGAGAATATATTGTAAACAGAAGCCAACCCTGTGTGTCCATCCAGGGGAATTTCCTACGTTACTACAAGTCACTTGCCATTGCTCCAGAATGAAGGGTGAGACACATGGTAGAGAATGAGAGAATGCTATTGTCACTGAACACTGAACACGGTGTCCAAAGAGCTGTCAGGCTAACCTTCAGTTGTCAGCAAACCTTTATTGTATCAATAATCACTAATGCAGCAGTGTGTGTGTGTGTGTGTGTGTGTGTGTGTGTGTGTGTTGGGGGGTATTGGGAATTGAACCCAGGCAAGCACTCCATCTGAACTGCATTGCTAATATGTTTGTCTCTTTATAATGTGACTCTCTTCTTGTTGTCAGGCGGCAGTGTGGCTTGCGTCCTCCAGTCCCACACGTGCGGTGCGGCATACCATCTCCTCGGGTAACCTTTGTCTGCCCCCAAGTACCAGAACCTTGTGGTTCGCCCAGCCACCCCCACCCCCCGGGCTGCCTGATGGTGGAGGTGGCAGGCGCCAGTGGAGAGGCCAAAGTGGCGCTGGTGGCAGCAAGCAGGAGTTTGAGTCCCAGGCATTGGGGCTGCCTGTTAGTGCAATGGAAGGAGATGTGCTGGTGTTAACCAAACCCTGAGGAACCCAGGTTGTGGCCAATGCCCACCAATGGCTGGGTAATCCTGAGAAATAAATCAAAATGGTGGTTTCCAGAGAAGTAGAGCTGACCTATCAGGAAGCTATGTTCAACATGGCTACTAAACAGAACTACTGCCGGCTTGATGCACACAGGCAGCCACGGACATCACAGGCTTTGGACTTTTGGGACACTCTCAGCACCTCGAAAAACAACAACAAAAATATCAAGTGTTCTTCATCATTCATAATCTGCCAATCATTGCCAGTGGGCGCTTTGGCCTCCTCCAAGGAACATCAGCTGAAACCTCTGGGGGATTACTGATTTGTCTGCCAAGAGAAGAGGCAGCTCTCTTTTGTTCAGAAATCAAATCTTCCAAGTATGGAGAGGGTTATCAAGCATGGATCGTTGGCATTATGGAGCAGGGAAACCAGACAGCCCATATCATTGACAAACCTCGCGAGATTGAGGTTCTACCTCGGGGAGCCTCTGCTGCCGCCACTGCTGCTCTCGCTCCAGATAATTCCAAGGCAGCCTCTGAGCCTAGTTCATGAAATGGAATAGCAGAAGCCATTGGGAAAGCAGAACCATTCCGCACGCTCATGGACTGTTGGCAGGGTTGATTTTAAGACCGTTGCAAAGGCTGCCTGCATAGTGAGTGCCTCCAGGTGCCCTTGCTAGTTCCATCAAAAGCTGCCTGTGTGCATCCAGGGCCATAAGTAACCCTGGGGGAGAATATGCGTTCCTCGGTTGCGTGACTGAGGAGCAGGAAGCCTTTTCCCATAGCTAGATGAGACTATTCCAGGTTGAGAGACTTTTCTTTACACTGAGTTGATTCATTTCTGTAAAGGGAATAAAATTATTACGATTACATACGAAAAGAATAAACTGCAACATGAAAAGAAAATTAGAGTTTGGACTAATATATTGATAAGTCTAAATTGTTAGAGCTCCTGCTGATTCATTGTCCAATTCGTTATTAATTTTTCTGAGAAACCACCTCTTTTCCCGTTCTGGGCAAGAGTTGAGCAGCTTGTCCAGCTAGGGAAGGAAGACCGCAGCCCCTGACTTGGTCTCTGTCAATGATGTCTCTCCCTCTAACTCTGGCTAAGGACTGGAAGAGGCTGAACAAGCTCAGAGCCGGGTGTTGGTGGTCATTAATACAGAGGTTTAGTTAATAAAGAAAATTTCTTACAGCTAAATAAATAAAAGGGACTTTGTTGGAAAAAAGAAGGTTGTCAGGAATGTGATTAAGAAAAGCCTGGCAGTATGTAGAACGCTAATCCCGCCCGGGGATAAGACCACTACCACAATTCAGAGTTTAATCTGAAGTAAGCTTTTATTGGATACTGGCCAGCTTGATGGACTTTGTGGTTTTCCAGAAAAAGGTCCCGAGTCATGATTCGCAGGGGCTTGAAAAGGCAAATTCCATAGTTCACTGCCTTTCCTGAGAGATCCAATCAGGGGCAAGCATACATCCTGATGTGCTTTCTGCCTGCATACCTCCTGCCTACGTCCAATCACAGGCAAGCATACATCCTGACATATTTCCTGCCCACGTATCTCCCGCCACACGTGATCAAGCACATCTGGTGCAGATTGGCTAACAAACTTGTTTAGGGGAGTGAAGACACGTGGCTTGTTATCTCCCATGAACAACAGCCACCAGCATTTCAGAAACTCTGTCCTGGGGCAAGGGGCTTGCAGATCAGAAGCATTTTTGTTTCATGGATCTCTCAGGCACAGTGATTAAGATTTAATACATAACTTTGACCCTCACAGAAGCCAAGACCCATGCTATTGCTTCATCCACAGTGAAGAGCACATTGCCTTCATTTAGTAGTCATAGAGGATCAATCAGTGAATAGTGACATCCAGTGTTCCATGTCTCTTCCTTCTTACGGTGGCAGGAGGCTCCTGTTCACCAGAACCAATATGCATCATTTCCTGATAGTTACACAATGATTTCCTACGAGTTCTTTCATCTTTGGGACTTCCTAAGGCAGAAATTATTATCCTATTTCTCTGATCAGGATACAGAGGTTCAGACCCTGGGGTAGACTCAGGCCTGCCATGGTGATTGGTGAAGAAATGGCAGGGAAGTGTAGAAAAATGCCTCATACCAACTGACGGTGCTGGAGGATTTGATAAAGTCAGTAAAAAGCAGCAGAGACATTTACTCCTGGTACAGTTCTGTCTTTCTAATCTGAAGTTCCTGATTGCTATGCCAAGGATTGCATGATGTCACTATGCTGTTTTCAGAGCCAAAAGCTGCCAGAACTTTCACCTACTGGCACAGGAGGACTCTGCCCGGGAGGATCACTACACCACACACCCAGGATCTGCTCCCCAAGCTGGAAAACAGACGACTGTGGGTGCTGAAGTCTTCAGGCTGAGAGTCTGAAGACACTTGGAGAACTTTCCTTCCCAGCAAACTGCATCCTGGGGCAGAGGCTCAGCCAGGCAGAGGCACAAGAGGGTTAAACATGCAGTCCCCCCCCCATGTGTGGGCAAAAGGCTTCCTATCTTGGCTTTGAAACTGTTATCCAAATGTAGCATTAGTCAAGATGTAGAAATAACCGTACTGTCCATTGATGGATGTCGAAACTGGTATAGATGTATATAATGAATATTAATTAGCATTAAGAAAGGGGAGAGGAGTCCTCTATTTTGAGATTGTGTAGAACTGGGGAGATAGTATAGTGAGTGAAGTAAGCCAGGCAGAAAGATAAATATTGCATGACCTCCCTTGCATGCATGCATTAGTGTACATTATATGTGTGTGTTCACTGCTATTATAAAAAACCTGAGGATGTACGCAAAAGAGATTGCCAGGCAGGGTGGCCCAAGTCTGTAATCTTGGTGTTCAAGACACTGAGGTGGGAGGGGTCTGGGTTTGGTGCTAGCCCTTGTTTCAAAAAGTGAAAAAAGTGAAGAAAAGGGGGGGATGAAGTGAAGAGTAAAGGGGAGATGGGTAATGGGGCACACATACACGCGCACGTGCGCACACACACATTCTCACGGACTGACCCAGCTTTGGAGATGGCCCTCTTGGCTGTGTCACACTATGGTGGAAGAGTTTGTATGGGAGAAAAAGATCACAATCACAAAACTAGAGGACAAAGAGAGACAATGGGGTCTCATGATCTCTCCTCTGTGGGGACATTTCTAATTGACCTGAGGTTCTTTACCTCGTCCCACTTATTAAAGGTCTTGCCATCTCCTCAAATTGCCACAATGAGGAACAAGTTTCCAATATATGGCTCTTTGGAAGCCCACCCATGTCCCAACCTCAGTCACATGGAGTCTGAAAAAGTCACAATAAAGAGAATGAAGGGTGGGTAGATTAGGGAACAGAGAAAAGAAGGTTAAAAATGTAACTAAGATACATAAATACTATAGTTAAAAGTGTATTAAATGCTAAAGATTTGCTGAAAGATATGACATTACTATACAAACATATACAAGGGATGACAGATTGATTTGCTTGTCTGTGCAGGAACCAGCTCCTTATGAAACCAAACATCACAGAGCACACCTTAAATGCATACAGTTGTAGGGGATGTCTGCAGTTGTTATGGTTTCCAATGTCTGGCTGAGCTGAGCAGGGACAGGTTGGGACCAACATCAGGACCCTGTAAAGATCTCAGTGGGGACGGTTTCCTAGAGGCTGAACGGAGGGAGGGGTCAGAGAGAGATGGTACTGGCCATCCAGGAATGTTTGACGAGCTACAGCCTGATTAAGCCTGCTGACCAGATGCCTTTATGCCCCAAGCTGTGGTTATTAGCTTTCACTAGTGCCAAGGGTTTTTTTTTTCCCCTGTAAAGTATGTGAGAAGCATCCATGGAAGCAACTAACGAATACATTAGTGAACCTTTATAAGTCAGGCAGCCACATTGCAAGGCCACCATGATGTTAAGCTCCACAGATTCTCAGACATGCTAACTGTCCCATCTCCATGACAAGAGGAGTTGGCATGGAGTGGTCACAGACAGCCGTCAGGAGCAAATGCCCAGTGTCTGATCTAGTTACACCCTCAGATTTAGAGACAGAGAGAATGTAATATCTGAATTAGGCCTTTGTCACTTAGGGAGGTCCATCCATCCATCCGTCCATCCATCCTTCCATCCATCCTTCTATTTACCCATTCATCTTCTACAGTGTTTCTTCAGTTCCGGGCACTGAGAATGGAGAGGTGACTCACTGCCTCTATGTGCTATCTAGAAGTCCACTATTCACTTCAGCTATTTAAATGACACACTGGTAAAAAAACAAAAGAAAATACAACTTCTTACACACTCATTTGCTTGTTTTAAGAGAAAACCAATGGGAATGATATTAATTTTATTGCATCATTTTTTGCTGACTAGAACGCCAGACTTAGAGTGGATATAAGTATAAAAATAACCAAATTCTTACAAATAATACTTTGCTGCTACAGTACTGAATAATTAGTGGAGGAGACATTATAATACAGCTTTAAATAACATTCTCATGATGGGTTTCATACAGTCAACGTGGGTGTCAGGTATCAAAGAGTACAGAATAAAACCCAGGACAATGGCAACGGAGTTCGTACTGCAGCTTCATCTCCATTTAACCGTAAGGCCAGCAACACACACACACACACATCAACTCACAGCAACTCATGGAGAAATGGTCATTTTCTCTGTAGAACAGGCCTAGGTAATGCCCAAAGATAAGTGAGTGCATTCAGTTCTCCTCATGAACCAGTTCCACCCGACTCCTATTCTCACCCCATTCCCAACAATTCAGGACAAGGGCATCAAGCCCTTTATTTAAAATTATAGCCGAATCTACCAGGCAGCCCCTTGGGAATGCCCATGTGACAGGTGCAGCCCAGGACCTGCCTCTCTTCATACCTAAAGGTCTCCCTTTGGTTTCACAGGCTATTCTGTGGGCTAAAGTTTCCATCAGACATAAAGAAGTGTTACCTCACTGGGTGGTGGTGGTGCATGCCTTTAATCCCACCACTCAGGCAGAGGCAGATGAATCTCTATGAGTTTGAGGCCAGCCTGGTTTACAGAGTGAGTTCCAGGACAGTCAGGGCTGTTACATAGAGAAATCCTGTGGAACACTTAAGTTCAAGGAATTGATTGGCATTTAATACTTTAATGTTTCTATTATTTTAACCAATTATTTAAAAAATTTAAAGTTATTATTTTAACTTTAATGTTCCTATTGTTTTCCCCTTTGGGACTTGAGAAAAGAAAGAACACACATACCCAATGATAAGCTACAAAGGCATTTCTGTCTCCTAACATGCTGGTGAGCACTTTAGAATGATACTGTTAGGAAAGAAGAAATGACAGGGCTGGGGTGTGATGCAGCTTCATAGCATGGCACAGCATTTGCCTGGTATGTGCAGGGCCCTGGGTTCCTGGCCCTATCCTCCATCAGAAGGAGGAGGGGGGAGAGAAGGGGGGAAAGGAAGAGGAGCTGGAGGAGAGGAAGAAAGAAGAAGAGAAAGAGGAAGAAGAGGAGGAAGAAGAGGAAGAAGAGGAGGAGGAAGAAAAAGAGGAGGAGGAAGAGGAAGAAGAGGAAGAAGAAGAAAAAAAAGAAGAGGAGGAGGAGGAAGAAGAAGAAGAAGAAGAAGAAGAGGAAGAGGAGGAGGAGGAGGAGAAGGAAGAAGAAGAGAAAGAGGAAGAAGAAGGAGAAGAGGAGGAGGAGGAGGAGGAAGAAGAGGAAGAGGAGGAGGAGGAAGAAGAGGGATGTGTGTGTCCTTTTCTAAAAACAAAAGCTTTCAGGTAGGTGACAATGTCTCTGCTATTACAGGCTGTCTTAAATAAAACACTAAAACACAGAACTTTGTATTCTTCTTCCTAAAGAAGTGCTTTGATCTCGAAGAAAAAAATCAAGATAAATTTAGGACTATGTGTAAAGCCCCTAGTTTTGAGTGTACTGTGGGACACTTAGCCAAGGGCAACTTGGCTGTATAGCTTTACTGCTTTAGGCCCAGTCCCACAGTTACAGAGACCTTGGCATCCAAAAGCCACGTGCCAGGGGGGATCCTAGTGTACCCTCTCTGGCGTTTCACACTTGAATAGGCAGCATTTTTGAAGACTTTACTCTTGGTCGTCAGCCAGTCTCCTGTGGCCCAACTTTTACAACTTCCTCTTTTAGACCATAATAGTCATCTTTGACCTCAAAATGCCACCAGGCAGCTTGCCTGCACCAATCATACACCAGTTCTGGCTCAATATGACTTAGGTGCTTCTAAAAATAACCTCCCCAATAAGGAAGCTCCTTCGGCTCCCCAGACACTCAACATATTCCCAGCTCCTACAGGTTCACACATTTAATATGTGGGAGCCATGGCCTCACTTTGAGAATAAAGCCGGAAGCCCTCAAATGGGTGTCTCAGTCTGGTAATGATTATCAAAAAAATCCACCTAGACCATTCCCTTTCACTTCTGGCAGCCCAAGCCACGTACCAATACACTTCTTGCCAACTACAAACACATTAATATTTTCCTTTTTGAGATGGGTGTCATGTACTGCAGGAAACCCTTGATGTTCTGATCTTCTGGCCTCAACCTTCTGAGGGCTGGGGTCACAGGAGTGTAACACTATGCCCAGTTTATGTGGTGCCCAGGATCAAACCCAGGGCCTATACACGCAAGGCAAGCACTCTGCCATCTAAGCTACATTCCCAGGCCCCTCTCTGAATGCTCATCATCAACTATCACCAAACACCTTGCATAGAGCTTGACCCATGGTGGGAACACATGACACTATTTATCCTCTTAAGAGATAGGCCCCAGTGTCATGAACTGTCTTGTGGAGCAATGAAAAAAAAAAAAAGACCCCCTGACATTTACACAGAGCTCAGACTGGATTCCAGAAGCACCCCTTTTCTTATTCCTGAACCCCTCAGGGATAGACAAGGCCTGCCCTGGCTCTTCTGCACAGAAGCATTTCCTCTTCCTTCATCATGGGACCCAAATGCAGGGCTATGACATATCTATGCACGTGAATTATGTCTTCTGAGTGTGTGGACCAACTCTGAGCACTTGTGTCCTGCAGAGAGACTGCATGGCTAGGCATGTGTTCATCCTGTCTGTTCTGCTCACAGGCTGCTGACATCCTATCTCCAGGCTCCATCTGGATGTAACCCCAATGAGGAGAGCACCCAGTCACTGCATTCCTCCCAACGGTGGGCAGAGAGTGCCAAGTAAGTCATACCTCTTTTACAAATTCTTCAAGCCTTTCTACATTAAGCCCCATCCCCGAGACGGGAGACTCAGTACTCAGTGTGAATTCACCCTTGCTCGGGGCTCTTATTTTTACCATAGTAAAAAGGAACAAAATGAAATACACTTATTTGACCCAAACTCATGAGCCAGCAAACATTTTTGGAACTCACAGGACACTTTTCTGGACACTGGGATTCCTCCCAGGATTTTCTTTTTCTGAACATTTTCATTGTGTGGGGCTTGAGGCTTCTGGCCCTGTCCAGCTGTGATGTCAGCTGAAGGCATTAGGAGTGTGTCCAGGGACAGTGGCCACACTGGCTCTTCTCACGACAGTAAGGCTGGGGACAAACAGGGACACTGAGGGAAGGGCTAGAACCAGGCTACCTCACAAGGAACCCGAGCTCAGGCAAGTGGTGCACAGGAGCTCACAAAGGAACAAGGAGCCACCAGTTCCACAGAGGGACAGAGGCGAGACTCATGGCTTCTAGATGCCAATGCTTTGCAACTTTAAGTCAGCAGCCAGCAGCCACAGAATTCTCTGTACTAGTGAGTGCATTCTGATGATTAAAACCCACTGCACCCGACTAATGGTCCTGAGTGGTGGAGACTATGGGACACAGTGCACACTTAAAACAGGATGGGGACCTGCAAACATTTTGGAGGACCCAGAGAACCCTAAACAAACACACCCAGATCTATTTCCAACAGCTGCCCCATTTCCAGAAAGATACGCCCCTGAATTCCCAGCTACAAAGTGGGAACAATTTTTTGACCTCTTTACTTCATCCAAAACCACACACTAATAAATGACTGTAGCTCCACAGGGCACAGAGCCTCCCCCGCTACACACACACACTGGGCTTCCACCACAATACAATAAACAAGACACAAAACTTCCCTGCCCCAAAGCAAGCTCTCAGACCCCTAGCGGGCCAAACTTTAGTTCTCCAAGGCTAATTTGGACCATGATTGTCTCCAGGGGGCGCTGCACGAGAACACAGACATACTGATGACCAGGTGAGAGAAATGACCAAGTTCCCTCTCCGGCGGGTAAATAGTGGTTAAAACTTTCCACGAGTTTGTGGACGCTAAGGGTTCAAAGATCAGAAGGCACACACCCTTACCTGTAGCTCGTTCCCAGCTCCCTGTTCTTCCTTGGGGAAACCCCTCAGCTTCTCAAAACACTGGGTAATGCAGGAAACAGGCCAGGTTATTCAGTCCAACCCTCCGTCACATGCCACTGTGGGAACTACAGTGGCGACACACTAGATCGCCTCTCCCTTTTCTGCTATGTCCATGCAGACTCTGGCTCCACGCTGGGCGTCAGCGTCCCAGGACCCATGCCATTCCCTCATAGATCAAAACCACCCTACCACATGGAGGACCGGCCTGATATTGCCTGCTGCGACTCGCTAAGGGGCAGCTGAAATGGGCGTCTAATGAAATGATAGCAAATGAAAGCTATTCTATCCTGATTCATTCTTGCTTGGAAAAGTAAGATTAATAAATTGTAAGCAAGCGTGTCACCTTGACTTAGAAAACAAATGGAAGCCGTGTGCTGCACCTTGCAAAGGTCAAGATCTCATTTAGGGTGTTTGCTTGGAAATGAGCACATTCCATGCCTCTGGCTGCAGCATCGCTAGATCACAGTAATGTGTTTACCTCCATCTGTTGTTTAGCACAAGGTACCAGGCAGGAAAACGTAAGTGCCAGCACCTGGCTGCCAGTCAATCACCAAACTGAGCCCTGCAGAAGTATCCTAGGAAAGGAAGGCTTTCCAAAATAGTCTGGAAATGAGTCAAAAATGAAACCTCCCTGCCCAATCTATTAAAGTGCAAATTAGGGGAAACTGGGGCCTGGAAATGATGCCGCCTAGTGGTCGCCTGTGGAAGTCAGCCAGTTCTCACGTGCCAGACATTCGGAGACTCGGTACTGGCCCACGTTCGTGTTCACAGTAATAACAGTGCGGAACGAGCGGTCTGCGGTTCCGCACCCATCTGTCCCCTTCCACTGTGGCCATGCCCCTCAAGAATGGCTCTGACAAGTCCTGGGAGCAGCTAGTGCGTGGCGCTCCCTTTCCGTGCAGTCCTCTGAGCCAGAGGTCTGGGGAAGTGGCTCAGAGAAAGGGGCCCCTCTCCCTCCCGGACTCAGAAGTAGTCTCTCCTCCTGCTCTCATCGCTGATGAAAGATGGGTTATACTGTCCCGGGAAAATGCAGGAGTGCCTTGATCCGGGCAGTCCAGTGTAGGCCGGGTAGAGTCCGTTGCGTTCAAGTTCAGGGTTCCTTACGTTTGTGGGCTGGATGCCAAAGACAAAAGAATAAAAGTTACTTATTCCTAGACTTAAGTAAGTTTAGATGATTTTACATTTTAATGAACCTAAGATGGGACTAGCTATAAATTGAGATTGGGGCTAGCTAGAAATATCGAAGCACCAGCTCACCTGGAAGCATGACTCCCACGGGTCTGTCTATGTGTTTAGATGGGGGTGGGGTGGACAGAGTCATGCCATGTGTTTCCGGTGGCCTGAAACTCACAATCTCCTTTTAGACAAATTATTTTAATTACATTTTCCAAATTACATTTTATGTATATTATATATATACATATATACATATATATATATATATATGAATGTTTGTGTGCCTGGTGCCCTCAGATACCCCAAGAGGCCATCCGATTCCCTGGAACTGGAGTTACAGACAGTTGAGAGCTGCCATACGGGTGCTCCTGCACCCGTATGCTTGGCCAAGCCATCTCTCTAGCTCCCCCCCCCCCCACAATCTTCTCGTCTCTTCCTACCACGTGCTGGGATTGTAGGAATGTGTCACAACACCTGGCATCCAAGTTTATCTCTTTATGGACGTGGGGCACAGTTCAGTCTATGTTAAAAGAGGGTTAAAAATCCTTAGTCAGGCCGGGCGGTGGTGGCTCAAGCCTTTAATCCCAGCACTCGGGAGGCAGAGGCAGGCGGGTCTTTGTGAATTCCAGGCCAGCCTGGTCTACAAGAGCTAGTTCTAGGACAGACTCCAAAAGCCACAGAGAAATCCTTTCTCGAAAAACAAAACAAAACAAAACAAAACAAAAAAACCTTAGTCAGGCCAGGTATCTGAAACAACAACACAGGCTCCATGAGAAAGTCCTCATCACAGCATCAGAGGTCAAGGCTTTTTCAGTAGAAATAAAGTACTAGATAGGGCGCATTATAAACATGACACCTATGAGAGCCCACTGTGAGGGACAGTGGCACTCAGGTGAGAGCACCGTGCTGTAAACTCAGGTTCGGCTTCCATAGAGAGAAGAAAGGGCCTGCGCTGCTGCTGCACAGTCTTATGGCAGTCTGACACACAAGCTAGAGTCACCTGACAGGAGGGAACGTGACTGGGAAAATGCCTCCCTAAGATCCAGCTCTAGGCATTGTCTCAGTGAGTGATCGATGGGGAGGGCCCAGCCCATTGAGGGTGGGATTATCCCTGGGCGAGTGTTCCTGGGTTCTCTAAGAAAGCAGGCTGAGCATGCTGTGATGAGCAGCTGCCCGCCATAGCCTCTGCATTATCTCCTGCTTCCAGGTTCCTGCCCTGTTCTGAGTTCGTGTTCCAACTTCCTTTGGTGATGTAGCGACGTGGAAGTGTGAACCTGTTCCTCCCCACCTTGGGGTTTTGTCGCAGCAACAGAAACCCTGACTGTCCATCTGAGCTCCTAAGTAGATTTAAGACAATGCCACGGGAATGTGCAGAGAGACGGGGTCTCAGGGTTCTGCCTGCTTTTTTTGCTACCCTTATCAAACCACAGCAGGGCTGAGGGGTCCCTAGCAGAGGATGTGGGGTTAAGATACACTGAGTACAGCATCGGTTGGGGAAGGGAAAAGATATTCCTGGCAGAACGGAAAGACCCACGCCTGTCCAGAAACAGGACGCTGAACTAGAGCTCAACTAGAGGGGCGCGGCCATCTGTGTTTTCTCCGCCTTTTTTGTTCTTCCTCCTGGTCGAAAAATTTCAAAGATCACACAGAAACAAACCGGCCCCTCCCATCCAAAGTCTGATCCTCCTGGTTCATCCCCATAGCAACCAGAGATTATGGTTTCTATCGCCAAATGTCTAGTGCCATTAAGTCACCACAGGGCAAGGTCTCATGTTTATTGCTACACAGCAAACTGAGAGAAGTCACCTGACATGTTTATTTTTCTGCTCCGATATCTGCATTTGTGTCTCCTTATGGCTGACATGGTGTGACCTGAGCTGAACTGACTGGAATAGGAGTCAGCGCGGGACAGGGAAAGGGACTACAGGCAGTGGTTCTCAAGGAGTGGGTCAAGATCCCTGGGGCAGGTGGGTGGAGCAATCTTCCCATGGGGGTCGCATATTAGATATTTACATTACAGCTCATAACAGCAGCAAAATTACTGTTAAGAAGTAGAACCGAAAATAAATAATTTTATGGTTGAGGGTCACCACCACATGAGGAACTGTGTATTAAAATAGAGTCACAGCATCAGGAAGATTGAGAACCACTGGCTTAAGGTATGCTCCCAGCTTCCCCGATGATGCAGTCCAGGGCTGGATGGAGTCAATTATTAAATATCTACTGAGTTTCTAAAGCCTCCATGGTGAAGGTGACATTGAGCCATTCTTTCTATGTCTCTCCCAGGCCCCAGTTTTGACTGACAAACCACAGATACGAGATACGAGATAGCAAAACAAACAGGAGAAGGGCAAAGGGGCAAAACCACATTCTTTCTTTCTTCGAAGTTACTGTTCCTATTCTGGGAAGCAAGTTTAGGGATGACGACTCCCACTCCCTGACAGTAATTTACTCTGTGAAAGGATCCCTGATACTCACACTGCTAAATACTAGCAGCTAGGCCATTGTTAGACCAATTAATAAACCCGAGTAATAAACTGTGTGTCAGTACACTGTGAACCTGAGAGGTTTATGTCACTCTTCTCCTTTGATGCTTTCATAGGGAGCCGGGAGCTGGGGCCCTGTGGCCGGCTGGGCAGACACCTACCGAGTAGTACACGTCTGTCATCTGCAGGAGGTTTTTGGTGCTCCCATTCTCGTGCATTTCAATGGCTTCTCGGCCCCATTCTTGTGAGCGAGGATTCTTGGGGTACTCGGCGTATGGGGACATTTGGAAGTCCCCACTTTTGAAGATGAGTTTACTTATGTCATTTTTACTCTTTCTGTGAGATGTTAAAAAGATGCGCGACAAATTCTATCAGTAAGTTGTGTCAGGAAAAGGCGTCTGTGACGAGACTGATTTCGTGTGTTTGGCAACATAAAATAGACCTGTATTTCCATGTGGCTGCCCACCAGAAATGCTAGCGTGATTTAGTATAGACCTAAAAAACTAAAACTGACATCCAAAAAACAAAAAGACAAACAAACAAACAAACAAAAAAACAAAAGTAGACTTTCCAACTTCAAGAGCCTAAATGGAGCATGAAGACAGCCCCAAAGGAGCTATTAGTGTCCTCTGTGAGCAGAGGGACTGTGCCCTGGAGTGGCCAGCGGCACAAGAATCAGGGTTTACAGGTGACTGTGGTCGGGAAAGGAGCTCAATGGTGGCCAAACACCAGTAGCCACAGGATCAACGCTGTTGAGTTTCCAGAATGGGAGCCAGGCCTCGGTGGCTCTGGCTCACGGAGGCTTAGCCCGTGGCTCACCTGCAGCTACTAGAGACCTGGGATGGGGTTGGCCTCTCCACCCCCCAGCCGGGGTTTTATTTACAACTTCACAAACCACAAAACCTCCATGGGGGCTGCCTGCTTACAGCCTCTGCACATTCTCATTTTAGCAGGCCGTGAGGTTTCACTGCCTGGGAACAGTTGGGGCAACTGTCTGTCTTGTGGGTGGAGGATCAGAAATATTTAATTCTATTTGCTCTAAGAGAATCTGAAGGCCATTGTTCGTCCTGCACTTTAAGTTTCTGGGAAAGGCACAGAAATGATTCCGCATCGTAAAACTACAGTTCCTGCGCACGGCTTCAGTACCGCCCTTCCGTCAGGCTCAGAGCCAACCTGCTACTACACTGCGGTGACAGATTGGCCCCATTGCTGTCTTCCCCTTTCAGTAGCCAAGAATCCGGCTCCCTCCAGAAATGCCTACATTGCGTGACTGAGAATGCTGCCAAGACAAGGTTTATGTCCTTCCACCTGCCAGGCTTTCTCTATGTAACTGCCCTTAACCAGTTTATTTCCTCGCATGCTTATATCTGATGGCGATATGAGAAGAAATGGCTATCCCATGAGGCCTGCACTCCTGAGGGATATAGTGCTTACCATGTTATTCTTGGTAGCCTTCCTGGAGGCAGAGGATGCCTTAAAATGTCCTTACATTATGGGCACAAAAAGATAACAAGCTACTTTGGAAAAGTCCCTCCATCTGTTACCTACAAATAATTCTTTCCATTTGATATCGTTTAAATCAACGGTTGTAATTTTCCTTTACTTGAACAGGTAATTGTAGACAAGGGGATCTAGCTTCCCCTTTGTCTTCCCTTCCCATAGGAACTCCATCGCATGAAGCCTGGAGGGAAGGTCACTATTCATCCAAACCATGACTTCCTCCATAGCCTCTCTGCTGCTGACATAGTGCAGGCAGCCCCTCCCTCCCTGCGTCTTTGCATCTCTCTATAAGCACAGATCTGAGAACCGACTGACGCAACCATATGATTTACTCGTTTAATGGTTTTTACCATATTCACTGGGTGCGCCTGTCCTCTCAGTTTTAAAGGCGCTCGTCACTTCCCCCGTAGCAACCATCCCCAGCCTTCCAACATCCCTAACCTGACCTCCACCCAGACTCCAACTAGTCTACTTCCTGTCTCTAGCAGATGCCGACTAATCGTATGATTAGTATGATCTTTAATAACTCATATTCATATTGCATCCCAGATGATTTTGTAGATGCCGTCTTTCACTTAGAATAAGATGTTGAAGGTTTGCCAGTCAGTGGCTGACTGTGGGTCTGGGGGACAGTTCTGTCACATGTGGTTTTCTCATTCACCAGCTCACAGGCCCTGGGATTGTTTCCCCTTTGGACTATTAGGAACAGACTTGCCGTGAACACACCGGGCCAAGTTCTTGTGTGGACGTGTTTCCATCTAGTCTCCCCTTTAACTCAAGGACATCCAGTGTCTCTGTCTCCAGAGTGCTGGGATTAGAGATGTGTGTCACCAGATGTGGCTGTTTTGTCTCTTTGTAGGCCTGGCTAGCCTTGCACTTGCTTCTTAGCTAAGGATAACTTTGAATTATTGATTCCTCCTGCCTTTACCTCCTGGACTGGGATCACAAGAGGTTAGCAACACGCTTAGTTTTTGGGGAGCAAATGCAGGGCTTCACGTGTGCTAGGCAAGCACTCTACCAACGGAGCCCCATCCTCAGCTCTAGAGTCGGAAAGTTCTGGATCTTGATAAAGTCCAATTCGCCTTTTTATTTAGTTGGTTGTGTTACTACTTTCTGGTTCTTTGGAGACAGCATTTTATTGTGCAGCCCAGGCTTGCCTAGAGCTTGCTATGCACCCAGGCTGTCGTCATCCTTCTGCCCCAGTCTCCCCAGTGCTAGCTTGTTCAAGGCTAAACACCGACCCACTGTACAGCACAGTTGATAAAGCGGGATTTAAATTCGAGATCTCATCACTCACCTGCAACAGGTAACAATGAGTGCGATGCCCAGGATGAGTAGAAGGCCACCTCCAGCTGCCGCTATCACTACGGTGATGAGCTGATAGGCTAAACACATCAAACAAAGGGGCAAACAAACAGGGTGGATTGGCAGGAGGTCATGAGTAATAACCAGAGCCTCCACCCCGCTCCCACCTCTGCCAGCATGGCCCTGGCCGCTCTCGCCTAAGGCCTCATCTCTGGCCCAGAAAACTCTATGGCTAGAGTTCCACTTCCTCTGTCTTGAGAGGAAATCCCCAGTTCAGCCCCTTCTAGGGCAGTGGCCCTAAAATTCTTCCTATAGGACAGCCCTGATGACGCCACTGAACCACATACGAGAAAGACAGGCAAGCATTATGTTTCCCCAAACTGATCCTTTTCTCTCTCATTTCAGATGAGTGCTTTTTTGAAATTTAAACATCAGGAAACTTGTTATCTTGATGGTGACAGTAGAGATAAAGATCTGTGGTTCACACTGGAGGCAGAGGCAGGCAGATCTCTATGAATTCGAGGCCAGCCTGGTTCACAGAGCAAGTTCCAGGACAGTCAGGGCTACACAGAGAAACCCTGTCTCCAAACAAAGCAAAATAAAAGCAGATGCTAGATTCTGTTTTAGGGCCTTACTTGGTAAAGCAGAACTGAGACAAATTAAACTCTTCAATTTCTGAAGAAATATTACTGGTCTGTTAAATCCAGAGTGTGGGTCACTGCTTAAACTATACCAGGGACCCAGGGGACTCCATAGACATAAATTTAACTACCAGAAATGAGTACTGTTAGAATAATGCTGAAAGGTCTTATTAATTGGGTTTTATATCTATATCTATATATATAGTAGCAAAATTTTTTTTATAAATAATATTAAATATTTTAATTTTTCTTGTGAAATACAATTAAAATTTGTTCCTCGGGTTGCAAAATCTAGTATGAAAGAACAATAATTCATTTTCTTTTTTTTTTAATTTATTTTAGCTGGGTGTGATGGCTCATGCCTTTGATCCAGTGCTCAGGAGGCAGAGGCAATTGGATCTCTGTGAATTTGAGGCCAGTCTACAGAGCTAGTTCCAGGATAGCCAGAGCTACACAGAGAAACCCTGTCTCAAAAAAAAAAATAATTTCATTACCAATGTTTTATCCAATTATTTGTGGCATGACCAAGGAGGCCAGGAGAGGACATCAGATCCCCTGGACAGGAGTTACAAAGGGTCGTAAACCACCACAAAGGTGCCGGGAGTGGAACCCAGGTCCTCTGCAAGAGCAGACAGTGCTCTTAAACACTGAGCCATCTCTCCAGCTCCAGATGACCAGACTTCTGAAGTAAATTAGGACTGAAACAATGATCTGCAGCCACTTTCATAAAGTCAAGGCTACGGCAGAGAGCCAGAGCTTGCGCCCTGCCTGGATGAACGCAGAACAGGTAAATGACAAGCTATGAACCCTTTATCTAGCCTTTTATTTAAGTAAATAGCAAAGAGGCCAGACTCTTATGAAAAAGATTAGTACTGCAACCTAGAAGAATCACATTATGCACCCTCGCCTCCCTCGCCTCGCCATACATGCATTCAGAGGTTCCTCTTACAAGTGAGGACAAAGCAAACCTCTTGGGGATTGGATCCACGTTCATCTTTACAAATATTTATTTTATGGGTACGTGTATGACTGAGTGTAAGTATATATGCCATGTGCACATCCGTGGAGGTCAGAAACAGGCATTGGATCCCATGGACCCAGAGTGACAAATGGCTGCTAGCCACCGTGTAGGTGCTGGGAATAGAACCTGCGCCCTCTGGAAGAGCAACAACTACCCTTAACCACTCTGCAATCTCTCCAGCAAAGAGGGTGGCAGATCCCACGGAGGTGGAGCCACAGGTAGCTGTGAGCAACCCCATGTGAGTGCTGGGGACTGAACTCTAGTCCTCTGGAAGAACAGGTAGTGTTCTTAACCCCTGAGCCCTCTTTCCATCCCTGCTCTTCATCCCCACCAGCTCTGCCCTGAGCTCCTGTCATCTCATCTGGACAGCAAGCCTGATTGTGCTGTTCCCGTTTTAAGAAGCTTCAGCATCTCCCTATGCTCGCTTATTTACTTACTAACTTTTGAGATGAAGTCTCATGTAGCCCAGGTGCCCCTCTAACTTGCCGTGTAGCCAAGGATGCCCTTGAACTGCTGCTAGTGTCTACATCGGAGAGCTGGGATTACAAGTGACCACATCTGGCTTCCCTTTGTCCCTCCCTATTTTTTGGACTGGGTTTCATGTAGCCAAGACTGGCCTTGAACTCTGCCTTCATCTCTCAAGTACTGGGAATACAGGCATATGTCACCATACTTGCCTTCCCTGTTTTGTTTTGTTTTTTGTTTGTTTGGTTTTGGTTTTTTGAGACAAGGTCTCTCTGTGTAGCCTTGGCTGTCCTGGTACTAGGACCGGGCTGACCTTAAATTTAGAGATCCACCTGCCTCTGCCTCCCGAGTGCTGCCACCACTGCCTGGCTGCCTGTTTTCTTTTTAAGTTGAGATGGGCTCTCATCCTATAGCCCAGTAGCCTAGAACTCACGATGTAGCCCACGCTGACCTCAAAGTTGAAATAATCCTCCTGCTTGAGCCTGGGATTACAGTCATGTGCTACCAAACCTGGTTTATTCTGTTCCTAAAAACCAAAATCTAAATCAGGCTTATTGGTGCATACTTTTAATCCCAGCTCTGGGGAGACAGAGACAGGTGAATCTCTGTGAGTTCTAGACTAGTCTGGTCTACATAGCAAGTTTCAGGACAGCTGGGGCAACATAGTGAGAACCTGCCTCAAAAAACAAAAAAGTAAACTATGATTTATCCCATATATCACACTAATTTTTCTAGCTTCCAGCAAAACAAACAAATATCCATTATTTGACCCCTATAAGTGGCTGCAGGTTATAGCATGCTCCTCTTTGAAATAAACAGTTTTGTCTGAAAACAGCATGCTTTGCAGAAAAATGTATGGAACTGGATAACATCATTTTAAGTAAAATTAGCCAAGGTCAGAAATATGAATATGAACATATATCAGTATGAGGGAAAGTATGCTTTCTTTCATATATATATATACATATATATGTATATATACACACACACATATATATATTTCTCTCTCTACACACACACAAATGACACGAAAGGAGAAGGCAGACAGGCAGCAGGGGAGAAATAACTGATTAAATAGGCTAGGGTGACTTGGAACTCACTATGTAGTCCAGGCTGGCCTCAAACTCATGATCCTCCTGCTCCAGCTTACTAGAATTACAAGCGTGTGCCATTGTACCTGGCTGGATCACGTTTTAAATACACAAAATCTCCCTTGGTCCCCTCTTCTATCCCTTTAGGGGTCAACTGTCATACACTTCCTTTTCTTTGTCATTTACAGACATTCACTGTGGACATAGTGAAGTAACCCAGACTCAGCTATCTGGAACCTAGCTTGTAATGTATATATATGTACATGAGTGTGGGTGAACATGAGTCATTGCATGAAAAAGGAAACCATGAGTGGGGGAAGTCGAGGGGGAGGCAACAGGACACAGGTGACATGAGGAAAGGAGGTTATGGGGAGTTGGAAGGGTATGGAGGGGGTAGGTAGGGTCAGAAGAATTAACATAAAAGAATTATGTTTGAAAATGCCACAATGAAACCTGAAAGTGTATATTCTAATTAAAATATTTTAAATAAAGGAAATAATAATAAAATAAACAAGATGAAGAGATTTCATATACCCTTTACCATCTCTACCAAGGGCATTGTCTTTTTTTTTTTTTTTTGAGACAGGGTTTCTCTGTGTAACAGTCCTGGCACTCTGTAGACCAGGCTGGCCTCGAACTCACAAAGATCTGCCTGCCTCTGCCTCCCGAGTGCTGGAATTACAGGTGTGCACCACCACCGCCCAGCTAAGGATGCTGTCTTACAGCATCATTTTAACTGATCTTTGGGGCACAAGTACTGACTTTAGCTTTTCTGAGACACAGAGCTTCATGGGTCCTTTCCCTCCCAATACCAACTGTAATGTTTACTTCTAACTTTGCAGGCACTGGAGTTTAGCAGGATACAGACAGAGATGATGCCTGTGTCTGTCCTGTGCTCTCTAGTCTGAGAAGACACTGCCGCAGGAAGCTGGGGTCCTGGGGCCTCCTTTTCTGGCCTCGCCAGCCATGGCTCCTTCCACCATTCTCTCAGCTTGAGGCTGGGACCTCTGCTTGCATTTTTCCACCAAACCAACCCACTCTGGGCCTCTCCCTTCCTCAGGAGTTCCTTGCTTATGCAGTTATTTGGAAGGAACCCATTGTCTGTATAGCCCACCTCTTCTGAGAATACTTACTCCCTCCATCTGCAATGGGGTGGTCACTCATGTTGACACCCTTGGCCACAGCTGATGAGGAACGAATACATGATAGAACTTTCTCTTTCACACACAGTCCAGAGCTCCATGGGGATTCTGTTTCTACCACATGGTCTGGGAGAGGAGGAAGCCTGTGGACAGCCACACCAAGTGGAAGCAGACAGGAGGTGGAGTCACGCTGGGATGTGCTCTGGGAGCTCAGACCTCAGCAGCCAGAGGAGCCCACTCCAACAATTCCTGGCACCCCATCCCAGGACAAACCCTTCTACTAAGCTTCGCTTCAGCTTGCCAGTCTTTACTCCAGAACTTCCTTTCTTTAAAGAGAACCCACTTTCTTTAAGCCCATGCAACAGAGCTTTCTAGGCAGCCTGATTGGTTTTCTTTTAAAATTCATTCAGTATTTAGCCACATAAGGTCGGAGTTTTGCCTTTTAAGCCTCCCCATCCTCCTACATTTCTGCTCAAGGTTTTTCTTTCTTTATCTGGACTTTCCCAATTTCCAAGTTTCCAGGTTACGTGTGAACCTACTCAGTGCCCACTGCCCTCCATTAAGACAATCTTCATGGAGCCGGGCGGTGGTGGTGGTGCATGCCTTTAATCCCAGCACTCGGGAGGCAGAGACAGGCGGATCTTTGTGAGTTCGAGACCAACCTGGTCTACAAGAGCTAGTTCCAGGACAGGCTCCAAAGCCACAGAGAAACTCTGTCTCGAAAAACCAAAAAAAAAAAAAAAAGACAATCTTCATGTGACTCTTATTCTCTGCTGGGGTCCCTGTCCCTTGCACTTCACCAGGCCATGGGGATGTCAAACACGGACTAGTGTTCTCCTCTCCCAAGCCCCGCTTCCCCCAGTCCTGATGGGAAAGAAAGCCAGCAGGATGGTGACTTGCTCTGACTTCTGGGTGATTATGGCTCCTTCCTCCTACGCATTTCTGGGTCTTTCTAGACTGGAACGACTCCTGCTGACGCAGCACTTTCTCTGATCTGAATCTCCCTTCAGCCCCATGGGAGGACAGAATGAGAAGTTCTGCATCTATCAGGTTGTGGGGGTGGAAGACAGTGGGGAGTATCGTTAGGTGGAATGCCCTAGTTCATTGGAAGAGATGAAACAGAAAAGATAGCTCTAAAAGCCACACTTTGAAATTGTTAGGAAGGGCCACCATTGAGCCAGAGGCTTTGAAGCAAAGGGCATGTGGAATGGGTATGAAAGAGGGAAGAACAGAAATGGCGGTCCGTGACAAGAAGAAACCAGTATGGAGCAGCAGTGTGAGTTCTGTAGTCATGATGGGACAGAGAAATGGCTTAGAGGATGAGCCCATAAAAAAGGTCACCAGAGGGACGCACTTAATATACTATAGCATAGGCTAGTATGGCACTATCAGAAGCAACATAATAAGAGTATAGAAATGAAAACATTGTGGTTATAAACAAGTTACAGGGCTGGAGAGATGGCTCAGCACTGGCTGCTCTTTCAGAGGACCTGGACTCAATTCTCAGCACCCACATGGCAGCTCATAATCATCTGTAAACTCCAGTTTTCGAGGATCCAATGCCTTTTTCTGGCTTCTGTGGGCACCAAGTATGCACTGTACAGAATATACATGCAGGAAAATGCTCATTCACAAAATAAAATCTTAATTTTAAAAGTTTAGAAAAGTAGGCTACAAACTAGTATATCCGGTGAAGTCCAACTCCTTGGAAAGGAGACACACTCACACGGACAATGCTGGTGTTTGAGCTGTAGATGCATGCAATGATGTGTTTGAGCTGTAGATGCATGCAATGATGTGTTTGAGCTGTAGATGCATGAAATGCTGTGTTTGAGCTATAGATGCATGCAATGCTGCATACAAGCAAGTTGTTGAGTTTGGTAAATTTTCAGATTCTGATTTCGTAGGTATGGAGGGAGGAGGTCTGTGTCTAGCAGGTGCTTGGTAACTGGGGCTGCTGGTCCTCACACAGGTGGTGTGTGGTGTATAATAGGTGATGGACAGTGTACATCCTCCCCCTTCCTTATCTTACACCTATACTCTAATTTACTTGGGGTTTAGAAAGGGAAAATCAATGATTTTACATTGTTCTATGCTATGACAAAATAAAAAATTTTAAAAGAGAAAAAGTGGCTGGCCTGGTGGCACATTTGAAAGGCTGAGGCAGGAGGATTGTGAGTTTGAGGCAATCTCAAGCTACAAAGTAAGTTTTAGAGTAGTATGAGATATTAGTTATATTGAGTTAGTTAGACACTAACTCAATAAGCAGATATATAACATAACACATATGCATACACACATACATACTACATGCATATTACATACACACATACAAACACGTGAGTGAGAGAAGCAAAAGGTGAAGCAACTCAAAGCATCAGGGGAGACACTATACTTCTGTTCAGAAAAAACAACATAAAGTACAGCCAACAAAGGAGATGTGCACGAGAGACCATCAGAGGACAAGGGATGGCTCTGGTCACAAGGAGATGTGCACGAGAGACCATCAGAGGACAAGGGACAGCTCTGATCACACGTTTAGGAAAGAATTCAGGACAATGGGAGAAAAAGACACA
The DNA here is from genome assembly GCA_028555095.1 of Dicrostonyx torquatus. NCBI lineage: Eukaryota > Metazoa > Chordata > Mammalia > Rodentia > Cricetidae > Dicrostonyx > Dicrostonyx torquatus. The sequence goes on from JAQHUG010000063.1 coordinate 2,149,271, forward strand.
GTTGTTGGAATGTGGGGTATAAACAGATACAAATGTTCCATGGACAGAAGAGAAAAGGACAAGCCTGTTGGAGCCCTGTGCCCTGGATGTGGGTGACCTGCATGTCCTTAGGAACTAAAGTCTTGAGAAAGACTCATCCTACCCCTTTGGAAGAAATTTTCTATTGTTTTATAATACTAACTTGAAGTAAATATCAAAGTCACTACAGTTTAATGGTAAACGGTCAGTATCATTCCTGAAGTGGGCTGGGGCTGATGATCGAGGTAGGTGTCTGCTGGGCTTAATGATGGTCACTTGGGTAAATGGAGAAGGAAAAGTGGTCTCAGGAACCTGAGAGAAATTCTGGTTTTGTTTTGTTTTGGTTTGGTTTTGGGAGACAGGATTTTTCTGCTTTGGAGTGTCTCCTAGAACTAGCTCTTGTAGACCAGGCTGGCCTTGAACTCAAAGAGATCCGCCTGCCTCTGCCTCCAAAGTGCTGGGATTAAAGGTGTGTGCCACCACCACTCAGTTATTTTTAAGATACCCACAAACAAATAGACTTGACTATTTTTTCACCATAAGAGTTTATAGAATAAATGGATGCAGGGTATGTATTTCCTAGACAGACAATAGCAAGGGCCAGTCATATTTAGAAAAAAAAACCCAATGGCACAAAACCCAGACATGAGCACATGCAATACTACCTTCCAGAATATCAGCTACTCTCCTGAATAAAAAGTAGAAAGATCTATAACCCAGCACTCAGGAGGCAGAGGCAGGAGGATCTGTGGGAGTTCAAGGCCAGCTTGGTCTATATAGTGAGTTCCAGGCTAGCTAGAGCTATAGAGAGAGACCTTATCTCAAAAAAAAAAAAAAAAAGAAAAGAAAAGAAAAGAAAAAGAAAACAAAAAAGAAAGATAGGGTAGGGGAAAAAGGCTAAGCTAAGCTTGATGTGTACACAGAAGACATAAAAAGTGGGGCATACAGTTAAGAAATAGCAACTGCAGGGTGTCTTAACACACAGGAAATAAAACCACATCTACTTCCAAACTGATAAACTGGGATATTCTTACCTGTATAAGAGGGGACAACGGTCACCTGGAAACTGTTTGATTGCTATTCTTTTTAAACTCTACCATGTTCTGTATGACAAATTTGGTTTCATAATTTTGAAGGCACTTCCATCTCGAAAAATGCCAGTGCAAGCAAACCTAAAATGGCTCAAGCTGTTCTTCAGAAGGGACTGGATCATGCTTGCCACACCGTCAGCATTGACCACATTGAGTTCTACTTCAGGGAGTAAGACTCTACCTCACAGCAGATGACTTGTCCCAGCTGGCACTTCACTGGAAGTCTCCTGACTTTTACACTCTCTCTTGCTCACTATGGTCTCGGTGCCTTTTCCCAATCATGTAACTCTCCTGGGCTGCAATTGCTAGCTCGCTAGCGGTTACTGACTGCAGCCTAAGAACTCACCTGCCCAACAGCTCACTTCCTGTGTACTTTGCAAACCTAATGCTGCACTGTCGGTCTTTTTTTTCCTTCCATAATTTGGACACATCCACTTACAAACTGGTCCCAAAACACCATGGATCTGTGGCTGCCCCAAGACCCTAAATGGTTTTCCCGCTCTGGGACATCCTTTTTACTCTCACGCCACCCCTGTGTCTGCCCAAAGTCTTTGAAACCATTATTTCCAGGATTTACTCCCGAGTGTCCTGGGTTTCCCTGAGGTGTGGGCTCTTCCGTGCCTCCCACCTCATGCCTGACTCATGCTCAGAGCACAGGTGAAGCTGTGAACGGGTGTTTATTTCTTCCCTGAGAATTTGAGGTTGGGAAATCACCATGCAAACCTTACTCTCTGTTTTTCTCACACACCCAGCCCAGGACTTGAGCACACAGTGGAGAGGGGAGGAGGCCGTCAGCAGACCTGGCCCCACCCAGTCCCAATTCTCCACCTTGGGATACTTACGGTTTCCACAGTTGAGACCGCCAAGACCAAACGGGCAACTGGAAGTCAAGAGAGGCAAAAGAAGACTCAGATTCACGTCTCAAAAGCTATAACAAGGTGATGCATTCAGAAACTCCTTTACTTAGGATAGGTTCTCTATTAGGATGGTCTGCCTTTCTGTTTGTTGTTTTGTTTTTCTTGTTGCCCTGGCCATCCTGGAACTCGCTCTGTAGACCAGGCTGGCCTAGAACTCAGAGATCTGTCTACCTTCGCCTCCCAAGTGCTGGAATTAAAAGTGTGTGCCATCACTATCCACCTGGCTGGTCTGTCTTTTAGGGTAGTTTTTAAAAAAACATTTGTAACAACTTCATCAGAAAAAAAGTGAATAGGGAACCCACCTCATACAGGTTTCGTTTTCAAGCCTGTATCCATCTTCACATGCTAAAAGAGAAAAGGAAAATCCATGAGGGTCCACAGGAGCAGAACTCACATTGAATTAAATACCAGCCACCCAAAACTCCACAAGAATATTCTAGAAGCCAAAGGTTTGTAAATTATCTATATCCTGACCTGAACACTGTTGTCATCACAGAACTTTTCTTGACCTCGGTGTGGCTCAGTTCCCATCAGTAAAAAGAGGGTTATGAGAGAGTAGTAATAACAGTGGCCTCTTAGAGGAGGTGACATCTCAGCCCTTTTCCACGAGGAGGCTGAAGTTGTGGATGACACCCTCTGGTTGTTGTCCAGGTCTCCATAAGTGAACGCTTACCCTATAATCTGTGCCAGAGATTTTAGATGTCCCTACATGTGTCCTAATTTTCACCTTGCCAAGAACATAGTTTTGAGCCCTCTGGGCCCAACTCTTCTCCTGGACCAGCAGTTTTGAAGCTTGTCTGATCATAGGATACTCTCAACATTATCATAACTCAGCCAAACCCCAGGAATGGCAATGCACGCATGAATGAAAGCCGACAATGAAAAATGACCCCGTATATAAATTCCTTGCTGCAATGAATGGTACACTTTTTGATTCATGATTAATGCCTGATACACATCGCATAAGAGATCAGATTTAAAAAAAAACCCACAGAATGTAGAGCTGCTAACCGGGAGCAGACAGACACACAGTAAGGAGGAGTTGTGAGTGGCAAGAGCAAGCGAGCATGGGCTGGGGACTGGATGGTGGATACACACCCTGCAGGCTGGGACAGGAGGTCTCACAGACTTCTTTGTGATTTTCCTTCTTTACATTTTTAATGCTAGAAGCTAAATTTTTCTAGCATCCATTTTACTGTCATGAAGCATCTGTTTGTTGCAACAGTTTTGTGGAATACAGTTTGAAAAACACTGTTCCAAATAATCTAAAATCGATCTCATCACAGATCATGAAAGAGCTGTGGATACACGATGGGCTCTGCAGATGCACTTTTCCTGAGCTAGAGGCTCACACGCTCTGGGCTGTTTACCTTAAGCAGCAGCCTCAAGAAATTCCTGCAGGATGCTATGGACCACACTGCTACAATACCATGGTAACCTCTTAGTGAGTGTGCCCAGAGAAACTTCCGTGGGCCTCAATGGCTAAGAAGATAGGGAGTCTCCTTTTATGAGCTCTGACCCTTTTGAAGTCATGATCTTGCTGGTTTTGCGTTAAGATCCGAGCTTAGACCTTCAGTGTGCAGCTTATGTTGGCAAATACACTCTAGCTTTTTGCATGTTCGCTTTCCTTCCAGCCTCAACAGAGTAGCCAGTTTTCCCTTCAACCTGACTTACCCTTTAACTATGCACATTTGCCGACTTTCAACTCACAATTCTCCTGCTTCAGCTTCCCAAGGCTGAGGTCATGGGCATGTGACACTATGCCTTTCATCCCCCCATGCCATACCTAACCAGCCAAATCTGTGATTTAATAATAATAATAATAATAATAATAATAATAATAATAATAATAATAATAATAATAATAATCTCTTTAACAGGGTGCGATGTTACATGCTTTTAATCCCAGTGTTCTGGAGGCAGAGGAGATCTTTGTGAGTTTGAGGGCAGCCTGGTCTATGTAGTAAGTTCCAGACCAGTCAGAACGATATAGTGAAACCCTATCTCAAAAAGAAAATCACTTTATTGTAATGAACCCACAAACAAAAACATCACTCAGCTACCTAATGTGGGATTCCCCTCTGTATGCTGTGAATATGTTTTATTACCATTAGTTAATAAAGAAACTGTTTTGGCCAATGGTGTAGCAGAGTAAAGCCAGGTGAGAAATCCAAACAGAGATATAGAGAGAAAGTAGGCGCAGTCAAGGAGACTCCATGTAGCTGCCAAAGGAGAAGGACCCGGAACCTGTCCAGTAAGCCACAGCCTCGTGGCACTACACAGACTAATAGAAATGGGTTAACTCAAGATGTAAGAGCTGGCTAGAAATATGCCTGAGTCATTGACCAAACAGTGTTGTAATTAATGTAGTTTCTGCTTAATTATTCATGTTTGGGTGGCCAGAAAATGATGGAGCAGTCTCCACCTCCAGTTACCCACACAAATATACACTTGCCCTGTCCCAAATTCTATACGTTTCAACCAACTCCTTTAGAGTTACAGCTTCGCTTAGGGTTTTGTTCTTGTTTTTATCTCTGTTTTGTTTGTTTGTTTGAGACAGGGTTCCTCTGTGTATCTCTGGCTGTCCTGGAACTTGCTCTGTAGACTAGGCTAGCCTCAAACTCAGCGATCCACCTGCTTCTGCCTCCCAAGTGCTGGGGTTAAAGGTGTGCACCACCACCTGGCTTCGCACAGAGTTTTACACTTTAACTACCAATTACGTTTTTTTATGCAGTTATCCAGCACAGAAAAAGAAAAAACACAACACAGTTGAAAACAGAAAAATAATTAGCTTTATATTCTTTTTCAAGATTCATGTCCTTTTGCTCTCATTTGGATCCTCTCCATTGTCTGGCACTATCCTTACTTGGTCTCTTTTCTAAATGTTATGTTATACCCACACGTACAGCTGTGCATATATACACGTCGACATTACAGGCCAGGATTAGGCATATAAGGGAGAACATGCAGTTTTGTTTTTCTCCCAGAATTTAGTGAGCTTGCTCAACACTATACCTTCTGATTCCCTCTATTTCTTGAAAATCTCATGCTCTCCTTTTTCTTTTCTTTTTTAGATTTATTTATTATGTATATATTATTCAAGAGGGCACCAGATCTCATTACAGATGGTTGTGAGCCACCGTGTGGTTGCTGGGAATTGAACTCAGGGCCTCTAGAAAGGCAGCCAGTGCTTTTAACCTCTGAGCCACCTCTCCAGCCCCTCCTTTTTCTTTACAGCTGAATAATGTTCCTTTTCATTTTGTATACGTGACACGTTTTTATTATCTGTCTGTTAATGGGCATCTAGGTTGGTTTCGTTTCCTTGTTATCAAAAGTAGAGCAGCAATAAACACGGGTATGTAAATATCTCTCTGGAAGGGCACGGTGCTCAGGTAGATGCCAGGATGGAAACAGCCGACTCGTGTAGCTCTATATTTAGTCCTTTAAGGACCTTCCACTGACTTCCATACTGATGTATCTGTCTGTACCCCCATCAGCAGTGGATAGGGGTTCCTGTGCTCACATCCTCTCTAACGTCTGTTGTCAGATCTGTTGATGCAAGCCATTTCGAGTGGGGTGCGGTGCTATTTCAAAGTAGCTTTGATTTGCTTTCCCTGATGACCAGGGATGCTGAGCGCTGTTAAAGATAGTTTCTTCTTTTGAAAAGTACTTGTACTTTTCATTCTCCTGCCCAGCCAGTATATTTTCAAATCTGTATTTATCTATTTATTTTTACTTGTGTGTGTGTGTGTGTGTGTGTGTGTGTGTGTGTGTGTGCGCGGCTGTGTGCATGCTAAGGGCACAAGTAGGGGTCAGAGAACAATTCTCAGAAGTCAGTTCTTTTCTACTATTTTTGGGGGATGTGGGAATTGAACTCAGTTCCTCAGGCCCATGTCCCTGCCCACTAAGCTATCCTGCTGGCCCCCTTTTAATCTTCTGTCTTTTTATAAGTTTTATATTTATTATTATTGTTGTTGCTGTTGTTGTTTGAGACAGGATTGCTCCTTGTAGCCCTGACTGTCCTGAAACTCACTTTGTAGACCAGGCTGGCCACAGACTCAGTGATCCACTGCTGGGGTTAAAGGCATCAGTGTCTCAACTGCCTGGCTCACTATATGGATTTTCAATAGGTGTTTCAAATCCTTTATTATACAATAATAAAGTGAGAATAATCCTATCCTATTTCAAGAGAAGATGAGGCTGTATTCCCCCATCTTTGACACCTTGAGTTCTCTGTGGGTCTTAGGAAAGCAAGGCCTCCTCTAGGGAACAAGCAGAGTGACCCTGCCTTTTCCTGGCCTGAGTAGAAAGCTTCACGCCCTCGCTCATGCTCCCCCTCCCAGCTCTGTGTCATGCTCCAGGGGGGAGCCTCTGAGGGATGCTTTCTGGCTCAGACTGCAGGAGTGCTCCACAGGCACAGCTCACCTCTCCACCTGCCTGGGCACTGAGGTGGACTGATGTCACCAGGGCATTCTATTCCAGACACTTCTTCCCGCAAACATTTTTACATCCATCTACACACCCAACCCTCATCTGCTGGGTGGGCGCTCTCCACTCCTGGCTGTCACCCAGCCATGCACAAGGGCCATCTGTTGTCCTGCCTATGAGCTCCAGCTGGTGGCTTGAGCTATTTTCATTTAGCATCAAAAGTATACTGACTCCCTGATGTAACATTTCTTTAATCAAAAGGACATGAGTTGGTGGGGCTGCTCTGTGGGTAAAGACATTTGCCACCAAGCCTGATGACCTGAGTTTAAGCCCCCCCTCCCCCGCCATGGTGGAAAGAGAAGAGATTCCATCAAGTTGTCCTCTGACCACCACATGTATGTATTCACAACGAGGAAATGAACAAATATATACATGGAAAATACTTTTCAAAGGGTGTATTCATCATTCGCGTTCCTGTGTGCCCGGTGCTGCTCCTGGGACTCTTAGGGGAAACCTTGCCTGTAAAGACACTCCCAGTTCCTCCTCGCACATACCCCAGAGGGACTCTGGCCCCAGAGCACTACAGACAGAACAAAAGTGGCAAGAATTTGCATACACAGCCTCACTGGGTTTCTCCTACTGCTAAGGGTTCAAAATCAAGCTTAAAGAACATGATGAAGTTTGAATAATTCCTTTGCAAAACACAAAGTCGCCAAGACATATTTGTTGCCCTGTGGTCACTTCAATAGACTCGTGAGCACTATTTACAACATGCTAAGTCCTATTCTAGATACAGTTTTGGCTCCTGAGGTGCTTGTCATCTGAAGAGACGAAGACTTAGAATCTGGGATGCAGAGATGGCTCAGTGACTGAGAGCATTTACTGCTATGCCAGGAGATTGGCGTTGGGCTCCCAACCATCTGTAACTCCCACTGTGGAGGATATGACGCCCTCTTCTGGACTGCTAGGTACTTGCACATGTGTAGCACATACACAGACACCCAAACACATAAAATTAAAATAAAATTTTGCCAGGGGTGATGGTGCATGCCTTTAATCCCAGCACTAAGGGGGCAGAGACAAGCAGATCTCTGTTCAAGGTCAGCCAGGACTACATAGTGACGCCCTGTTTTTTAAAAAAACAGAACCCCCCCCAAACTTTTAAAAATGCTAGTCTCAATCTAGTCAGAAGGGGAAAAGGTTGCTAGAATGTAGAAACCCAGGAAGAACTCATATTTTAAATGTCTGTGCTCCAGCACGAATGGCCAGAAGATGTCACTGCTAACCCATGACAGAGCTAGCGTTCACAAAACTCTGGAATCCATTCATTAGAGAGCGGCCCACGACCACTGCTTGAGATGGGGCCTCATGGAGCTTCAACAAGCCCCAAGGTTAGTCAAGGTTTTCCCAGGCTGTTTCTTGGTCAGGGAAACACAAAGTTGGTGGCACCTGTGTCACTTAAAGCACACATACTGAAAACGAGAACCTGGAAAGGACCATGGCGACGTATCGACATATGCCTGAGATCTTTGGGATGCTGAGACAGGAATATCCTGAGCTTGAGGACAGCGGAGCTGTCTATATATCGAGTCCCAGGTGAGCTTGGGTTACAAAATGAGGCCATTTCTCCTTTCTCCCCTCAGGTCATGGCAAATCTGGTCAGATCTCTGTGTAACACAGGAGTAGGAAGTGTGTATCATTTTTTTTTCCTGTCTAAATTGCTGTAATTTAAGCTACACACTGTCAAGTGTTTATATGGTATACACACATGCCTCTTACAGTCTCACAGACATCACCATAGTGTATTCACCATACTTCCAAAGCTACATAAAACTGAAGGAGATGCCCTTCTAACAGAGGTTTGCCCAATGCCACCAAGGGTGCCTCTAAGAGACAGTTAGGACATTGCTGACGTGGAAGTAGAAAGAAGCGGCCCAAGCCAGTCAGGAGCAAGGGTGGCCGGCAGGGCCATTCTTGAAGGCCACGAGGTTCATGAAGCCAGCTCTTCTGCACACCCATGGTCCCGGTCACCTCTGACATAGGCACCATAGCACACAACACAGTATCACAACACACACGGTCTTCCGCACCATCATTTTCCCATGTGCAGCTGAGCTCCAGCCCCTATTTCTGAGTTGGGCAGAGAAGCAGATAAGAAGGGGTTAGGAACATGGTTTCTTCGAGGCAAAGCAACAGTCTGGCATGGCCATGAGGTGCTGGGGACCAAGCACACCAGGCCTGAAGCCCAGCTCGGAAAGCAGGTGTTCTTCTAAACCTATCACAGGTCCCACGTAGAAGGCTGACGAGGGACCTCAAGAGAATTTTCTATCTAAACCTAACACCATCAGACGGTCTAAGGTTCAAGATGAAATGGCTACCCCAAACATATTTCTATATTCTTTTGATGAAATGAGTCCTCTAAGGGGAAGTCCTGACCCAAGTGACATACTAGCTTGCCCCTGTATGTGAGTTTTCTCTAGGATCCCTGTGTGTCTGTCACCAAGAAGGTGTTGACTGAGCAGGAAATCTGGGCCATCCACACTGTAACTAGAGCTGGCGCTCTGTAAGAAAGAAGTCTCTATCTGCCAGCCTTGCTGACCACCACAGACTGTAGCAGGCTTCGGAGCCAGGGCACACAGCACTCCAGGTTTGAATAAAGTTGATTTTAAGGCAAGTTTTTTGGATCACACTCATTGAGCATGGTCTTTGTCTCAAATGGAGTGAATGTCTTCTGCCTTTTCTGAAACACTGGCAGAATGGGGCTGGAGAGATGGCTCAGAGGTTAAGAGCCTGGCTGCTCTTCCAGAGGTCCTGGGTTCGATTCCTGGCAACCACATGGTGGCTCACAACCATCTATAGTGGGATCTAATGCCCTCTTCTGGCATGCAGGGATACAAGCAGTACATTCATACATAAAATATAAATAAAAACCCTTTTTAAAAAAGGCTGGCAGAATTAGATTTCTACTCTCCAACACACCAAGAAATCTTTAAAATGTTAACCCATCAAATGCACAACAGCCTAGATAAATACAAGAGCAAGTCCCCCACGGGTTACAAAGCACAGCCTCAGACATGGCTTTCTGTCGTTCTTATGATATCTAATGAAGTGTCACCACATTCCTTTCAAAGAAGTGGAAACTGAGGCTCAGAGAAATGAAGTGCCTGCTTAAGATGAAACCTAATCAGTGAGGTAGAATGTGGCTCTGGGGTCCCGGGTGTACTGGGCATCAGTGAGTACACTCACTGCTGAGTCACAGTGGCCCCTGAAAGACCCAGGCCCTGCTCTGTGCCTGTATTTTCATCGTAATGGTTAATAAGTAACAGGCAAAGCTTTGGGGTATAAACAATTTTTCTAACTTCTTCTAACTGAAAGGGAGGTGAAGGGGACTCTGGTGAACACTTCCTGGAAGGGAGGGGAGGGAACCCTTCTGATAGCTTCCATTCTCTTTCCTCTTGATCAGGACTGGGGCTAGGCTAGCAAGCACCAGGAGATACATGCAAGGAGATACTGTATCCACTCCTGCCACCAGCCTAATGGCAAGAACCAGCTACTCCCAGTTTAGAAACATCACGCCCAGAGCAGAGCCCACCAGCATGGTATGCACTGCACCTGCCTATCTCAGGAAGGCATCTAGAACTGCTGGGGACCCACAGCTACCTCGGCAAGAGTGATCCATCTTGTTGAACTGAAAGTAGCCGGACTTGCACTGACACAGCGCCACGCCATCCAGGTCGGTGCAGATGGAGGTCTCTTTGTCACACTCTGGACTCTTCCGCTTGCACAAGCTGCCCGCTGGGATGGGAAAACAAGACAGTGAAACCAAACCTCTCCTTCACATCTTACAATGCATGAACTTGTTATTTCAAGAGGCTGAGAGTCTCCGTGGAGCCATACTCCCCTCAGAGGACCTGCACAGCCTCTGCCCCTTGTTTCCTGGTCACTGCCGGTAAATAAGTACTCACAAGCATTCCCTACGGAGAAACCAAACCGAGGAAGGAAAAGGCACTGCCCAATCTACAAACACAGCCTCTGTGTGGTGTATTCTGTACCCTCATGTTAAAGGGCTGGGTGTAGGGGCAGGTAAGAGAGCTGGAACAAACCCAGAAAATGTGAGCACGTTCTTAGGGAGTTGAGAGCTTGGACAAGTTCTGGCCAGACCAGTCTCAAGTGGAAACATATCTGGGCTCTGTGTGTCCTCAGGGGCCTAGGACCACTCCTTTGCTGTGCCCCTGGTGTGCTGCCTTTTTCGGGTTTATTACAGGGCTGGGGTTGAATGGTATTCTGGTTCCCAAGGCTGGCAAGAGTCTGTTTGTCTGGCTGTCTTCCCACTATGGTGGTGGTTTCTTGAGGTTTATTCAGCATAGGGTCTTCAGTAGAGACCAGCAAGTAAGCATGTGTGGGCTGGGGGAGGGGTGGTCCTACTGGCCCGTCAATCACCACACCATCAGCAGGAGAAACAGAAGCAGGCAAGGAAGGAGGCCAGCTTTAAGGGCACTTCCATGTTGTATTCACCTCATGGGTGATGAAGAATCTGTTTATCAGTAGCAAAAAGTATCCACTGCTGGGCACACAGTCCTTTATGAGGTTTTATACAGCAAACACAATGAAGGCTACATTTTATTACCCGAGAGAGACAAAGGGGCACTAGTAAATGGGTGCACAGAAAGAACAGGATTATGAAACCAATTCAACGGTGATTCATCTACACATGGACAAGGCAAAGGAAGACAGATGTATGCTGTTGCTGCTGGTGACCAGCAGTGAGTTTAACGTGGGACAAGAGTGGCGATGAGACGGGCGGTATACCGTGCATTGCTGTACAATGAAGAGTGGGTGTCAGTTTTGTAGGCATGGTACCCACTCTTCTATCTCAAAGTAAAGACCCCAAGCTCTTCAGAAGGTTCCTGTTAATTAACACTGCAAAATTAACTCTTGTCTGGGCAAGTTCTGGTGATGTGAGCTGATGACAGCCCACATGGAACTCCCAGCATCTACCCGTTTGAGAGACAGCCTGGTCCCAGCGGGGTGAGTTAGGGTCCAGCTTCAATTCTCAGTGCCGAATTTCCTGCCTTTATCAGTGGAAGCTGACGTGCTAAATCAGAGTTCCTTTGTTCATTGTGAAAAGTTTGTATTCAAGGGGAAACTTAAACGGGAAACAATCCCACTCTGCAGAGCTGGCACCAGGGAGGACCTCAGCCTCCACGACCTCTCATCCAACTTCTCTGAAGACTCTGCCAGCCAACTAGTCAACAGAGAGTAACACCTCCGGGATACAGCGTTGTTCAGGCCATCCTGGCCTGGGAAATGCCCAGTCTAAATAGGTATTTTCTGGTAGCCAATGTTAAATTTTCCTTCCATTCTCTCAACTGATCTGGGCTGCTAGCAAAAATATTCATTGCCATGCCAAAGCAGGCATTTCCTGCCCAGCGTCAGAATCCTGTTTGAACAGGGAGGGGGCAGGTCCTGCCCCCGCCATGAGGAGCCACTTTCCCCAGTCTTCTCAAAGAACATCTTTCATAAAGCCACCCAACAGGACCTTGCAGAGTCTCACTTCAGTCGATCCCTGGTGATGGGAGACTTCGGCACTCACAATTCCCATGGTCTTTCCTGGGCATACCATCCAGCAAAACAGACAATGGGCACTCACATGCGTCTAAGGTTGAGGCATTCCATGGGGGATTTCCACAGTCCCTAAACCTCAGGAGACCATGAGAACTATAGGGCTTTGAGAGAAGGAAGGTGGACATCTAGGGAACTGGAGGAGAAAACCGTGCTTGCCAGTTGCAGTGTCGAGGGCAGACTTGCTGTCCAGAAGCTGGAAATCCAGATGTGTAGCACCTGCTGGTCTAGCCTACCTCTCTAGCTCCAGAAAAATTACCAAAAGACAGAGCTGGACCTTTTGGTCAAACCTACAGAAGGTCTGGAGGAAAAATAGGGACGTGAGCCCAATTCTGGCTAATACAAATGGCTGTCTTTATTCTCAAGGGACTGGAAAGGAACAGTGGGGATGGCCTCAAAGAGACCGGTGACTGGAGTCTTCCTATAAGCCACATAGGGGCAGACCAAGCAATGCAGCTGAGTGAGCAGGCTAGGAACAGGCTCTTGTAAATCCGTGTAACCCACCCACTTGATCTGCAAAGCACAGATGCATTGCTGACAACAGGAAAGTGCCCTGGCTCAACGCTGACCACACAAAGTGCAGTCCAGAAACGGTTAGCAAACTGAAGGGTACCTACCTCAGTGGGAGGAAGAAAAATGGTACCCTTGAGTCCTTGGCAAGAGAAACAAAAACATAAAACCAGAGAGCCTCAAAGTTTCCAGCACACTGTAACAGGGCATGGACTTTGACTCTCCCCAGTTTCGTCCATTTCCCCCCATTACTAAGCAGCAGTCCCCAGGAGCTTCTCTGACAATGGAAAGACAAGCACCAACTCCCAAGTTCTGTGATGCACTCGCACATGCAAGGGAAGCCCCTGGACCAGCAGTTACGAAACCCTGACCTACTCGGAATACCCTAAACCAACCAGTGGATATGGCACCAAAACCCAATACCTTCAGTTTGTGTCTAACATCTGGATGCCAGATGGGGAGGCTTAGCCTTGGCTCTCCTTTCTTTGCCAGCCCTCATCCAGGGCTACAACAAACTAATCAGAGTCCACTTTGATCACTTACAATGCGCCAACAGGGACTAGCTCTGTCTTTGCCTAGAGGCAGTTCTGATTGCAGCAAATTTTCCTCTCCCAGATGTCAAACTATCCCACAAGAGGCAAGTGCGTCTTCTAGAGTTGTCTTTAATTGCCTTCTTCACTGGCCTTCCCCTAACATGAGCCAAGAGCCTCTGGCAAAAGAGCCAAGAACCGAGAAAGGGGGAATCCTCGTCATTACGGCATTCCTGGGAGCATCCTGCTGAGCATTCTTCCGATTAGCCTATGTTTTTATGATAGGAAACAATCAAAGACAGGTAACCCTGCAGTGGGTTTTTGTTTTTCTTAGTAATCACCACATGAAGGTTGCGGGACCACTGACAAGTCTACACACTCTGTACATCACTTTCAGTCTCCCTAGGAAGCAGGAGTAATACTTTGGGTTCTGTCAGCTCGTGTAGCATCTCACCCTGGCGCTGTATAGAACAAACAGACGGAGTCAGCTGTCAAGCACTAGGTGCCTAAAGGCCATGCGCGGACAGAACTGTGTGTATCTGAGTGTCAGACATTCTAAAGTCAGGCTCCGTGAAGGAGCTTTCTGGGCCTGAGCACAGAACACCTTCTGTGTCTCTCTGGTTTCCGTGAGTCCTAGAGAAATCCTCCCTTACCTCTAAAGATCCGCCTCTGAGACCCCAAGAGCTGGCAGACTTCAGCAGAGGACCTGCAGGAGTTGACGTATTTCTGGATTCCATCAGCCAGGTCAAAGAGTGTCACATTGGAGGCCAGGGTGAATGTGGATTGCAGTGAGATCACCACTGTGCTGGGCTCTCTGTTGGCAAAGTCAGTAAATTAACTGGCATGTGGTCCCAGGAGTTTGCAAGTAAATGCTACACTCATTCTCCAGTGAAAGAGCAGGAGAGCATGAAGGTCCAGTGACCTTGGCATAGGGTTACCAAGAAGAAACTGGCTTCATTTTGATCACCCATATGGGAACAGCCCCCCACATTTCACAGACCTCCATTTGCAAGCAAAAGAAATTCTATTTCTTACCTAGACACACCGACTGTAGATCGGATATAACCAGGCAACGTCGAGAAACACAAGTTTAACTGAAACCAAGAACAAGGCTGTCAGACAAAATCCCTGAACCAAGAAGCAATTCCCAATGCTCAGGATAAAATAAGCAGCTTCCAGCCATCAAGTTATCAGCAGGCAGCTTTACCCAGAGCAGTGCAGCCTTGTGTTCCCCTCCGGAATGTCTTTCTGTTGTTTCCAAGAACAAAGGGAGCAGGGCAGATAGTGGGGAAATCTCGATGCTCAGAGCAGCCCCCTTGGAAACAAAATGTCTTCAAAGGAGAAGATCTCTTCTAAGGTCCAGGGTTTGAAAAAAATGCAGGCAACTATTTATTTGTACTCTGCACAGCAAACAAGCTCATTGGAAAGGCTCAGGTCCTCTCGGCTCCCCAGGTCTGATGGGCCCTATAGGCTCCTCATAATCTACAATGAGTTGACCTAACTCATTGGTAGGTCTTCCTCAGAAAGACGCTCTGTGGGAAACTACATGACGTGGGTCAAGAGTTTTTTTTATTGAGAACAGATTAAGAGCTCTGTGTTTGCCTTGTGTCACAGAGAAAGCAGAAAGACTCTCGGCCACATAAAGCAACGTGCCTACCTTCTTATCAGCCCTTCACAGCTGAGCTGGGGGCTCCTTTCATGGAGCAGAGAGTCTCAATATCTCATCTCGGGCAGCATTTCAGAGCCCCTGACTTGGGCAGATGGGGTCAAGCTGGGATGCTATCAAATGGGTGGTGGATCTGTATGTCATCGCTTTATATGCTAAGAGCAATGGGTTACTATTGTTGCTTTATTATTGTCCTTTTTATCCAGGTATGAACAGACGCCATCTTGGGAAAGCCTGTGCTAGTGGCGACCCTGACGGCATTTAATTCTTTATGTTATTTGAGGTCAGGTGTATCCTGGCTCAGTGTATCATATGACCAAACAAACAAGAAATATTTAGGCAAGTTGCTTGGTATCGTGGAACATAAAGGGCTATACTTTGCACAGGGCTCTAACCCCCTACACTATGTAAGATAATGAGTACCTGCAGAAGAGCCAACGAATCTACTTTTGACTAGAGGTCCTGCCTCTGCTCTTGGGAGAGTTTCTAAGTCTCACAGTGTCCTTCTTGATAGTAACGATTTTATTAAGCTGGGAATCCTGGGCCATGCCAGAGGATCTGCCATAGTCCCTGTCACCAGCCATGTGATCACACTCATCGTGTGGACAACAGAGGGAACTCTGGGCCATAGGGCATCAGCTCAGTCTCTAGAGTGCCTAGGCACTGAAGTCAGTCATATGGGCAGCCAACCACGTCTGTGTGGCAAAGGCCAAGTAAATGCTTCAGACACCAAGGCTCAGGTGAGCATTGTGGCTGGCAGTACGACATACAGTCCCACACTGTTGGAAGAGGTACCAGCAACGGCAATACCACCACAGGAGAAGCTAGAAGCTCTGCATTTGGGACCCCCAGACTCTGCCCCATGCATATCATCCCTTAGCTATTTTTAACCTAAAGCCTTTTAGTGCAATGAACCGTCTATATGGAGATACTGGCCTCAATAAGTTCTGGGGGTTCTCCTAGTAAATCCTTGAAATTTGGAGTGCTCTTAGAAACCTGCACACTTGTAGTTAGTAACACAGGTGGCCTTGGGGATTGCTCTCAACTCTGCTCCCACTTAATGTGGACTCAGATCATGCCACCAACTTCCAGAGCCTCCCGGTCTTCCATGTGAAAATGTGTCGCTGACCCTCTGACAGGCCTGATCACCTAACATAGTCCCTGTCACAGATTAAATGCTCAGTAGACAGAGACATGGAATTAAGATACAAATAGAATCCACAGTCCTATAAGAACACCTAATTCCTGGATAATATATGAATTCTAATTTAATGTAACAGCAAATCTAATCTAATTTAATTTAATTTCATCTATAATTTAGTATAATGGTAAATTTCAGTTGCCAAACACCAAATCTTTGACTTGGGCAGCAACCGAGAACAAAATATATTGTCTGAGTTTAGTTTTTATTTCTTTTTCTCCATTTTTCTTTTCAGATATAAAAGCAAAGAGGGAAAGAGCAGCATCTAAGGTCCCTAGATAATTTACACTGTGAACTCACAAGCCCAGGTAATTGAAATTAGTATCAGGCTGCTGGCATCCCTCAAGGAGAAAGAGTGGCCTTTCTAAGCTCTGAAAACACAAGGTCATATCAGGTGTCAACAGCAGACGGGGCATGCGGGTCTCCTGGATCTCTCCTCTTCGCCCAAAGCCCACACTGGGGCAGGGCAAACACTATGATGAGTGTGTGTTTGCACAGGAAAAAGAAGCAGCTTAGCAGATAGGACGCCCATGGAGATGGAGCTGAAGCTGAACTCTTCCTGGACACCGCAGATCCCAACGCCTTTCTTCTATTTCCAAGACACTTTCTACTTCACCTGGAACTTTCTCTTCTAAGTACAAAAGCAAGTCTGGGGGATAAGGATGACCCTGAGTAGTGACCAACTCTGAATGAAATCTGGTCTAGAAAACAAAGGATGAGCAGGAAGGGTCCTTTCGGGGAAACTTACGGTTTGAGCCATCTTGTTTTCAACCTCGTGAGTGTCGGAATGGTTTTCCACAGTAGTATTGAGAAAAGTCTTCTTTAACTTAAACTCAGTCACGAAGGTTCTAACTGAAGAGGAAAATGTGGGTTGTTAAGCCATACAACAGAGAGACCAATGCAAGGCTATGTATTCAGAAACCTCTGGGAGCCAGGCGGTGGTGGCGCATGTCTTTAATCCCAGCACTCGGGAGGCAGAGGATCTTTGTGAGTTTGAGACCAGCCTGGTCTACAAGAGCTAGTTCCAGGACAGGCTCCAAAGCCACAGAGAAACCCTGTCTCGAAAAACCAAAAAAAAAAGAAAGAAACCTCTGGGATGACCAGCTTTATTTCCCCAGAGGACAATTTATGAGAGCCTTCTTGAGGGTGAAGACCACGCCTTCCTCTTCTAGAAGGCAACCAAGGGGTGACAACAGAGCAGGGCAAACCTTTGTAGTAGGTGTAGACTCCAAAGTGCTAAAGATTGTACAACCATCAGGCACATAATGAAAACACCCACATTAGAAACACCACTGGGTTAAGAATTGGGGAAAGCATCCTCGTTCTTAAGGCTCATTTCACTCGTAAAATATAATTCTAGTTAACATCAATTTGGGCTGATTGGCCCTAAGGGGACTGGGACTTGAAAATGGGCAGACTACCAAAAATTAGTACAGCCTGTTTTTAGAACTGGCACGTATCTTTCATTATATTAAAATCATATCTTTCCCTCTGGATGGAAGAAAAATAACCCGAACCACAGAGGCCTGGGAGTCCTTTCTAGTATGGAAAGCATGTACGCTGATCTAAGAAGAAGGCCAGCAACCGAGCCAGGGAAAGCAGCTAACATTTTAGAGTTAACTGCCGAAAGCCCCTAATCCTTATTTAACCTGCTTTTGCTTGTTCTACAGTTCAGTGAAGCCAGCTGCTTAGGGCTCTTTCTGAACAGCAGGCAGCTCTTTGAAAACACTCTTGGCCAAGCAAAAGCATTTCAGCGTGGTCTAATTTGCATGTTCCTGTGATGTTTGCGAACAATGAAGCCAAATGACTTGAAAAGGGAAAGACGAGACTGCTAGCACAATTGAGCTGCGTTCCTCCCATCCGTGCTACCTGTGGGACACGCTGCACACAAGCTTCCAGTACCGTCACCAGACCCAGCCCTCTTCACTTCTCACACGGGTTCAGATCCAGACTCTCCATATAAAATGTGCGCAGGATGAGGATTAGGCACACAGTTTTCTGAATGCGCCTTCTGTTTTCAGCATGAGAAATATCGCCTGCCTTCACCCAAACCCTGGCCTCTTTCCTAGAAGGGATTTGCTGAAGGTGTTTATTTATGTAGGTTTTTTTTGAGACAGGGTTTTCTCTGTGGAAGCCTGGTTGCTCTGGAACTTGCTCTGTAGACCAGGTTGACCTCAATCTTACAGAGATCCTCCTGCCTCTGCCTCCCAAATGCTGCTGAAGGTATTGTACCTCTGTGGAGATGAGGCTGTGTTTGGCTTCAGGTTACTGCTTACTGTAAAACCAGTGGCTTTTAGCCAATGCTTTGCCTGGGCAGCTCCATTTTATAAGCTGCATTTGACTCTATTTCATGCTGTGGACAAAGGCACTCCCTCCTGCCCAGAACCACCCATGGGGCACAGACTGATTATCTTGCAAGAATATATCAAATTAGATTGGGTCTTTGTATGAGTATACAACTTATTAAAACTTATCGGAAAGCAAGGCCCTAAAGCTGATGAAACACAGCAAGAAACGGTGTGACACCCTCTTCTGTATCCCCATAAAGAGGAAGAAAACTGTCATGCCTAGCAATGCCCCCAGCAACTATCTGACCACCTGGGATGCACAAAGACTGCCCAACTGTACACAGGGCTTTAGATTAGCTAAGTTAACATGGTATTTATTTCCTGTCCCTTTGTCCATCTGGACCCTGTCCTGCATAGGACATCATGCCTACGGCTTACATGGGCCTGTGCTTCACCTCCACAGTCATCTCGCCTTATAGCCCCAGCTCAAGCCTGCAGCCCCACAGCAGCCCAGAGTGCGCCTCTGCAGCTCTACAGCTCGGTTCCTGATGTAACAACTAAAGGGAGTCTCTTCCCATCTGCATCAGCTCTCTGCCACTTTAACCCTTGTGTGGTCATTCTGTAACCAACATACACATATATGCACATGCATGTGTGCACGCGCGCGCACACACACATGCACACTCGCCTACAACACACTGTGATGTACAAAGTGTAGATCTCAGAGTTAATATTAGTAATTAAATTTGGAATAAAAGAACCTATGCTTGCCAATGGCCAGCTATCAAGGGAAATCAGAATAACTTGGCAAATTATAGCAAATGAAATTGAAGTAGCCTGTGAATTTATTGTTACTCAATAAATTCTGACATTGTGGAAAGACACAGATGTGTCCGTGTTACTAATAGAGTTGGTATATTCAAGACAGCTTACGTAACTGCAGTTACATCATCTGGATGGGTATTTTAAAAAATTATTACATTTATTTACTTTGTGTGTGCTTTGTGCATGTGCGTGTGCATGTGCGTGTGTGTTCATGTGTCAAAGTACCCTTGTGAAAGCCAGAGAACAGCTTGCACAAACTGGCTCTCTCTTTCTACCATGTGGGTCCCAGGAATCAAATTCAGGTGGCTGAACTCGACAGCCAGTGCCTTTTTACCTGTTGAACCCTCTCCCTGGCCCAAGACGGATTTCACCTCAGTTTCCCTGCTGCCTTTACCAGGGACCTGTAACAACGACTCTGCATTGACAGCAGTTGGCCTTCACAGCACCCAGTCTGGCGAATGCTGCCTCCCATCTGGACAGCCCTTTCCCACACTCAGAGCTTGCTCCAACAGATCATTCTATTCGACATTCCCAAACCTTGAGTGAGAAGTGGAGCAGACTGTAATCTGATTTCACAGATGAGGAACTAGAGGTTTTGGCTATGTGTTCGCAGGTGGTGGCTAAGAGCCTGAAGCCAGGCATTTGAAATCTGGCAAGTGTACTTTCCAGAGGGCTTCAAAACACAAACAAAAATGGAAATATTCCATCTTCTTCATCCTTCAACTGCGCACTCTTATCTAGTTCCCAATAGGATGCGGCGACATGAAACAGGTTATCCAAATTCATATCAACTATTACATGAGAGGAATTCTTGATTTTTGACTCATGACTACACCTGTAGATTTTTTTTCTAAAATAATGCTCAGTTCTTGTATTTCATCCAACTTTCAAAATTCTTAAGAGGCCCCTTCTGCCTATGGGTAACAGGAATTCATGCAGACAACACCTGCAGAAGACACAGACATTGGTTTTCTAAAAAACACTGGCTGGGCACTTATGTGTGAGGTGTCTCACCCTGGGCAACTGAGGCAGAGTCCAAGGAAATCATTTCCCCAGCCAGTCTCTTTCCACAGTGCTGAAACTGTATTTCTCATTCTAATTTCTCCAGCAAGCAAGGTATTAAACTCAGCAACCCAACAAGGGTCACGCCCTGTGTGCAAGGATGCTCTTCAAATGAACACACACTTGTAGAATAGAAAGAACTGCAGGCTGGGAACCAGGACTCAGCAGTGGTGACCCAAACTTGGCTGCTGAGCGTCTCTTCAGAGCCTTAGTTCTCACTGGGTTTGTTGATTTGCGCTTTAACCTGAAGGATGAGAAATTAATTTGGAACCAACGAGCTTCATGGAGCTGCCAAATGAGGAACAAAATATGGCCAATAAGGTGGCCAGCAGCTGTGTCAAAATGTATCTGTCTGTGGCTAGCACTGTGAGAATCGCATTTAAAAACAAGTAGAATGGGTGCACATTCTTTTCTCGCTCTAAAATCACAAACAACTATGCAGTGGGAATATCCTTTTGGCTTTTTATTCTTAACTACAGGGTAGAGTGGTTGAGCAGGCAATGTTATGCACAAATAAGAATATTATGTAGGCATTAAGATATCTGTACTTTTTAGTAACAGGAATATTCTTTATAGATAGGTCTTGAATTTAAAAAGATGTACATCAACAAATTGTGAAGAAAAGCACTGTGAGAATTCCAAGTGTGAGAATAATAGGCATCGTGCTTCACTTCCTTCTATATTCCTGAATTTTGTATCTTGGAGGAAAGACTGGCTTTGATTTGGAGGAAAAACAGTCAATACATTCTAAGACAGACGTAACTCTCTTACCCAGATTGCATATTCCTTTCTCCAACTGATACCCGACTGGGCACCTGCAGGTGAAGGATCCCTGAGTGTTGTTGCACATGGCTAGGGGCGGACAGGGGCTCGAGAGGCATTCGTTCACATCTGCAGAGGAGGACAAGCAAGAGCATGTTGATGGGGCGGTAGACAAAGAATGATAAGCCCGTGTGTACAGAGAGCCAAATGGCACTCTGTGGAGCATGGTGCAAAAGAAGAGCAGGAAACCACCCTTGTCCTCAAGACTGTCAGGGCAGAGGCAGCCATATGGACAATTAACTAGAATACAAGGCAGGATTTGGATTACAGAGCTGTACATAGATCTAGTTGTTATTATTATTAGTTGTTGTTGTTTTGAGACAGTGCCTCATCCTTTCATCCCTGACTGGCCTGGAACTCACCATGTAGACCAGGGTAGCCTTGAACTCACAGAGAGTCCACTATCTCTGGCTCCTGGGTGCTGGGATCAAAGACATGCCCAGCAGAAATAGTAGACTTTGATGCAGGGGGGAATTAAAGAATGTTTTAAATACTATTTAAATATAAGTAAGGCTAAAGGGATCTCAAGAAGCAGATCTTTGCGGGGAGGCTAAGATTCCAAACTGAGGAACCAGCAGAGTAAATGCTCTCACCCAGGACAAGAGAGTGTAGGTGTCTTTAGGGAGCTGGAGATAGTTCAGTGTTGCAGGGGTGTAGAGAAGGTACGGAATAGAACCAGATCAAAAGTTTGTCTTGTCTGTATCATGCTGTGATCCTTCATATCATATTCAACACACCAGCATGCTAACACTCAAGCGAGAAGACTCTCAAACTAAAATTCTTACCCTCATACACTCTAGAAGAAAAAGGCTCTTTTAAACAGAACTGTTTGTACTTATGTATATGTATGTGAACACAGAGGCCAGAGGCGTCCAATTCTTCTGGAGCTAAAATTCCAAGCAGTTCTGAACTGCTGGGTATGGGTGACAGGCCCTCTGCAAGCACAGTACGTGTTGTCAGTCCTGGGGAAAGGATCTTATTGGATAGCCCGACCACCCAAGGTAGCATTGTAGGAAAGGTCCCTGCCTTTCTTACCCACACTGCAGTTGTCCCCTTGCCAGGCAGGTGGGCACACACATCGATACCCACGACTCACGGTGAGGTCCATGATGCACTCGCCATCATGAAGACAAGGGTTCACGGTGCAGCTGTTGACTGAGCAAACAGATGGCGGGAATAGCACAGGCAATGTCAGAGCAGCCCTGGCAAACATCTCATTCTCTCGGCTAAGGTTTGGTTCTCGCCTGTTTGTTTGCTTGTCCTGAAAAATCGTACCACTAAAATAGAACAGGGTCCCAAGAGGAGCGAAGGCAGAGGCGCTGAAACTGGGCACTGGTACTAGTTTGCCTTCATAGTAAAGTGTTAAGTAATTAGATCCCGAATGCAAGCGTGCATATTAAATGCTTCTTGCAGGCCTCTCTGTCCAGGACTGATGATTATATTGCTTCTGTGGTACTTAGAAAATTTTACTAGACTAGTGAATGCCAACTTAAAACACATTTCAAGGTGGAGAGAATCCCTGACAACGTATCCTGCCTGCTCCAAGATTCACTCTGTTGTACACAAGTGCACACATATGCATGGCTTACTTTTTCTCTTGGATGTTGTCAAAACTACAGAAACCTTTATCTGAAAATCTTGAAACACATATACTTGAAGTTGCTATGCTTTTTGTTGTTTTGTTTTGTTTTGAGATGGTCTCAGGTAGCCTGGGCTGGCCTCAAATTAATTATATAGCTCAGACTGGCCTTGACCCCGCCCCTGATCCACTTAACTCTACCTCCCAAGTGCTGGGATTATACACCAATGTTCAGCTTCCAAATGTCTTGAAATTTAACCTGGCTTCCACAGATGGCACGCCATTGAGAAAATTATCAGTTAAGCATCTCAATGCCCTCTCTCTCTTTTTTTTTCACATTTATTTATTTATTATTATGTGGACAGTATTCTGCCTGCATGTACACCTGCAGGCCAGAAGAGGGAGCCAGATCTCATTATGGATGGCTGCTGGGAATTGAACACAGGACCTCTGGAAGAGCAGCCAGTGCTCTTGACCTCTGAGCCATCTCTCCAGCCTCTTTGCTTTTTAAGGCATGGTCTCATGTAGTTCAATGCTGGTCTCAAACTTCTAGGTGGACTGGGATG
Organism: Dicrostonyx torquatus; assembly: GCA_028555095.1. Taxonomy (NCBI): domain Eukaryota; kingdom Metazoa; phylum Chordata; class Mammalia; order Rodentia; family Cricetidae; genus Dicrostonyx; species Dicrostonyx torquatus. The sequence continues at coordinate 2,172,396 of JAQHUG010000063.1, forward strand.
ACAGGGAACTTCTGATTCTCCTGTCTCTGCCTCCCAACTGTCAGGATTTCAGGCATCTCATGCTCAGCTCTTTCTCTCCATATACAAAAACAGGCCCTACCTGAAGCCATGAGGGGCTTTCTGGGCAAACTCTAAAGTCGCCTTGGCATCTTACTCATTATCCCCTGCCCCAGGATGCCCACACTCTGTTTGCCTATATATAATTAGGTCCATGCTTCGGTTGTGAAATGCCTGTTTCACTGGGGGTTTGAAACATTCTTAGGAAAGCCTGAAGCCTACAAAACAGGATCATCTTTTGCAGGGAAGAAATCACTGGGGAACAAGGGAAAGAAGACAGACGGTGGGGCCTTCAGAAGAGTAACCTGAAACAAGATGAGCCACTCTAGACCCGGCTGTCTTACCCTTCATGGCTACTGTTGAAGTTTATTATTCTGAGATTATGTGTGTGTGTGGAGGGAGATGAGTATGAGCAGCTGGGTGCACGGCTTATGGAAGCCAGGAGAAGGCGTTGCATCCCCCTAGGATTGAAATTACAAGCGGCTGTGAGGTGCTCCATGTAGGTGCTGGGATCCAAACTGAGGGTCACTACAAGAACACTGTGCCCTCTAAACAGATGCTGAGTCATCTGTCCAGCCCCACACTTTGTTACCTAGCATTACCTATATGAGCAGAACACCTATGTAATTAAACATGGCGCCCATTATATAAGTCTATAGTTCCCAGTATACGCTGCAAACCCCTATCCACAGGAACTGTAGCAGCTAACCCTTGCTTTAAGGGAGTCTGGTGACTGGTATTGACTGTATTAGTCAGTAGAAATGAAGATGCTTTTTTCTGTAGAAGCAACCATCTTTTACTTCTTAGACATACTCAGATTGCTGAGAAGGGGGCACTGTAGACTAGCAGGGGGGAAAGCTTATGACCCTGCACCCCCAGGTTCATCTTCACTGACTAATTGCTATTGTACCACCAACAGAGCTCTCTGCCGTAGTCATCAAACTGTGTCCCCCTTCTTTCCCTCTTACTCGAGGTGGCATCTGTCTTGCCATCCTCAACAGCAGTTTGCCTCTCCCGAGTCTGGTTCAACTACAAGGGCATTGTGAGCACCACATCCTGCTATACCCTGCTTCTTCCTGGGTTGCCTTTCTTTTCCTTACACTGATACCTTCAACACAGCTGGACAGATAACCTTATGTACAAGGAAAAGAAACTCGAGTCACGAGGCCACTGGGAAGAGGTTTGCTGAACATCCTTTTGTTTAGAAGTCCTCTGGTTACCAACTAGCATCGGGGAGACAAAGAACTCTGAGTCTCTCTGGATGGAGAGCAGCCTTTGACCCTGAAAGACCCTGAGCTGACTGACCTGGAAGCTCTCAGCTCTCCCACCCCTACCTCTAATAGACCACCCAAAGCTCTTTTCTTTGGTGCCGCTGGAGAACTTGCTGGAAACTGTGCATATGCCTGGAAAGCGCTCTACCCCCATCCCGCATCCTAGCCCCGCTAATGTTGCTTTTTCAGTTTCTCCACTGTCCAAACCCGCATCAAGGCCTGCCTCTGACCTTACAGAGTTAAAGACGTGCTTGAAAAGCTTGGCCAACAAGAGGGTGTGTGGGCTACAGTTACAACCTCTATGCATGTCCCATGGGGCCAAAGTGTCCTCTCTCCTCTGTCTTCAGACAGTTATGTAACTTGGGGAGACCTTAGAAGAACATTAGGCCCACACTGCCCATACTGCATGCTTTGTATTTCAATGGGAGTCATTCTAGGTCACCAAACAGATGCTGTATCAAATACTAGCCATGTTGACACATTCACACAGACCCCAAGGCCTTTGCAGCTTCAGGGCCAGACAGGGCCTAGCGGTCAATGTGAGTGTTTGTAAGAAGCATTTACCTGGGGCTGGAGGTGACAACACTGCTGGTGACTCTGGGGTGCTCTGAGCAGCGAAGGTGGCATATTTGGAAGTCAACATTTCAACTGTAGAAACACTTGTAATTTGAGGGGAAGATGGTCTGAGAAAAGGTGAAACCGGGCTGGCCTCTTCTGCCTGGCCAAGCTTTGTGGTAGCTTCTGCTGATGTGGGTGTAGTGGTCAGAGGGACAGCATAGGTGGTAGGACCCATTTGCACCTGGTTCCCTTCTGTGGTGAGGGCCCCTTCCGTGGAGGTCTGCAGCACTAGAATTTCAGGATTGGTCGGCAGGTGCTGTTTCTCAGGGGTAGTGTGCACAACTACCATAGCATCGGGAGTCAAAGCTTCTGTGCTTGACAGGGTGCTGGGACTGGTGGCAGGAGAGTGGGAAGTCTGGGAAGTGGAAGACATCAAAGCTGGAGACATCTGGGCTAAGCTGGTGCTCGTGGCTGGAAGGGCTGGCTCTGTGGAGAACCCCATTAAGGCTGGGGACCAAGGGGTCCCTGGAGGAAGGCTCATCGTTACTGCTTTGGTAGGATCTGTGGGCAGAGACACCAGGCGTGGTGACTTTGCTTCTGTGATGGCTTTCTCTGGCTGCGGGGTGCTCTGGTTCTTGGGGTCTGCTGTCTGGTTACCGGGGAACACGGCTATGGCTGATTCCACTGTAGACATTTGGACCGAGGTTACACGTGGCTCCCTCGCCCTGTGGGGAACTAGGGTAGAAGATGAGCGTGGGAAGGCTGCTTGTGAGACAGAGTGCGGGGCGAGGGTTGACACCGTGAAGGAGACAGGCAAGGGTGACGGTGAGGATGACGAGGGCGAGGTTGTGTTGGAGGTAGACTTTAGCTGCTGTGTGGGAGACCCTGTTGATAGCAAGGTGGCTGAAAACCGGTGGGGTGGTGACACCGAGGGAAGGGGCCAAGGAGCCTCTGACTCGGATGGGTCCTCAACGGATTTAGTGCTGGCATCAAGAACCAGGGTGTTTGGCATATTCATGGTGGATGCAGAGGACGGAAGGTTGGATGGATGCAGAACCAGCGACTCGGTTGAAGACTGAGCAGGTTCGTCATCGTAGGAGGACACGTTACTTCTTTTAGTCTGCCCCTGAGAAGAAGAATAGTCCACGTGTGGAGAGTCTGAGATCTTAGCCGAAGAGGTTGAGCTCTCACTGGTGTCTGAGGAGGAAGAGTTCTCTGTAATGGACAGTAACCACCGCTCTCCTTTGGTGAAAGTAGACGACGCATAGGTGTGCTCTGTGTGGTCACTGGAAGTCCGTTGTTCAGGATCTGAGCCATGCTCTTGTCCGTAGTTCAGCCCAGTGACTACAAAGAGAAAAGAGAAATTTGGTACAAGCAAGCAAGAAATCTTTGAGATGGGTGCTGGAAAATAGTCTTCGTGACTTATCCATGAACTTGAGGGACGTACTGTCTCTGAGAGGTGACTTCTCGTGGGAAGCACTCTCAGTCATGACGATACTGGAAGGCTAACAGTCAGGGTTGGTCCAGAGGAGATCCCACCTGTGAGGTCCAGCCACAGTGACTACGTGGGAATAGTGGAGAAGTGGGGAGCCTAAAAACAGGGAGTGTTTCCAAAGCCCTTTCTCATGCTCTTTTTAAATAAAAGCAAATTGCCGTGGAAAAGCTCCCAAGATCCTAAGCAGTAATTACCATTATCAAATGGAAAAAGGAAACCGCTCCCAACTTTCCACTCTGTGTAATGAGGTAGTTCTTCCTGGGAGAAGGCCTTTGCCACAGTTAACCTCTCAGGCGGATGTCATCCCGAATACCTCAAGCAAGACCAAGGCAATGGGGGTGGGAGCGCTTCCTGCGGTGGGGGAACCCAGAAGGTTCTTTTCCTAATGAGCTGTAAACTGTGAGCCAATCTACAGTCAAGCAATGCAGCTGTGGGAAAACACACCTCCAAGGGTAGGTGCCCGGGACAGCAGGCCCGTGTGCTCTGTCACGTTCCCACGCAGAGTGGGGTGCACGGGGTGCGTAGCGGCACGCGAGAGTCCGATGGACCGCAGCGTGCGCTCCCCGCTCCGGGTGAGCATCGTAGACGTGTGCATGTGTGGGGACCGCATCCCCGAAGTGCTCCCTGCCGGGTCCAAGCTGTCACTCAGCAGCACACTGTCTTCCAGAACTGCAGGAAAAAGAGGGCAGGTAAGTGCAGGGACAGGACTTTTAGCCTCACGTTCTGGGCCACTGGAACCCAGAGGCTTCCATGAGACTTTACCTGCAACCAGAGAGAGGGCTGACATCTCTCTTACTGAATTCACCATAAGGACTGTTCCTTCAGCCAAAGGATCCAGAGTACTATAGATTTCTGCTTGGCGATACATGATAACAATCATAGAGTTCTACAGTGAAGCTGGTGGCAACTTCAGGGCCCGGCCTGTGGCATGTCAGTCACCATGGGTCAAAATTAGCATAGATGCTGGGCATTGGTGGCACATGTCTTTAATCCTGGCACTCGCGATGCAGAGGCAGGCAGATCTCTGAGTTTGAGGCCAGCCTGGTCTACAGAATGAGTTCTAGAACAGCCAAAGCTACACAGAGAAACCCTGTCTTGAAAAAAATGAACAAGCAACCCCTCATCAAATAGCATGGAGGTTAAGGGTGGACTTAGTTGGTGCTCTTTATTTTATATTATTATATTTACATATTTATGTGGGAGTGCACATGCCATAGCAGAACTAGCTTATATGATTAGATTACCAAGTAAATCCTTTTCAGAAATGATGAACATAAAGTTCCTGTGCCCGAGTAATGCTGGCAGCACCTGGCATCCAGTTCCTACGAGGGGCCTCTGATTGCACCCATGCTCTCCAGATGCAATCTTGACAGGGGTAGGTACCTGGACAGTGGCCAGAGCAAGAAGAAGAGAAGCAGAGACCACAAAAGAGAATGAGGAACTAATAAAAGGTTGGAAGGAGCCAATGAAGAGGCCTCGAAGGCCCTGAACACCAGATTTCCAGAAAAGGACTCAAGCCTTCAAGGCCAAGAGTCTCAGAGCCCAAGCTGAGAGCTATTACACTGGCTGTCACCAAGGGTCCTGATGCCTGGGGCCTGTACCAGAACTGCCACAATACAGGGTCTTTGTTGTCTCTGCTTGGTGCTGTCAAACCCCGAGGGAAACAAAAGCTGCAGAAGACCGGATGTGAAGAGCTCTTGCTTCCCCGTTCTTCCTACCCTGGCTCAGGAAAGAACCTTTAACTGGAAATGAGCATGGGGATTGGACATCAGGAACCCAGAGCAAGGGTAAGTCAGGAACCACAAAGGTGACTTAGGCTTTCTGAAGGATGTGGGAGACACCTGGGTGCTGAGTCATCAGGCACAGACACAAGAGCAAATTCTGGAATAATTTTGTGAGCAAAGAGAAGAATATATTGGCGTGAAGGTCGTATCTACTCCACAAGGGAAACTGAGGCAGGCAAACAATCACATCAGGGTTACAGGCTCAGCAGAGAGGCCGGTCATAGCCTGAAACAGCTGTGTCTGAATCCAGAAAGGGGCGAATGAAGAAATAGCCAAGGCAGCTATCATAATTAGTCAGCTTTGGGCTGATTCAGAGGCAAAGAGAGAAAGAATTACACTAATCCATACTGAGGTCATTTCAGGAATGAGATTACTCCTTATCTAGTTTTAATATTTTTTAAATTTTAAATTATGTGTATTCATATGTATCTGTGTGTATGTGCCTATGGGTGCAGATACCATGGAGGCCAGAAGAGGGCATCAGATAGACATTCTGGAGTTGGGATTATATGAGGTTGGGAGCCTCCTGATGTGGGTCCTCTGCAAAAGCAGCAAGTGCTCTTAATGGCTAAGCCATTTCCCTCTTCTCTCTACAGCCCCATGTAGATTTTTATCACCCAAAAGTCTGATCACAGTGAAATCGTATTTCCCATATGAACCAATGCAGCATCACCTGCAGAGGGAAGTGTCCTGAGAGATGTAAAAGAGAAAAGCTCTGGAAGGAAGCAAAGACCATGCTAGGGCACAGCACGGGGTCAGCATGCATGTTGCCTACTGCACACAAGACCCTAAATTTAAGTCTCACAACTCAGGGTTCTATGATCTTGCTTTGAGAAGGTAAAAATCCTGGGCCCTGTAGTGGTGAGCGTGGAAAATGATATTTTCCAGGCAAGAGATAAAAAAGCATAAACATCTTCTCCCCATGTTTGTCCGTCCGTCCTTCCTTCCTTCCTTCCTCCTCTCCTTCCTTTCTGTTTTCTTTTCTTTTTGAAGACAAAGTCTCAACCGCGTAGTCCTGGCTGTCCTATGGCTATGTAGACCAGGCTGACCTTAAACTCCGAGATTCACTGTGTAGTCCTGCCTCTGCCTCCCAAGTTCTGGATTTAAAAGGTGTGCGCTACCACACCAGGCTCATACATGTGTTTGATTCTTTCATGGTCAGACACTTTTGCATGTTACAGGAATAGCAATAAGCTGTGACTTCCTTCGTCAGTTAGGATTCTCATTTGGAGGAAATGGGGAGTTATTAGCAGTGTGAGGAGGAAAGAATTTAAATCTGTGAGAAATGTAATGACAACCCTGTTTGCTTTCACGAGCACCTACTTTATGACGACAAAACCACTGGGGAATCATTTTCAAAAATTACTCAGAAACATTATATAAAAGGAATAAAACAACAATAAAATCATAAAACAGAAAACCAAATGTTCTAAAATGTTCATATTAGACTTCACCAAAATTAAAAACTTTCATGCTCCAATCATATCATCAAGAAAGTTGGAAAGGGCTGGAAAGATAGCTCAGTGGTTAAGCACATACACACAGATACATATGAATACACATAATTTAAAATTTAAAAAATATTAAAACTAGATAAGGAGTAATCCTTTTAGAGGACCTGGGTAACCCCAAGCACCCACATGGCAGCTTATAATGGTCAAGTTTCAGAGAATATGACACCTTCACATAGACATATATTCAGGTGATACTTTTATGCACATAAAATAAAAGCAAATAATTTTTTTTTAAAAAAAGTAAAAATGGCTGGGCAGTGAAGGTGCATGTCTTTAATCCCAGCATTTGGAAGGCAGAGGCAGGTGGATCTCTGTGAGTTCACGGCCAGCCTGGTTGGCCTACAGAGCTAGTTCCAGGACAGGCTCCAAAACTACAGAGAAACCTTGTCTCGAAAAACAAAAACAAAATAAAACAACAACAAAAAAAAAAATAAAAATGACAATCACAGAATGGGAGAAAGTGCCCATGAATTATACAAATCAAAAGGGATTAGAGTCCAGGGTATGCAAAATGCCATTATATTCAATGAGAAAAATGATAGCTTAATTTTAAAACAGTCAAAACATTCAAATAGACATCTTCAAAGAAGATACACGCGGGCAATGACTATATGAATACATGTTCATTATCATTAGGATAGTGAGCTGGGGAATGTAGATCTATACCACTCTCTCCATATGTGTAGACACACACACACTCTCATACATTTACTTTGGAAAATCGTTTGGCAGTGTCTCAAAAGCTTAAAAAGGATATTCCTAGCCAGGCAGTGGTAGTGGCACACGTCTTTCATCCCAGCACTCGGGAAGCAGAGACAGGCAGATCTCTGTGAGTTCGAGGCCAGCCTTCTCTACAGAATGAGTTCCAGGACAGCCAGAGCTGCTATACAGAGAAACACCGTCTCAAAAAGTAACAAATAAATAGCTTGGTAATTCTAAAGCTGCATTTCTCTGCATGAAATGTGTCCCCGAACAATCATAGGGACACTACTAATAACAGTGCATCCCTGATAGAATAGTCCATGATGGATGTTGCTTGATGATTCTTGAGGACATGTAAAATTAAAAACACAAAAGGCCATATAAGATATGATTGCTTTCATAGGAAATGTTCATAAGTTCTGTGATTAGGAGGTATTGGGGTTTGGGGTAGGCTATATACCATGGGAGGGTGTGGACACAGAAGCCCCCAAGTTCTGTATGAGAGAAGGAGAGATGGCATCAAAAGCTCCTTAGATGTAGGGCTTGGGAGATGGCTCAGTCAGGAAAGCATTTGCTGTGTAAGCATGAGGACTTGAGCTCAAATCCTTAGCACCTTAAAAAGCTGAGCATGGCAGCCTTATGTAATTAGTGAGCCCTAGCCTAAGTGAGAGACTCGTCTAAAAAAGAAAGTGGCTAGCTAGCTTTTGAGGTACACACCGGAGGTTGACTGCTGGCCTCCATTTTCACATGTGCACTGAATACATATATATGCACATACATACACCCTAGAAGAAGGGTGGAGATGCATAAAAAGGATGTGACGTGTATATTCATATTAACCAGCTAAGAGAATGGCCTGAGATCAGTAAAATTACTTTCCTAGCGCAGGCTTTAGAAGATCAAAGGACCAGACACATCCTAAGTCCCTGTGGTATACTTCCACGCAATAAGAACTCACTTGAATGTCCTCCACGTGTGGCTGAGGATTCCAGACTTTCCGAGGAAGATGAAAATGAAGACTCTGTGAAATTCTTCCCACCCAGCCCTGAGCCACCTCCTCGGGGCTGCTGTGCAGTGTGTGAGAACGGAGTCCAAACCCAAGGGCTCCCCGTGTCTGGATGAAAAGCAGAGCTTTCTGCTGTATCTGTAGACGTTTTGCTCTTGGCGGGGAACCACTGTCCTGTGCTCGCTCCACCACCAATGGAAGCTATCTCAGTCAGAGGCGTGGCACCTCCTTTTCCTGCTTCCGGGCTGCTGGCAAGCTGATGTCCTCCAAAGGCTGTTAAGGAGGTAGAGGGAGGCCATTAGTGGGCCTGGAAAAGATGCTTAACAACTAAGATGGTATCACTGCTAAGGTAAGCCAAAGAATCTTGGACAGTGTTTATATGGGTCACCCTATAAGCATCACCATGTTCTAAATTTTTGTAATCATTGGATGTCAGCAATATAGTAATATTAAAAATAAAAGTTCTGGACAGGAGACTTGAGAGCAGCATGTACAAACTAATCTATAGGCTTGAGTGTTTATCTCTGTCCCTTAAAAAGTAGCTCAATGAAGGAGTCATTACATCCAACAAGTTCAGTGTGCACACATATTATACATAGAGTGTTTTTCTAAAAAAATAGCTGGAATACTGATAAACATTCTTCTACTTCTGATGTACAGTAAAATAAACTATAAGGAGTAAGCAAAACTATGAATTTTGGAAATATATTTATGCCTGACAACTTATTTATAGAGATGATCTATACACAAAATCACTGAAGCCAGCTGTAAAGGGCAGGCCAGGGTTTGAAGATGACATTATAGTATGAAGAAGGACTGAACCGTGACAGCGCCAAGGCTGAGGTCTCCACTCTGCTGAGTAAGCTGTGTTTGCTTTATTGAAGCCTACCAGGTCTCAGTGGTCTCATCTTAGGGATGGCATTGTCCACACCACCCAAAGATAAAAATGCAGTCATGTGATCTAGCAGGAAAGGATTTGATGTCATCAAGGACACACTTTTGTTCAGAGACTGCACAATGGTCTTGAAGAGACCCCCTAAGAGCACCCAAATATAGAAAATGTCCACAAGCCAAATAAAGGTGAGCTACTTACTGGGGGAATCACTTTGCCAGTGTATGGATGGAATTCCAACTCCATTTTCTGTAGATGGCTCAATGCCTTCTCCGTCTCCCAGACTCTCAGTGAGTCTGTTGTTTGTCCTTGAGTCAACCACAGAGGGTGGAGAAGGGACTGAGGCTGATGTTATGGCAATTCTGGAATGCACAGGCAAGCTCTCTGTCTCATTTATGGGTTCCACACTGACAGTCAAGGACCGGAGCATTCTGGGGACACCATCAGTGAATGTGTTGGTGGCATGTGTACTCTTTGTCTGAGTGACTGACAGGCTTTGGAGATTAGCGGAGTCGTTAAAATTCTTTATACTTCCAGAAGCTAAAACAGAAGAAGACATGCTTCAAAACTACTTGAATGGCTAAGGAAATCAGGATTCTGTCTAGGTACAAATAATGCTTATTGTATTTGATGCGTGAATCTGTATACTGTGGATGTAATAGAGAGCATACACTTGCATCATGTTGCTCCACGCAAGTACAGTAGAGACCCCCTTCTTTTTCACCTCACCAGTTCTAAGTCCCACTGAGCTGGCTAGAGATGGAGTCAGATCACTCACACACACAAATTGAGTTTTCTAGGCAAGCGGAAAGGAAGACAGGGGAAAACCAGACAAAGCAATAATTTGTTTTATTTTCTATAGAGGGGTTGCATTCCACAGTGTAAGAATTCCACACCATGAGCCACTGTGATAAAGCTGTTGCTTCCGGTTTGTTTTTTAGCACTGTAATCCTTTTGTTCAAATGCTATCAGAGATAAAAATCCCATCCATATCATGAACCAAGTTTGAGCCAGTACAGGGTGTGCAGTTACGCAGTCAGCACCGGGGCTCTGGAGAACACAGTCAAGACATTGCTGGCCTGTGACAGTAATTCCCAACATGGTCACCACCAAAGGCTCTTAATTATTCCCGAAATCGTGGCCACCATAAAGCTTAGGCTTTGAACACCATTCAAACTACATTCATTAACAGAACCACCAACCAACAGGAGAATGTATTATTTCCCCAGGGATTTTATGTAATTTCACCTAGAAGCAGACTTCATTATTGTGATTAGTTCATCTCACTAAGCTTTAGAGATGTCTCCAAACCATAAAGCACTTTAGGAGACCAAAGACTCTAGGCTGGGAGCAGCTTTTTCTGATCAATGAAACAGATGGCTGTCCTTAGATAGCTGTCAAGAGCCTCAAGAATTCAGTTATATACCATTGGTCAGAATGCATGGTCTGCTCCTCATAGATGTCTGGCTGAGAGCTTCCAGCCACTGGGAAACTAGCCAGAGGTACTTAAGAACTCACCCCTGAAGAGGTACCTTAAAGCCCCAACACCAATGGGCTGAGCATGTGACTCAGTGGCAGAGAGCTCACTTAGCACGTGTGAGCCCTGAGTTCAAACCCCAGCACCACAGTTATCCTTATTAAACAAGGCAAGAATAAGGAGCAGGAACGCTTAGGGAGCAAAGCAATGGAGGCAAGGGAAGAAGGCTCTTCTCTACCTGAAGTCAACAGCATTAGAGAGCTGTCTAGACCTATACCGTGAAAGGCTTCCAGATGTCAATCACAGCTCCGAAAAGGGAAAAAGGGAAGCTGCCATTATAAATCGTTCTCTGAAGACCATTCTTATGTGCAGTTGTGGCTAAAAGCCCAAAAAGATTTTAGACATAGAGAGAAAGTATAAGAAAGAAAGTGTTTCTTTTATTCTAGTGCAAAACCATAGACTCCCCTGACACTGGGAGTACAGCCTGCTGCTCTGCTTACTGGATCTCAATGAAAATAGATGCAGGTACAGGTTGTCCACAGAGACAAGAGACTAGAAAGCTGTGCGTGCAAAGGCAGCCTGCTGGCACACAAACAAAAGCCACTTTTATATAAGAAAGGAGTGATCTAGATATGTCCCATAAATGGTCTCCAAATTACTTTAAAGCATTTTTATCTCTAATCAACTAGATTATGTCATTTCTTCACTATTCCCATCAAAACACCATGCTGGGGATAATGATGACTTGGCATTAAGAGTGTGTACTGTTCTTTCAGAGGACCCGAGTTAGGTTTGCAGCCCTCACACTGTCTATGACTCTGACAGCAGAGGGTTCAACACCCTCTTCTGGCCTCTGAGGGCACCTTCACTCGTGGGCATCCATACACCTCCACACATGCAATTACAAATAAAACCTTAAAAACAAAATCCCCTGTGATGATTACACTGGATTCAGCTTGAGAAGTCCAGGCCTGCCCATTTCGGTAGTTTGAACAAATAAATGGCCACAGAAATACGATCATAATTGCTGAGCCACTGAAGAAAATAGCTTCATTTCCCATGACCCCACAGGGCTGTGCAGCACACTGTCATCCCATCTCAGCACTGTGACGAGCTTCTGTGGTTGCACATGACAGCACGTGCTGTGCTCTTGGGAGGCCAAGGCAGGAAGATCATGAACTGGACGCTTGTGTGGTCCACAGAGCAAGTTCCAGGCCCATCTCAAATACAGAGTGAGACCCAGTCTCAAAACTCAACCCAGCGGTGGCTGGGGAGATGGCTCAGTGGTTGAGAGCACCGCCTGTTCTTCCAGGGGACCTGGGGTTCAATTCTCAGTATCCACATGGCAGCTCACATCTGTCTGTAATTCCAGTTCCAGGGCTCTGACACCCTCACATAGACATGCAGGCAAAACTACCAATGAACATAAAAAATAAATAAGTAATTAAAAAAAAACAACTAAACCAAACAAGACAGCTACTCTGAAGTGAGCAATTGCGTCCTTGGGCATGGCGCTATGATATGCAGCTCTCACTTAGTCCTCATGGTACAGCTGTGTAAGTACTTCTGCAAAGCAGCGCACTGAATGAAAATGGGAACGCTTGTCTAAGTGGCTCATACACATTGCTCATGCTCCTACGTGGACACCTGCTCCAAAGCTACGAGGAAATGCATTACGCTTCTAATCAGCAAGCTGGCATGAGTGATCACTCTCGGATGGCCACCCTGAGCAGCCATTCAAAAAAGGGAAACCTGAGTTTGAACCAGAAAAGGAAAAAGGAAAAAAGGGGAGGGGGGCAGAGAAACCCAGCTGGTGAGATGGCTCAGCAAGTAAAGGCCATGTAACCTGACAAGAGTTCAATCCCTGTGTCCTACGTGATGGAGAGAGAAGAACTGACTCCTACAAGTGGTCCTCTGGCCCCAGCACACTGTAGCTGTGCACTCCCCTGCACAGTAAACAAACAAACATGTCATAAAAATTTTAAACTAAAATGTAAAAGCTGGAATACCACGCACTGGGACAAGGCCTGAGCTAAGTTCTTAGTTTTGTAACCGGCTCACCTGGTGTGGGCGTGTCCCTCTCCACTCATGGGACAAACCCCCAGGAGCCTCCGGCATCCATCACATTGCTCAACTTTGCTGTCCAGAACTTCCCACAAGTGCAGCTGAGGCAGCTGGTGTTAGAACCAGACAGCTTGAATCCAAAATCTTTCAAGTTATTAATGTTCTCTCCCTTCACAAAGTGAAACCACCACAAAGCAATTTACCTGGACCACATCAGCCAGCTCAGCTGCCCACAGGAAAGACTTCTGTAAGTCAAGCCCCATTATTACGCCCCAGCTCTTACTGAGTCTCTACAAAATGTCACCTTCAGAGAGTATTAGCATGGTACTCACAAACCAGCAATGATAAGCATTCCTCTTGGAATTACTGCTCCTGAAACATTCATGCCTATGGATTAAACTGTATGCTCACTTTGTCCGACAACAATTGTGTGCTCCACCCAGCTTCCCCTAGTGCCCCCATTTCCAGGAAGCTCATACTAAATTTAGCACTCAATTGTGGTCTCTCTCACACAATTCAACATACACATTTCTGCCTTCCAAAGAGCTTCCTCCCCTCCTCACCCCTGCCATGTGTTGCTTTGTTGACAGCCCCACCCCCCAGGCCATGATCAAACAGCAGTGGGCGATCATCAAAGAGACCATGTAAAGTCTAGAGAGACAGCAGCAGGAGAGGATGGAGAGCAATGCCTTTGGGTTTTCTTGTAACCCCTGGCTCATCTTCCAGGGTAGGTTTCTGTGCTGTTAAGATGCAGTTTCTATTCAGAAACAGAGTAACTCCTGGCTATCCAGGGCACAGGAGAGGCTGAATTGAACAGTGTGTTCTAGTTTGTATTCTGTTGCTGTAATAAAATACTGACCAAAAGTAACTTGGGAAAGAAACAGTTTATTTTATTTTAAAGTTCTAGGTAAAAGTCACTGAGCCTGGAACTGAAATAGAGCCATCTAGCAGTGCTGCTTACTGGCTTGCTCGCATGGCTAGCTCAGCCTGCTTTCTTATTATAGCACCACCCACAGTGGGCTGGTCCCTTCTACATCAATTGTTAGGGAAAAAAATGCCCGATAGATTGGCCTACAGGCCAATCTGGTGGAAGCTTTTTCTCAATTGCCTCTTCCCAGATAACCCTAGTTTGTGTCAAGTTGACCAAAACCCGACCAGTACCACATGCCTGTGTAGCTAGGTGACAGTAAAGGGGCCCCAACTGGCAGACTATGAATGGACCACCCAATGCTGCCACCTTTCAGATCATCTAATCCCTTGTCACGCCCTTAGTTTGTCACCCGTGTGCACACCCTGTGAAGGGCATCACTAACCTGACTTGTCTGAGCATTGGACTTTTCCCTAGGTCACATGGCCAGAAAACCCACACACACCTCCATCCCCAGTACTCCATTGCTTGTCTTCATTCACTGAGCTAGTCAGCCAGGCAGGTTGACTCCAAGTCTGCCGGGGCAGGTCCTGCTGGCTCCCCGGTGGCATTCTTGCCTTTATGCCTGTAGCCCCTATATCATGGACTCAGAAACAGACAGCAGAACCTCAAGATTTCCATTCAGTAGAAGTAGAGGTATACAGAGTTTGCTTGGCAAGCCTGGAGGTGCCAGGCTAACTTTACAAATGTGGGGGGAGAAAACCAAATAGAGAAGAAGTTTGTTTCCTCTTTGGCCTCAGGCAGCAGGGTATGTCCTTTGCACCAAGTCCTCTCTAGTGGCCACTTTAGGGGGTGGCCAGACACCCAGGTCACCAAGGAAGAGAAATATTCAGTAAGACTCAACGACTATGAAACTCCAAAAATTAGAAATGGAAGGTTCTAGAACAGTAATTTTCAACTTGTGGGTTGTGACCCCTCTGGGAGGTTGAACAACCCTTTCACAGGGGTCATCCAAGACCATCGGAAAATACAGATCTTTATGTGATAATTTATAATGGCAGCAAATTTTTTGGTTGGGGGGCCACCACAACATGAGAAACTAAATGAAAGGGTTTCAGCATTTGGAAGGCTGAGAACCACTGTCCTAGAAGGACAGCTACTCCAAGAATGAGGGTCAGAGGTAGGCATGCATGGCGGCAGGTCTCTGTGAGTTTGAGGCCAGCCTGGTCTACATAGTGAGTTCTAGGACAGTCAGGAGTACAGAGTAAGACCCTGTCAAATATATATATATATGTATACACACACACACACACACACACACACACAATGAGGATCAGTAGCCTTTTGGCATTAAACATACAGATGAAGAAAGAGTTGAATCCAGTAAAGTTAGAAAGGTGGACTCATTTCAAATATACCACAGACCTAGGTTTAAGGTATATTATTAATATTAAATGACCCTGACCAGAATCACAGTGGAGATTCCTCGGAAATGCTTCTTTTCCTTTTAGCAAAGCTGATTGTAAAATCGCCAAGCCACAGAACTCAGGCTGCACAGCTTCTGTCTAATGCAGCTAATGCTTATGGATAATCTTTTTTAAAAAAGATTTATTTATTTATTATGAATACAGT
>JAQHUG010000063.1:2198291-2241015 GCA_028555095.1 Dicrostonyx torquatus
AAAAAAAAAAAGAAATAAAAAGGAGGACATGACCACTCCTAAGGGGTTGAGGGTTTTATTATGGATATGAGGAAGGATACAGATAGAGGCAGAGACATCTGGGAGATCTGGAGTGAACATGGCCAGTCTGAGCTGGGCCATGGGAGGAGAGGGGTTAGGAAGGTAAGAGAGGAGCTGCTCACCAAGAGGGGCAGCCTGGGCCAAGAGACGGCTAAGAGGTAAAAGGGCCAAAACCCGGGTAATCAAAAGGGCTGGATTATATAAGAAAGGGCAGCCCAGTCACTAGGCTGCAGAGTTCAGGGCAGGGCATGCCAGTCCTAGCCTGTAACAGATAGGGACTGAGAGATGCTGGGAGAACCTGGTGGCCAGCTTCAGCTTCGCTTTAGTAATAGGCATCTCAGCTGTCTGTCCCGGGTTTGAGACCTAACACCTCCACTAAAAGAAATTATAGAGGCTTGATTTCAAACAAGAAAGCAATCCTCAACACCAGACGCAAGGAGAGCCAAAGTGCACGGTAAATAAGGGTGTACATCTTAAGAAACAGTGACTTTATTTTTTAAAAGAATGTCTTTTTTTTTAATTAATGGGATTATTAAAGTAGAACCAATCCTGGCTAACAATGCGTTCAGGGCATGGTCAGCGTCACTGGTGCAGAAGGGTAACTCCACTGACCGTACCTAAAGCTGTGCAGAATTAGGCTGTGCCGCGTCCAGCCTGGTAGACTTAGAAGGACATAAAATTTTCACAGAGAGAAATTAGTGGGCATCACTCAAAACCAAAATAAAATAAATACGTACAGACAAAAGTATATATGGGATCCACAAGAAGAGTTGAAAGTAGTCAGACAGTTCCACTACAGCTTTGTAAAATTTACTCTTTAAACTATACGCAGGCTTAATAAAAATAAAAGCTAACGAGGGACGATTAAGACACGGCATATCGGCAGCCCTGTCTGGCCTGGAACTATTCTAATATTTGGTTGCCAGTTGGTGGTGACGTTTGGGGAGGTTTTGGAGCACAGCCTTGCTGGAGGAAGTGCATTATTGGGGGTGGGTGTTCAAAGCTAAAATCCTCTTGCCAGTTTGTTCTCTGCTTTGTGAGCTCTCCGTGTCCTATTCCTGCCGCATGCCTGCTGCCACGCTTGACCCCACCATTAAGAACGCCAACCTTCTGAACGCAAACCAAAATAAACTCTTTTTTCTCTACATTGTCTTAGTCGTGGTATTTTATCAGAGCAACAGAAAAGCAACTAATGGTGTCTTGATCTAAAGACCCAAAGGCTGGAGACCTGCAGAAGTCATTTTGTAATGACTTTCACTGAACCCCAAAGTGCCCCCTCAGTAGGTGGTCTGTAGCCCTTAAACACTAAGTTGGTTCTTGAAACTCAGAAGTAGTGACGTGAGTTGGGACCCCAGTGGCATTTATAAAGCATAAGGATGTGAGTGGCTTGTGACTCCATGGCCGAAAGCCTCATGGGACTACTTGAGTTTAGGCTGCTCAGTCTCCAGATGCCCAACCTCGGTTGGTGCCACCTATGGACATAACTAGTGGCCCAGGCAAAGACACGAGGCCAGTGAGCGTCTCTCTAGAGCATCCAGAGACAAGAAACACTCTGGGTCTGTACTGCTGCACTGGGTGGCCTGAGACCTGCTGGCCGTGGTTGGTCTCCACCCCTATCAGAGCTGCCTAAATCGGTAAGAAGTCAGTTAGTGTCTCTTTGTGCCTTGGGTTCTAGCTTTTTCCCACTTTAGGATCAGAGGGAGCCTCCGGGAAGCTCAGTCAAAGCCAGCCCATTTGCCTTGCCAGCCTGGCTTTCTTTGTGTCAGAGATAGTCACCCAAACCCCATTCAAGCCCATGACTACAGTGACACCAACCGCCCTAATTGGCGTGTCTGGACTCGGCCATCCTTGAACAAGCAATCCATCTTTCCGGACTCAGCCACCTGCATCATGCCAGCACCTCCCCCTGGACCATGAATGGAGATTAACAAGAGAGTTACATTGCTTTGCTTGGATGTTTTCCCTCTCAAGTTTGACAGCTTCCACTTCTGTAGCATCTTAATGTTCTAAAACATCTGTTTAGGAACTGGCGGCGTTCATGAGGGAAGCTGGCACAGCCTGGAATCGGATTTCCTAATTAGCAGCTGCTTCAGCAGCAGACTCCTCCACGCCACATCCCCACCCCCACCGTGTGTGTGTGTGTGTGTGTGTGTGTGTGTGTGTTCAGCTAGCCTTGTTCCTAAGCAGTGATGGGCCTGTGCCATTTCCTCCTGGAGATCTCACCCTTACCCTCACCATCCGGTCCTACAGAAGGCCAAATGTCAAAGTGCAGTCTGGTACCAGCTCATGTTTGGGGGTAGAGCTGAAGAATGAGCCCTTTATTTCCCCATCTCTCCAGCTTCAGCCCAATGCACCCACACGTTAGATGTTCTCACTCGCATTGCCTCATGTAAGGACTGGGACAGTGCTGGCAGGTAGGTGTCATTATTTGGCACATGAGGAAAGTAGGAAACAAAATGAAGAAGTGATTGGTCCTTTAGTGGCAGACAGGATCTGAACCTAGCTCTCACGTCACACACCAGCTGATTCCATAAGGTTTCAGGTCATTGTCTGGTAGAGTTGAAGGAAAAAACAAAAACAAAATAGAGCAAAATCCCCCTGGCCTTCAAAGCAGGCTTTAACAACGTGGCCGACCTTGTTTCTCCCGAAGAGGAGTGAGATGGTGCCTGCTGCATGGGCTTTGAAAGCAGACTCGGTGTGGCAACAGCTGCAGGTATTCTCTGGAAGTCTGAGCAAGAGGAGGTCTAAATCAGCTTCCAGCAGAGATGATGCCTGTGGATGCTGGAAGGAACGGCAGTTAAAAAAAAAAATGTGGAGTGGGTACGAAGACCGAGTTTCAGGGGAACAAGAAATAACTGCCTCTAAGACACGAAGTTGGGGTGATGCTGTGACTTCCAGCTGCAAACATCTGGTTAATGCCTAGGATGTTGATGAGGAAGAAGCACAGCAGACAGGATAAGAAGGCACAATCGAGGATCAGGGTCCGATTTAAAGGATTTCAATCTGCCAGGAGGGGCAGAGCCAGTGACTGGGACACAGACATACGGGGAAGACAGGATGAAATTGAAAGCAGGGCCTATGAAGAGGAAGGTGTTGTATGATGAAGGGGCCACAGGAGACCCCGGCACCAGTTTCGCAGAAAGTCCACTCAGGTGTCTACCGGTGATGGCCTGGTTGCTAGGGTTAAGGCTCACAAGGAGGGTCTGCAGTGGAACCACCCTTATCTCTACCCTGAGAACTCCCCATCCCCACCTCCCCTTGGAATTTTCCCCAGATGCTGAACTTGAAAAGCTCCCTATGAGCTGTGGGTTTGACACCTTGCCTCTAATTATTACAGATTCCAGCAATGGGGTCTCATGTCTATGAGTTTCTTTGTAATTTTAATGGTTTCCCTAAAATTCGAATGCTCACATGGTGAGGAGAGAAAAGTCCTGGGAGTGGGAACTGGATTTCTCCCCTCCGTTGAGTCCTTTAGTGTGTGGACTGCCACAGTGAAGGGGAGTAGAACACAGTTCATAAATACTTCCCACAGGACTGAAATTCTGCTTCTATCCTGAGAACCAATTAGGAATCCCACACAGTTCCCTACCCACAAAGCACTTTTTTTATAGGAGAATTTAAGGGCCCTAAATTGTCCTTCTAAATTCCAGCAGCCTAAGTAGGAAGGCATGAGGGTAATTCTTCCCTCTTTGATGGAAGAGGAAACTGAGGCACGGTATTAAAGTTACCAGCCAGGTTAACTCAGAAAATGGTAGCAGAGCAGAGGCCACCACTGGGGGTCCAGAAGAGAAGCCCAGTCAGCTACAGTGTGTGGCCAGGTCACTCGACACCATTGCTTTGTACGGTTCCTTCTGGCCAGACACCATTGCTTTGTACCGTTCCTTCTGGCCAGTGTTGGTTGGGTTGCCATTGACTCCTCCCCTATTCCTCCCCAAAGGTGACCAGGTCCTTTAGGGATCATAGTAACTAATTAAGTCTTGGCTTTGGATGGCAGGACGGAGGCTCAGGAGGGAGGATTACAGTTCTAAATCCACTGTCTAGCTAGGGAGCGGCATGTATGGATTCAAAGTATCTGCTCTCACACCTGTAGGATGGCTACTATTTAAAAAAGGGAAGGAAAGACAGAAGGAAGGAAGGAAGGAAGGAAGGAAGGAAGGAAGGAAGGAAGGAAGGAAGGCAAGGGCAGGTAAGGATGTAGCAAACCCGGAGTTCGTATGTGCTGCCAGCACGAATGCAAACTGGGTCAGCCACCATGGAAACACTATGGCAGTCCCCCGAAAACGTAAACATAGAGTTCGCATATGACCCAGCAGTCCCTCTTCTGGGTATGTAGCTTACAGGAATGACAGCAGAGACCCTGCCACTGTAGCGGTACTCACAGCAGGCAGATGGTGAAAACAACCGGAGGATGACGGGGTTAACAAGATGGCATGTGTCCAGACAACAGGTTAGTGTACAGCTACCAACAGAAGGCAACCCTAAAAACCCAAGTGAAGCAAGCCAGACACAAAAGGACAAATACCACGTGCGTCCACTCGTGGAGTACTTGGAATAAAAGCTTCATCGAGACGGAAAGTGGAGCAGAGGAGGCTGGGGCAGGAGGTCAGGGATTACAATTTAAGAGTTTCTGCTTGGGATGAAAAGTTCCTGGGAATGGATGGTGTGATTGCTGAACGGCACTTAGAAATGGCTAAAATGGTAACTTTCCTGTTAGGTATATTTAGCCACATTAAAAACCAGAACATATATTTTTACTGAGCACCAGCCATAGACAAGACTATGAGGGCTGCAAGGATGACTCAAACAGAGACGTCGTCTCAAGGGCTGAGCTGTGTAAATAAAACATCTTAGTCCCTCTGGGGTGTGAGAAGCTGTCCAGAGCAGCAGAACCTGTGCCCTGGGAGTTTGTGGGGCTGGAAAGCCTTCCTTCCACCCAGAGCTGCCCTCCCTGTGTGTGTGGGAGCTCCTCAGAGGGGCCTCACAGCCTCCCCACCCCCAGGAACCCTCCAAACAAGGGGTATTTCATACCGGATGGTCCAGGGTGGGATATTCCACAGGCCGGCAGGAACCTGGGGGGGGGGGTCGGGAAGGGGGCGGGTTGTAATCTCCCCAGAAAGGCGGCTGCCTACCCTGCTCAGCTACTCCAGGCTGTGTTTTGAATTTTGAACTGTGGCTGCGGATGTAATGATTTTGGGTGGAGGACGTTTAGGAGCCAAATGAGTTTGTGTGAACAAAAGACTCAGCCGTCAATGTGGACAGTCTAGGATTCTTGGGGACATTTGCTTCCTTCCTTGTTCTTATCCTAAAAGGAGTAGTCCTTAGAAAAACCGTTCACATTGCAAAGCCTTTGGATGTAAGGTCTGAGGATGACATCAAAAAGAAAAACATGTGTCCCTTGGGATGGGCTCCAGTTACTGAAGTGTCAAATTGACAAGGCGTACCACCCCCTGTCTGTGAGAGACAGTCTCTGTCAGCAGTTCATAGTGGCCCTTCCTCTCAGGAAGAGGCAGGTCTGAAGGTCTGAGCTCAGCCAGGACAAGGGAGTCCCAAGACTGGCGTCAGCCTCCCAGAACCAGAGCTGATCAGGAGGGGGCCCTGAGGACCACTATGGAGGGAAGTAGCCTACCCAGGCAAGAGGAAAGGCTAAAAAAATCCTGATCAGGATGTCTGCTTTAAAAGTAACTCACAGACGGGGCTTTTTTTTTTTTTTTAAATCTTTTCTTTTCTTTTTCTTTTTGCCTTGAGGCAAAGTCTCAGGGTCAAGGGTCAGAAGATTCCTACTCAGATGAATAAGTATACACAAAAGCTTGCAATGGGTAGTCTGTCTACCTTGCTTTTTTTTTTTTTTTTTTTTTTTTGTGGTGGTGGGGATACCTAATCTTGAAGCTGGTCTTTTCTTTGCCTCTCTCATCCTTTGAAAAACAAATAAAAAAGGCTGCAGAGGAGGTTCCTCAGCCAAGGGGGACCTCTGGAAGAAAACTGACACTGGAGGCCTGTGCTGAGGAGGGCACAGGGCAAGAGCAGGCTCCAGCTCCTGAGTGCTCTCTGTGCTCGCTCACACCCAGAGAGGAAGCTGTGGCAGGGCTCCACCAAAGGAGACCTGCCAGGTTAGCGAAACAATACAGAGGCAAGGAAAAACATCCTGGTTCCGAGGAGGAAGAGGGGGAGAGGAGGCCGAGAAAGAGCAGGAAGAAACCGCCTGGGCCTGCGGGTGTGAGCAGGACCCGTGACTCCGGCTTCAAACATTTCCCCAGCCCTGCGGGCGATTTTTCTAAGTCCTGCAGCTAATTTATTCCTAGACTTCTGTGAAGTGGCCCTGGCCTCAAGGGAATCATAGGAATATAATCTGTTTATGTCTGTTGAAAAATGTATATGGCGGGCTCTGGTGGGCACAGAGCTCAGGCAGGAGGAGGGGAGCAGGGTCACTGGTTATCCCTGGGGGTGGGGTGTCGCTCTGGGGCTCAAACAGGTGTGAGACCAGTTAAAGAGAGAAAAAGAAAAATGTTGCCAAGCTTTTTTTTTTTTTTTTTTTTCCTTGAGACATCGTCTTTCTGGTTCTTCCTGGAACTTCACTATGTAGACCAGGCTGGCCTTGAACTCAAAGAGACCCCTGTGAGTTGCTGGGATTAAATGCAGTCACCACCAAGCACAGTTTACTAGGAAGTTTCTTTAAAAGGTGTTCACTTCCTTCAAATAGAACTATAGGCTTCCCCCAGGTGGGCTCCTAGGGTGACTCACTGAGGACACCAGACAGGTTTTATAGCACGAAGGAGACCACTACCTCTTGCTGCCCTATGTAGCCCACAGCCGCGAGGAGCCTCAGGGTTCTGCTGGGACTTGGGAGGAAGGGAGGATGTCGACAAGGAGAGGGAAGAGTTGGCGGTGACTACTGGCAGATAAAAGAAGAGTAGAAATGACGGAGGTGTAGTGTGGACGGGAGATGAAGGGCCACCAAGAGCAAAAGGCGAGCAGGGGAGAAAGGGTGTCACCTTGTAACTGCTACCTGTGGGTTTAACACGTGACCTCATCTGCAGACAGCTGAAGGAACAGGACGGTGCCGCTGAGAGGAGCAGGCACCTCTAAGAATCATCCACTCAGAGGAGGCAGGTGAAGCCCAGCTGGCTTCCCATCTTACCTCTGTCTATAGAGTCCTCTCCGCCTAGCATGGCCTTTTCCTCCTCTGTCTATAGAGTCCTCTCCGCCTAGCATGGCCTTTTCCTCCAGCCTTCTAGCAAAACCTGGTTGTGTCTTAGAACCAGTTCAGGAACTAATCAGCTCTGCCCTCAGGTCCTTCGAGAGACAACACCAGCCACGTCCAGAAAGGAAATGTTCCCTTGGTATTCCAGGTTTGCTTGGTGAGACAATTTTTGTCTATTTGACCACACGTTTACTTTCTGGTCACTTTCCTAGGTCTCTTTTGAAGCCTAGCTCACAGGAGGGTCTGTCTAAAGAACCCCTGGGGTGAGCTGTAGGCTGAAGGTCGAGGGAGTATCTATCTGGGAGGAAGAGAAGGGATGGGAGGACCGGTCACAGCAAGCTAACCAGAGACATGTGAAAGGACTGAGAGACAGTTTACAAAAGTCACTGTCGTTGACCGCGAATGCCATGCCTTGCTCCTCTTCCCCTCTAGCTTTCTCCTCATCCTGCTCTCATGAAGCCCCACCTTAGACTAGACCAATGGTCCAATGCACAGTATGAGGAATAAACATATGTGTACATGCTTACTGAGCACATCTGTGTGGCTTTATTTCACGCCTACAACCATGAACTCAACAGGACTGGTTGTTATCTCTGTGTTACAGATGTGGAGGCAGATCCAGAGCAAAGGCCATGCCCAGGATCTTTGCATTGTGACTGAAATCATTCACTATGTTACGGGCGCCTTCACCATCACAATCATTAAGAAGCAGAAGAGATATTAATAGCCCCATCTTTAACATAACTCTTAGACTTTAGGAAGCAGCCCCTACCACACAGCTACAAGTGAAGGGGCTAATACCAAAAGTCCTCCAACCCACGCCAGGGCTTCTGAGCCACTGCTGGATTTTCGTGGCCATAATGCTACCAGACAGCGGCACTCTATGACCACAAGGCAAGACTCTACTAGAAATAATTCCTAATAACCCACCACCCTCATCTATGAAAGTATGAACCTCTTCAAAGATGTCTCATCGGGACAATACTTCCTCCAAGGATACTGTTCTTGCTCAAACTATTTTCTAAAATCCACTAATGTTTATTATATGTACATGATCACACAGATATACACATACTTAAAAAGAAACCTTTTTTTTAAAGGATCCCCAGAGGTTCTGGCCTGAGGAAAATGCAAAGTAAGAACCTACTCTTCTTACTTTGACACCTTTTGTCACCTGCATCCTATCATGAGCACTTTGTATGGGATCATCAGGTCTCAGACGGTCACAGGCCAGGGTGGCCACGTTGAGCTCTTCTGACTTTCAATCTGGCTTGTGTCACTTGGTTTAAAGCTAAGGGTGGGTAAGACAGTAGGGTTCCAGCATGGAGCAAAGCCAGGTAACCCTTGCTCTTAGAACTGGTACCCTGTCCAATAAGACACCCAGAGGATGAGTCTGTGTGTGGCAGGGTGTTAATGACACTGTGTTTTGTTTTGTTTTTAATCCAGCCTGACATAAACCTAAACACATCTTGGAAAAGGAAATTTAAAAAGAACAGCCTCCATCAGACTGGCCTGGAGGCAAGTCTGGAGAGGACATTCTCTTGATTACTGTTTGAGGTGGGAGGGTCCAGCTTACCTGTGGGCAGGACCACCCATGGGCAGGTGGTCCTCGGTTCTATAAGACTGAGAAGGCTGAGCAAGTCCAGGGGAGCAAGCCAGTGAGCAGCGCCCTCCACAGCCTCTGAGTCAGTTCCTGCCTCCAGTTCCTGCCCTGACTTCCCTCAGTGACAAATCATAAGCTGTAAGGTGAAACAGACCCTTTTCTCTCCAGTTGGTTTAGATCCCCACAACAGAAACTAAACAGGTGCCTGGTGTAAGCAGGCCCTAGTTTCAGCATTAGACACACTGGCAGTATTTAGAGTGTTTCCTGGCTGCCAGCTGTGGGCTTTACAGGGTAGCCAGCCCCACACTCCCTGGGGAGGACTCTTTCTTTAACTGTCCACTTACCCGATAAGAAAACAAGAGCGCCAAGAGGCTAAACACCTACCAAAGTCCCATAGCTGGTAAGTGGCCGTGATAGGGCTTGAACCCCAACTTCGGTCTGTGTCAGTAAAGGCAGAAGGGATGTAGCCACGCACTGGCAAGACACGATCCTCCCAAAAGTCTTACCCCATGGCCACAATAAATGTCATGGTGGCCCCAGAGGCTTTAAGAATGAAACCCACTCCCCATTAGAAGCTATTCTATCACCTCCCAGGGACAGAAAATGGTGGCTTTTAACATTGCTTAACTAGTCACCCCTTGCTTAAGGGTCACCCCTTCGGGTGACAACCCAGCATTTTTCTCCTGGGTGCTTTCTGCTCCTGCCTGAAACCTATATGCCTCTAAGGATGGAGGTGGCTGGATGCCCTGGGGAGCCGAGTCTCTCTCCATCTACTCCTTGGCCTTTATCTCCCAACTTACCAGAAACACGGAGGAGAAACATGTAAGCTTACCACAGCCACCCCTCCACCTTCGGAAGCCCAGCTCCTTCCTCATGTAGAGAAGGTGTTTCTGAGTAAGATCAGAGCCCCTTTCATGCCTGCCCCCAATGCCAACAGCCCCAGGAGGGAGAAACACGGGGTCTCGCCCAACTGCCATGCTGTCTCACCTGCATGCTTTCTTCAAAAACTGTACATGGTAAGGGGGTAACAATGCTATGAAGTTTAAGTACCCCAGAGCTAAAATATAAAGCAGAAAGAATGTGTCTGTTTTTAACAGCCTCTGTAAACTTAGCAGATGGTCTCTGAGCTCCCCAAGGGATTTGGTAGCCACAGCCCTACAACATGTGGTACAGCCCCTGCTACAGTCCCTCTAAGGCCCTCAGAAGGAAATGTGACCTTCCAGTTTTCCTGGCCCTTCAGGGTCCAATCTCCACAGCCAGCGAACATGCCTTTCTTCTGATCCTAAGGCAGGTGAGCTTGGTCCTGCATTATGACATTTGCAATGGACATCCCTTCTGCTAGGAAAGCTCTTTCTGTTATAGGCAGGGGACACCTTGTGTGAAGCCTCCAAGACAGGAGGAAATTCAGCATCTACACACACACACACACACACACACACACACACACACACACACACACACACACTGACTGCTGGTTGTGGTGGTGCTCATCTGTGATCCCAGTACTTGGGAGGCTAAGGAATTGGGATCTCAAGTTCAAGGCCAGTCTGGGCGACAGGGTGGAACCCTGCCTCAAAAACAACAAAGCAAAACCAAAACCCTCCCTGCTTTGAGTAGCAAGTCCACAGAGGTGATAGGGTCGGGCCCCGCAGAGCTCTTAAAGGTTTTAAGGTAAGAATAGAGTGACCTGAATCCCATCTTAAGATTACGGTGGCTTTTCTGAGCATCAATTAGTGGGACAGAATGGATGGGATGAACAGAAGATGTAGAGGGCAGACTCCTGGTGTCTTCTGGGAACAAAACCAAACTGAACTGTTCTCCACCAAGGGATGTAGAAGGTGAGGGACGGAGACAAGTGGAGGGTGACATTCAGGCTTCCGGGCTAAGTGTGTGGATGCTGCACTCTGCCCCTGACATGGGAAAAACTGGGGCTGGATGGCAGGTTTGGAGGGGAAAATCAAGGGCTGCCACATGTGATGCCACCTATGCTTGCCATTCTGCACACAGGTGTCTGCACCTTGCCCTCTACCCAGTACCCACTACAAGCAGAGGGGCGTTCTTCAGCCTTGGTCTTCCCACTCGCCGTGTACTCATGAGTCTGGATGGACCGGGGAAAGGATGTGTCCAATAGAAACGTACTAACTTAACTCTCACAAGTATACTGCCAGGCTGCCGGGCTTCATGGCTAAACTGAGTACTGTATGCCTCCACGCCCTAGCTGGCGCCTAGGTCACTGCCTCTTCCTCTTGTCATCTAGACTGGATGCTCTCCACCCAGGCAGGGCTAGTTTCCTCTTCCCGTGTGGCTTCAACAACTGCCCCTCCAGGGCCGAACCTGACCATGGCCTCTCTAGTTCAGGCTCCCATTATCAAAGAACTTCAGAATTCTCCCACTGGGACCTGCAGAGGGTCCTTACAATCAAGAGCTGCAGAAGGAGATACTATCTTAAGAGGATTCCTCTCCATAGCTTCCCCTCTTCTCCCCTCCCCTCCCTTCTCAGCATCTCCTTGGCTGGCAGTCTCAGGCCCTCCTGTGGTCCCCTAAAAGGCCTTTGAGGCCTCTCACCCACCAATTCTCACAGTCCCTACTCCAGCTCATGCCCTGTTTTTAGTCTTTTCCTCCAAACTCATGGATTTAATACTTGTTAGCCTTCCACAAGTTCCAAAATACCTTCTGGGCTGGAGTGAGGCAGATCTGCCAGGGTTCATCCACAAGGTCCCCACAACAGACACAAATAAGTGTGAACACACACAAGACACTGCACTCTCCTTGGAGGCCACAAAGGGCTTTATATGGACAGGACAAGATAAATAACAGGATTCTAAGGCCAACTATAATGGGCCATAGTCCCTTTCCAGGCTGTGTTCAATGACTAATTATTCTCAATCCCAGTTCATGTCCCCAAATCTTCCCCTCTGGCCTTTTTGGCTGTTAATCATATCTATGCAAAAAAACTTCAGTTAACGGGACCAGTCCTGACAGCAGCCAATATATGAAGAGATAAAGAAAATGTGGTGTATAAATTAACTTTGATTCAGCCACCAAAAATGAAATAATGCCATGGAAATGGATGGAACTGGAGATCATATAGAGTGAAATAAGCCAGACTCAGAAAGACAAAGACCATGTGTTTTCTTTCATGTGTGCCTACCTATGTACATACATAGACACACAGACACACAGATACAGACACACAGACATACACAGACACACAGACACTGACACACAGATACACACATACAGACACACACACACACAATAAAGGACATGAAAACAGAACGAGGACTAGCTAAGGGTAGAAAGGGGACCGGTGGGAGGGGAACAAGAGGGTAACATGAGCAATGTATAATAACATACATGTATGAAAACATCACAATGAAACCCATTATTTTGTATGCTAACTAAAAATAAGGGCAAAAGTATAAACAAAAGAAGAAACCAGTCTTGAGCTTGTCAACATGTGGGATTCTGCTGATGTCAAAGGCCTCTTCACATCTCTGTCTGTCCGCATCCCAACCAACCTTCCAAAGCTCAACCCACGCACTCCTTCCTCACGAGGCCTCCCTAGCCCTCCAGTCCCTCCAGTCTCCACTTGCACATCACAGCCTCCTCTCTCCTGATCACTCCTTTGGTTGGTACCACCTTGGAGCTTTCTTAGGTTAGGGATCATTACTACACTTTAACAGCTATGCTCCATCAAGATAATCCCAGGGGTGGGGGTGTAAATGTGCCTACAACCTCCATACCACCTGACAGCTCTCCACACATAGTAAGGCTTCAGTAAATATTTTCTGATTTATAAACCAATCGAATAAGACATGGATTGCTCGCTCTCATCTTTTCATAAGATCGGGGACCATGATTAGAATAAGGTGGCAATCAAGATGTTGACAACCTGCAGAGGAGAGATTTTATATATATATATATAATTAGTTATTTTTAGTGTTTTGTTTTGGGGTGTGTGTGTGTGTGTGTGTGTGTGTGTGTGTTTTCTTATGAATACAGGTGACTGTTGAGATCAGAGGATTAGATCCTCTGGAGCTGGAGTTACAGGTAGTTGTGAGGTTGCCCAGTGAGGTTCTGGGAACTGAACTCGGGTACTCTGAAAGAGCAGTACACACTCTGAACCACCGAGCCATTCTCTAGCCCTGAGAGGGTAGATGTTAGCTGTTAAGATTATTTTTAGGAGGGGAGACATCTGTCATACTCTGACAAGGAGGGGAGAAAAGACAGGACAGGAATCTCTTTGTTTATGTCTATGGGAAAATGAAAAGTGAGTGGCCAGAGGGGCCGCGACATGAAAATGAGAGGGATTTGACATCTTCTGAATGCTTTCCCATGTAGCAAAACAGGTACTGATAGCAACTGACAAGTGCCACACAGCGTTAGTCACTGTCCCATGTTCCCAGCCAGGCGCCCACAGAAAGCCAACAGTTCATTTCTGTTTGGTCAACAATGAATGTAGCTACTTCAGGTGCCCATAACCTATGTGTGCGTGTGTGCTTGCGTGCATGCATGCGTGTGTGCATGTGTGTGTGTGTGATAAATCATAATAACAACACAAAATATCATTCTATACATGTATAGACTTAAGTCCTTTTATGGGCAATTCCCCCAAACCCCCACTGCTCCTAAAAAATAACTTTTATTCTCAAGACAGGGTTTCTGGGAGCTGTCCTGAAACTCACTCTGTAAACCAGGCTGGATTTGAACTCAGAGACGCGCCTGCCTCTGCCTCCTGAGTGTTGGGATTAAAGGCTAGGGCCACCACCTCCTGGCTCTAAAACTAATAATAAAATCTACCCTCTTGGGGCTCACAGGTTCAGAGTGTATAACATTCTTTTAAAGGACCCGAGTTCTGTTCCTAGAACCAACACTGGGCAGTTCACAACCACCTATAACTCCAGTTCCACAGGATCAGATGCCTGTGGTCTCCACATTTGCATTCATGTGCAAACACACACATAAAATAAAAACAAGTAGTTTTAAAATCGCCTTAAAAAAAATCTCTCTTGCCAGCATCTTGATTGCCAGATCATGGTCCCCAATCCTAGGCAAAGGCAAGAGCAAGAATGGTGAGTTGGAGAGGCCCTAAAGATCTATAACAAGGTTGTCCTCTCCTACGGGTGAGGGACAGACCTTGTGACATGGTGGGGTGGGCTAATGAACTGGTTGAAATTAGCTTAAATCCAGCATCCTTCCTTTCCCTTGTGACCTAACCTTGCTAGGCTTCATTTCCCATAAAGGGAGAATAAATGGACAGCAATACCCCTGGCAGGGCTGTTTGGAGGGTGAAATCGGGTAAGAAACTTAAATGTGGTGACTCCACATAGGTGCTCCAAGGGTAGGGGTTAGTCTTTCCCTGTTAGCTCCTTCAGATTCTTCAAAGAAAGGTACTGATTACAGCTCAAAAGTCCTGCTCATACAGAGAGGAGGCTGGGGCAGAGGGAAGACGCTGAGGAAGACAGTAAGCAGCTAAGGACACAGCAACTGCCATCTGCTGTTCCTTCTTCCCGACTTCAAATAAGGACACTCTCAGACAGCTGGCCAATGTCAATGGAAAACAGGGCAAGATCACTGGGAGGGCGGAGGGTCCCGGCCTTGTTCTTGGGCTAAGCAGGCAGTAATTGCCCAACTGGCACGGGCACAACGAAGTCTCCCCTTGTCCACACAAGTCAGCAGATGTGCAGAAAACACGAGGTCAGCATCTGCATGCACCAGGAGAGAGGTTTAAAGGATGAGGCTTTTCGGCACCCCGCACACACCAGGACCCTCTCTGTACCTGTGACAGCCTCTATCAAAGAAGGTGGCTTCTTGATGCCCGGAACTACCTCTCAGCCTCAGTCCGTAGGGTCACATTCCTGGGAAAAGACACTCTCCCATCCCTGAGAGGGCTGACCCTTCACCACACAGCCCTCATAGCACCCCACAATGGTGCCTGTGGCAGCCAACTAAATGATGAAGTTGGGCCAGAAGGTTTATAGAGATTTGGGAACAGCCAGTTAACAGCTCAGAAGAGGCTGGGCTCATAGTCCTTCCTTGAGGGAGCCACATTTTTTTAAGATTAGTATTCCTTGGACTGGTTACTTAACTATGTAGCATCTTCTTCCCTATGTTTGGGACAGCTCTTTCCTTCAGTGGGAATTCTCATTATGAGTCCAGCCTCCCTTCCTGCCTTCCCTCCACCATGTGCAGATATCCCAAAAGTATGGTCCTGGGATTGAAAAGCCAAAGTTAGAACTCAGCTCAGAGCTGTGGCTGGGGGCCCTAGGTCGTAGGGAAGGAGACAGAAAGGAAGCGTCCAGCTCTCGGCCTCCTTTCACTGATGACTGAAGCAACAAACACAGCAGAACAGAGTGGCAGGTGGGCACCAAAGCCAAACAATGGCTATCTAAACAGGGGGCTGCTCTCCTCCAGGACAGAGCCACAGAGGCAAACAATGGCTATCCAAACAGGGGGTTGCTCTCCTCCAAGGACAGAGCCACAGAGGCAAACAGCCCACAAATGGAATGCAAACACAGCTACCCAGCAGTGAGAACCTTGAACTCTGTGGGAAGAGAAGAGCTAGAATGACCCTCTAGGAAAGGAAAAAAATCTCTAGTCCTTGCTGCTCATGGGGGGATATTTATAGTTGGAAGCCCAGACCAAGATGGCCAGGCACTGGCCACCAGCACCCATAGAAGTGTCTCAGGGCAGTTTCCCCAACTATCAGATTAAGGGCATTATATGGGTGACACAGGCTCATTGCCTGCAGGAACACCCACCTCCCCACAAACCATGTGGACACAAAGCAAGACCTTCTGTCCTGGTGCCAGGGAGGCTGGATCTCTGCAGATGTGAGGCCTTGCTTAGTCTTCTTACTGAGTGGTGTGTGGTGGCCAAAGTGGGCCAGGAAAATCTTAAGAGGTTATTGTAAAACTCTGGCTCACTGAATCACGAATCGCTGCTGTATTGTATTTGTGTGTTTGTTGCTTCCTTTTTCTCCTAAATGACATCATTTGAGGCTTTAGCAGAAACTGGACAGAGGCTATGCCTGGATCTTTGGCCACACTGGTAATGTTTTGCCGTTTTCAACAGGTCCTGGATTTTACCTCTTCCTGACTTTCTCTTCGAACATCCCTGACCCAGGTCGGGCTCAGTTAGGGCAGCAGAGGGTAGGCACCAAGTGGACAATGGTCTGCTGGGACACCAGGAGATCAGGAGACCTCCCCAGAGAAAAATCTGGATTATCTCAGTTCCCCCTAGGTTCCCCTCTCCCTGAAGCCTCTATCCTGATCACCCCCAAAAACAAACGAAACAGAGAAGGCTGCAATGCCAAGACCATGGCCGTAACGGAAGCGTGAAAGCACGGCTCTCTTAATGATTAATTCTTACCTGATTTTTCCCCAGTTCAGCTGCCACTAGAGTCCCTTCCACAGGAGCTGGGGAGATTCCCTCCCTGCCTTAGGAAGGGCAGTCCTGTGTCAGCCTCCTAAAGCGAGACCTTACAAAACAGGAACCCTCCCTCATTGCCCCTCACAAGATGGAGCCCTCCGCCTGAGCACCAGCTACTGACACCTGCCTTGGGTTCCTGAGTGGCCCTCTGAGTTAGCACCTTACACACCACTGTGTCTGGACCATCCCACAGAATACCTTCCAGGATACCTCAGTTACTTTTCTACAAAGGGAAAGTCAGTAAATGTCTTCCATGCTCGTAATTCTTTTCTCAGGAACTCAACTAAACACGGGGCTGCACAGCCTGTCTGTAAGGACCTTCAGAGCTGCCTTCCCCTCCTTGCTGGGTCCTCGGTTTCCCTGTCTTGGACCAGTGACTCAGACATTCACAGGACCTCCTGGTGAGGTAGTCTGTGGAGGCGAGGGTACTGCAGAACTTGCCCTTGAGGTTTTATGACGGTAGCAAATCTTTTCTTACTCAACTCTAGGAAGTACCATTACGTTCCAAGGACGAGCAAGCTGGCAGAAAGTTTGTGAAGCATGCAAGACAGACAAGAGAAGTGGAAAGAGGACAAAACCTTGCCAGTCCCAGCCCTGGAGCAACAGCAGAGTCCAGCACGTGTCCCCGCACCTCTCACAGGAAGATGAGAGGCTAACAGCACCTAAACTGCGTCCACGACACTTTCTATTATTTTACTTTCATTTTGCCACACCATCACCAGAAGGCTAAGGAGGAATGGGGTCCTTCCCTTTCACAGACGGGGAAACCGAGATCTAAAGACAGGACACTGCCAAGGTCATAAGGGCATTGCATTAGAATTCCACCCAGGCCATGGCATTTTCTTCCACCAGAAAAAGGAACTAGAAACAAAGACAGCAGGGACCAGGAGTTGGGTTCCCATTCTGTGACCAGGACAGGCAGCGCCTGCCTGCAGAGCAGCTGGCTGGGGAGGGAAGGGCTGTGGGACAGTTCCTAGTGTCTTGCAAGGGTTCAACATCAAAGCTCCTTAACCCCCCACTCCAAGTACCCCTGCTCTTAAGATTGATTAGGTAGCTCGTTTTATTTTCTAGTGCACCCTTTGTTCTTCATGACATCCTAAGTGCTAGAAGCCTTTCAAACTCCGAAATCCGTTATTTACTTATATTGAAAAGTCAGGCTCTGGACCTCGGGGGAGAAAAGGCTGGAAAAGAGGGACAGTAACCAGAAGTTACCACCCCACGAGGTGCGAGAGGGATATGGGTGGGGGCTACCCCATGAGAGAGTTTTCTTCCAAAGCTCAGGGAAGGAACGCTTGGGTACACCGTAGTAGCCAGGGACAGCGACTCTCTCTTCAGGGCCACCTCTCACAGTTCCACCCGCGGTTGTCCACAGAGCCGCGGCCGGGACGGATTATCCCTGGAGCACCCACGCCCCCTGCCCCACGCTAGTGGCTCTCACTCACCCGCGTTCACGCCTCTGGGGACCCGGCCAGACCGTCCCCGCCGGGTCGTGACGCCGGGCCCGGAGGCCGTGTGTCCGGAGCCAAGCGGCGAAGGCGGCCCTACGGCCGGGAGGAGCGCGCGGTTGGCCGGGGAAAGAAGGGGGCCCCGCATCCTGGGGGTGGCGGGCGGTGGCAGCAGCAGCAGTAGCAGCACCACCGGTAGCGGCGGCGGCCACCGCGGGGCGCGCGGCGAGGCCATGGTGGCGGCGGCCGCCCGCGCTCACATGCCGGGCGCCGGGCCGAGGGCGGCGGCGAGAGGAGCGGGATGCGAGCGCGCTTTCAGCCGCAAAAGTTGTGCGAACCGCGGGAGGGCGGAGGCGGCCCCGGCGCCACCACACGCCAATCAGCCCGGGCGGGTCGCGGGGCGGGCGGCTCCTACTCGGTTGACATCACCCGCCCCGCTCGGGGGCCCAGGGGCGGGGAGAGGGCAGGAAGAGGGCGGGGGCGGTCTGGGTCCCCGGGGTAAGCTCACGGAACCCCCGGGTGAGCTCATGGAGCCCCCGCGTAACTTTTGTCATGGGCCCACACCCTGGAGCATCGCTTTGGGTTTTGGAGAAATGGAATGGGGTGAGGGTGGGGGCGGGGGCGGGGGCCCTTTCCCAGCTCGTTAGCCACACAGTAGGTCTGTGAAAAGTAAGTGTTGGCAATGTAATTGATACCAGGTGAGTATTACAGCGTGCTTTCAGGGGGCAGAGAAGTGGAGCCTAGACCATGTGCCTGCATTGCCTTTAAGGATCTGAAAGAGGCCCCAAGCCACCGCTGTTCTTTTGGATCCCCAGCGCTAGTGATTAGCTTGTGTCAGTCACACTGGGTGTCTGAGGCGAGAACCCTCATCTTTAAGGTTCACAAGCTTGATTCCCATACTGTCAGAGTCTTTGGCTTACACCAGTGTTCTGCGGAGATGTCACTGCTGGGACATTCAAACAGGCCACAGGGGAAAGAAAATTGTGAACTGAGGCTGGGGGAAGGGCAAACCCATAGCAAGGAAAAGGACAGCAATATGCAAATTAAACAAAGACAATACACAGTCTACATGGAAGTTGAAATGAAAGGGGAGATGTTCCAAGACTGGGTGTCAATAAATTTGCTTGGCATTTCAAGTTCTGTGTGTGTCCTTATTCCCCGCTCCCAGAAGACAAATGACACAATATTCAAAATTTAGGACCCAGATCTCTTTGTTTGTAAGTAAAGAAAGAACAGCTCAAAATGGGGAACCAACTTGCTTGAGACTGTAGGAGAACCAACAAAGGATTTCTCACTGGATGACCACGTGGTTTCATTCTTACCTCATAGTTTAGAGTTGTCAATAATTCAGACAATGTCTCAACCAAAATGAAAACCACAGCTCCCTTGGGATGCTCTCGGATGTGCCAGGGTTCTTTGTCTATTTACCAAGTGCTCAGGAAAACGGGCTTCTCTGCAGCTCTGTCTCCAAATCTCCAAGTCCCACCTCCAGGGCAATGGGCAGATCATAATGTCCAGGGCAGCTGCAGATGGGCCTAGCCCCATCTTCTGGTGACTCGGTACAAGTGAGTCATTTGGCAGAAAACAAAGGATGCTCCATATAAATAAGTTCACCTTATATCAGTGAGCAAAGAGTAGAGATTTGGGGTTTGGGTTTAGGTTTATAAAACCACAAAAAAACCTAGCTTTTGAGGTCTCACAAGAAGTGTTCAGACCTCTCAATAAGAAAGAAAGAAGGAAAGAAAGAAAGAAAGAAAGAAAAGAAAGAAAGAAAGAAAAGAAA
This sequence comes from Dicrostonyx torquatus, assembly GCA_028555095.1. Lineage (NCBI taxonomy): Eukaryota > Metazoa > Chordata > Mammalia > Rodentia > Cricetidae > Dicrostonyx > Dicrostonyx torquatus. Next base: position 2,217,815 of record JAQHUG010000063.1, read on the forward strand.
GAAAGAAAGAAAGAAAGAAAGAAAGAAAGAAAGAAAGAAAGAAAGAAAGAAAGGATCCAGACATGAACCCAGCTTAACATCTCTGGACACAGCTCCTGTTAACGCAGGACTATGCAGCGGCCCAGACTCAGCTAGACAAGCTCCAGCAGGCCAGTACACTGTGCTCAGAGGCCCTGGTCATTGCAGCTCCCTCCCTTCAACAGAAAGGAAGACTAGCCAAGGACCAAGTCACCCTTTCGCAAACAGGAAGGTTGAAGGGGTAAAAGGCCTGCCAAGGCTTCCCATGTGCCTTCAGAAAGCTCACTTGGGAATCTTACCTTTCCTGCCAACACCCCAGGGCATCGCACCTGCCACCTGCCCCTCCGTGAAGTGTTAGTTTATCTCTCTAATCTCTCTACCATCTAAGTCAATGGAACTTTCAGAGTAACTGCCAGCTTAACCAGTGGATAAAGGGGAAGCACAGGGGGAAACTGTGAAGGCTGACCACAGTGTAGATGGACCTAGTACCTTCTCGTCTCCTAGGACAAAGCAAGAGGAGTTGGCAGGGAGGCCACACTTAGAAACTTGCAAGCAATGGGAACGGCTTCTTTTCCTGATTTTACCACCGCTAAGTGACCTGTGCCTCACTTTTTCCATCTATAGAACAGATTGTCCTAGATGATTGCTAAGACTGTTCTTTCCCTGGTGTTTTAAGTGCAGGGGCAAGGCTGTTGAAACAGGTGCCTGAGCACACATAAATGGGGGCACAGTGAACCATCCAACCAGACCCCTCTGTGGGTGCAGTTGAAAGAAAGGTATATTGTAAATGTGTAAGAAAGAATAGCCAGAGGCATTTGGGAAGTCCAAAGCAGCCACGGCTTCCTCTCAGGGACAGAGGGTAAGAGAAGAGACCTTGCCTCGGCCATGGCTATCTCTTCGGAGGAGAGAGAGAAAATAAAGTTGGGAAAGAAGATCAGGGAATGAAGCAAGGTGGAAAAAACATCACCAAGAACAGGTGGAAGGAGGGACCTGGAACAGCCTGAGAGCTAGCATCCTGGAGGGGAAGGTGAGAAGGGCCAGAAGGCTAGATTGGGTGCTCTGATATTCATAATAGGTACCTGTTACTAGAGACTAGAGGAGCCTGGAGTGTGTTTGCTGAACAAGGCTGGAAACATCTCAGGATAAATCCGAGGGATCTGTGGGCTAGGGCTGCAGAGGGAGGTGTGAGGGCACACAACAGGGCTGTCAGGGATGTCGGCAGGAATCTAGTGGTTCTGCCTCCGATATTACATGGGGTCAAAGCATTTGTAGAAGTGTTCACGCCTTGGTTTGCAGTAACAAATGGGACTCCTTCATCCCCATGAGGATGCCTCGTTCTTGCTCACAAAACAGCCTTCCACACTGATGGGAGGGCTTGCCCGGGCTGGACAATCTCTGGCTCTGCCATTCTACAATCCACGGCTTCCAGCTCTGCTTTGGGATTCAACATTCCCATCAGCCAGAGGTGAAAAGATCATGAAGGCAATCAGGAGAAACTTTGAGGAGGCAGGCCTGGGAGGGGCATGCCTCACTTCCTCTCACAGTCCACTAGGGAGAACGCGACAATAGGCTTCACCCAACTGGGAAGGAAGCTGGGAAATGTAGCCTCAACACAGAGGCAAAGGGGAGAAGGAGGACTGGGTAGAGGCTAACAGTGGCTGCCACCTGGCACCAGGGTGCCTGGGAGGGAAGGAAGCACAAGGAAGTTTCCTTCTTGGTCCAAAAAGGGCAGTGAATCGGGTAATCTCTCCGGCCCAGCGACTTGAATATTCTGTAGTTTGCAAAAGATGCCCCAATAAGTGAATATGCAGAAGAGGCCCCAGTACAGCGTGCCCTCTGCCCATTGGTCAATAGAGAGGACCTTGGGTTTTCTCCAAGTTCTGTCCCTAAGATGTTCCCATTCCTCAGCCAAGTCAAGTGATCACTATTGACTTCTGTGTTCCCAATTGTCCATTGAGAAGAAAACCCATTACCTTTTGATGCCTCACCGGGGTTGGTCTGAGGATACGATGAGGTCACCATGGTGCTCTCCACACAATGCTGTTATCAGCAGGGCCTCTCAAGTGTGCCCGCTTTGCTCCATTCGTGGCAGAATAAGCTAGCATTGCCAAGGCTGGGATCCAGCAGGGGCTTCATGGCAGACTACTCCAGAGATGCCCAAGATGCTAGTGATTATGGGTTCCAGAGGTTGGCAAGCTAGTCAACAGACACCTGAACTAAGCCTAGCCTGGGGGCAGAAGCTGGCTTTAGGCACCAGTGTGGGAGGCTGCGAGTTTCTCACGCTAACCCATCCTGGGTCTTGTTTATTCATCCTCTCATCTGCTTGTCTCTCCTCCCACTAGATTTATGAGCTGCTTTCTTGGAACTTCTGCACTTTCCTCATCTTTTACCAACGGAAGCCGACACAATGCCTTCTTTCATTTAGTCATCCAGTATGTATTTCTGCTGGGACTACCCTGTGCCTGGCTCTGTGCTGCGGGTGGGATGAGCCTCTGAGCTCAGAGCTTAAAGGTTTAAAGAAGACATCCACCAAAAGAGCATCATCGTAAACCTGTGTCTGTGGACGGGTCCTGAAGCAGAACACTCAGGAGGTCATGCCGTCTCCCTGTAAAATGAGCTTGAACCACGATCTGATCGCTGTCTAGGTTGTTAGCCAGGTCCAAAGGGAGTTGGAAGCATATGCACAAGCCTGAAGGCAGGACGACTTGGAGTAAGATAAATGTAAAGGAACAAATAAAACCAGGAGCTGGAGAAATGGTTCAGAAATTAAGAGCACTGGCTGCTCTTCCAGGGACCTGGGTTCAATTCCCAGCAACTATGTGGAAGCTCACAATTGTCTGTAATTCCAGTTCCAGAAGATCTGACACCTCGCAGGTACTTCATGAATGTGATGCACAGACATACATGCAGGTGAAATACCTACACATAAAATAAGATTGTAAATAATAAAAGAAAAGAGAGAAGTAATCCAGGGTGGTTGGAGCCCAGGAAGAGCATGGAGGTGACCCAGTCCAAAGATTGTGAGACTGCTTAGACCTGGGGTGCCAGGCACCACATTTTAAGAATCTGTGCTTTAAGAGATTAGGAAGTCACTAACAGATTTTAGCTCAGAGAGATGGGGTACAGTGGGGTGAAGGGGAATGGTAAGGGGTGACAATGATATACAATTAGACAGCATTGTTCAGTGATGAGAGGGATGATCCAGAATTGAGAGCTGGTATGCAGACTCTTAAAGTTCAAGTGAGGAAATGAGCACTCTCAGAGCAGAGGGACAGCAGTGAGTTCTAAGGATGCTATGCATTTGAGAGGCTGTAGGAAGTAAACACCCATAAGCAATGATGGCCAAGGCTTCCTGAGTTTCTGTCTTGTATGGCTGGATAGACGCTAGTACCATTCACAAAGAAGAGGGGACAACCTATGTATGAGTAGTAGGTCTTCAAAGCCAAGACCATTGATTGGGTTTTGGGCATGGGTCCCCAGTGACTTGGAGATAAATGTCCACATGGCAGTGTCAAGTGTGCCTCTGAGTCTGTGGACTTGATGCTGAGAGAAGAAGTCCAAGTCTGAGGTCTCACTCTAAGCAGAAGGGATGAGATCACCTAGGGAAAGAGCCCCAAGCATGAGCTCTAGAGAGCCCGACATGACATGCCCTAGAGAGAAGGCCCCGCCAGAGGAGACTGGAAAGGATCCATGGAGAGGGTGGAGGTGAGTGGGTGGTGGTAGTGTCATTAGAACCAAGGGAAGAAGGGTGTGGTCAACAAAGAAGGTCAAGTAAGGCAAAGACTGAGAGAATCCATTGCTTTGGCAGCATTTGTGACCAGGAATCATAACAAGAATGGTGACTGGAACAGAAGCCACATGAGAGGCATGCCAAGGAGTGAGAGGTGAAGCCCAGCTGGCTGAGAGAATGTCTCAAGAGGGTTGGGTTTGGTGGATAGAGTGAGTTGGGCCAGTAACTACAGGGGTGAGGAGTGAGAGAGCTGTGTTGTTTTTGGTGCAGAATTTGGACAGGGAAAGGATCTACTTTGGAAAGAAGAAGGACAGAGGTGGAGAGGAGTAATGGTGGTAATGGCAGAGGATGCAGGGGAGGATGCAGGAGGGGATGCAGGCTGAAGCCAGGTGCAAGGACTGGAAGGGAGGATAGAGCAGGGAGAGCAGTCTGAATCTCGGTCTCAGGACCTCAATTTCCTGAGTAAGGCAGGAGATGAGGCTATCTGTGAGATGGAAGAACTGAAGAGGCCGGCTGGAGGGCTGGGAGACTGTGAAGAACATGCAGTTAGCTTCCTACTGAGGTACCATCAGTGCGGGGAGAGGGGGGCGGCTTAGAACAGGAATTTACCCTCTAACAGAATTCTGACTGAAGGGTATAAGGCAGGAACGGTTCTTGTCTTTTCTTAGCATCTAGTGGCAACCAGCAATCCTTGGCTTGCCGTCAGTGCCTCCAGCCTGACATGGGCACTTTCCCTCGCTATGCATTGTGGCCTTCTTCTAAGGACCTGGACAGTGTGAGAGCCCACCGAAATCCAGTATGGTTTTGTTTTAACTTCATTACATCAGCAAAGACGATTTTCAAATAAGATCACATTCACATATTCTAGGAGTTAGAACACAAGGGATACTATTCTAGCCAATCTAAAAATAGTTGTCATGACTTAGACCTGTCAGGGACCCACCCAGACTCTGTGATGGGAGAGTGTCCTGCTGCTCTGTGGTTACCCAACTTGTTCCTCAGCTGGTCAGCAGCTGCTCTTGAGACAGTTCAACCCTATCCACCACAAAGAGACTTTCTACCCTCCCACTAGGGATGAAGACTTCTGGCCTCTCTTGTCTACTCCTCCCTTTCCCATCCCAGGCTAGGACTCTACATGCCTTTTGGCACCTTCCTCTGCCCGAAGATCTCCTGCTCCGAAGGCCCACGGTACAGCAGCTGCAGAGCTGACCCAACCTCCCAGGAACTGAATGAGAAGAGGAGGAACCCCAGCCTCTTGTAGAACACATGCTGCTTCTACACTGTTTTGCTCAGAGTTCCAGGAAGCAGAGGGCCTTTGGGATGCTGACCAAAGAACTAAAGGAATAAACCCCTTTCTGTATTTTTAATCTGCCCAGGAGAGGCCTTATTGTCCCCTTTCTGGAATGTCAGAAATGGTCTGCTTTTGTCCAGACAGAGTTAAGCTACAGCTAGAGAGACTTTCCTTGCTGATTCTCTGCAGATCAGTGCTAGGCTTAGGGCTTTTGCCCTTCAGGGCCAAGGTGAGAATGTAAACACCCAGTCCCTCTGGAAACTGCTGGGACCTCCTCCAAGGAGGAAGGGTTGCTCATGATTTGGCCAGGGTCCCAAGCGTTATGTACAGCAATGCTGAGCACCAACTTCCATAGCTTGGGGAGGATCCTCAAATGACCTTCCGTCTCTTGTCTACCCATTGGAGAAGGCCACTCCACTCCAAACAACATTCCTCCGATAAAATCAGTTACACACTGTAAACGTCAAGGAGCCTGGAACATTCTCCGCTGGTGCAATAGGATTCTGATAAACCTTCTCTATTTTGCAAAACCTTGCAGCATGAAACATCCTCTTTGGAACAGCAGGGAAATTCCTGGGATGCCGGGACACTGGGCAAAGTGGCCAGGGCCCCAGGGAAGGAGCAGAAAGCCCAGAGTCCCATTGTGGTCAGAGAGATTAGTGCGTTCAGCCATCAACAATAGTTGTGCACTTCTCAAGAGCCAGATCCGGGACCAGTCTCCAAAGCTTCAAAAAATTGCTTTCACCCTTTCTCCTCTGACTCAGTCCAGGCTCACATTCATGCTACACACCCACCTTCCTGCAGTGCAGATCTGCCACACTCCCCTGGCCACTCTTCTCCATCCCACTCAACATGAGCCTGGAAGTTCCCATCCTCCCCGAATTCTGCTGGACCCTAGCCAAGAGTTGCTGTCTGATCATAGGTGTTTTGCCTGTGGTTCAGTTTCTGGGCATCTCCGCTTCTCTTTTGTTTTTTGGTTTTTTGTTTTTGTTTTGTTTTGTTTTTTGTTTTTTCAAGACAGGGTTTCTCTGTGTCTTTGGAGCCTGTCCTGGAACTAGCTCTTGTAGACCAGGCTGGTCTCAAACTCACAGAGATCCGCCTGCCTCTGCTTCCCGAGTGCTGGGATTAAAGGCGTGCGCCACCACCGCCCGGCCTGCTTCTCTTTTTGTTCAAGGGCCTCTCTGTCACCTCTTCCTCACTGCTCTGTTTATGCCTTCTTTCCAATCAACTTGCCCATATTTCACTCCTTCCCTTCCTAGTTCTTATTACTGTTGGTTGACACAGAACTAAATGCATTTTTCCTAGTCCTGTGAAATACACTTCCACAACCTCTGATGGTGTGGCCTGATGCTGCAGAGCCATTTTGAGAAAGCCCAAAGATAAACCATATGTACCAGAGTGTTCTGGGGAAGAACTCCAAAAGTCTTCTGAGGGATGGAGACATGAGGCAGAGCCTGAAAACTGGACATCAGACCAATGTCTGGACAGTAGACTTGTGGGCAGGGGATTGACTTTTTTTCAAAATTTTACTGCATAGGATTCTTCTATTAAACCAGACTCCCCAGCCATGGGGGTTGGGCAGCAGCATTCCTTGCAAGCTCCCCCAACAATTCTAACATGCATCAGCAGCTGAAATCACTCCTACCCAATGTGTAAGGAAACAGAGACTATGTGCAGCTTTCAGTAATGTAGATTCACAGTCAGTATGGTCATTTGAGAAGCAGCTGCTGTACATCTACTCTGAACCAGTAGACATTATGCTAGGCTCTGGCTATTGAAAGATGAGCAAGATATATATCTTGCTCATATATATGTGTGTGTGCATATATGTGTGTGTGTGTGTGTGTGTGTCTATGGAGAGATGGCTCAGCAGTTAAGAGCACTTGCTGTTCTTGCAAAATTGTTGTATTTGATTCCCAACAGCCATTGGGCTATTTACAACTGTCTATAACTCCAGTGACAGGGATTTGATTCTCTCCCCCTTCTGACCTATGGGCACTGTACACACATACAGGCAAAACACCCATACACATAAAATAAAATAAAAGACTTAGTCCCTAGCCTTGGCAAGCAAGCAGATTAGAAGAATGGAGTCTGTTTGTTTACTGTGCGTTATTTTACATAAATACAAAGGCCTCTAATTCTAAGATTTAGTTTTAGACATTACACTGCTTACCTGAAGGATGCTTCAGGGTTTTCCGAGCAAAGCAAACAGAGAATGCTATTTTTTTTTTTTAAATTTTGAGACAGGCTCTTGCTATGAACCCCCTGCTGTCCTGGTACTTTCTATGAGAACAGGTTAGTCTTAAACTCTGGCAATCCTTCTGCTTCAGCCTCCTGGTTTCTGGGCTTATAGGCATGAGCCATAGCATCCAGCTAGAACAGAAGCTCTAATGGAGGACTAACATGGAGGTGCTGCATCCTACGGGATGATATAGACACTGTTGGGAGAGGAGGGGGTGAGAGGCGAAGCCCAGCCGGCTAATAGAGGACAGATTAGAAAACAGCCCAGGGTAGTGACCAGTCATGAGCCATTACAGTGACACCATCCAAGTATAGCCTATTCCAATGCCAGTTGGCCCACCTGAGGGCTCACAACTCTTGCCTCTTCCTCCTAGAACATGCTGTATCCAGTACCATATGTGCAGCCTCAGGCAACCATGACAGCAATGGTGGCCATCAAGTATCGGAGGTGAATAAAGACAAACTGTGGCACATGTAGACACTCAGTAAGTACTGAGTGACCGGACGAACCGTGGTGGGTTGGCTAGGATGGCAGGGCACATCAAGAATAATCAACACTGGCTTAGGGATATGGCTCAGTGGTTTTGCTCTATAAGCATGCTGAGTGGACAGGGATTCCCCAGAACATAGGGACATGCTGGGTTGGCTTGGCAGCTTGCCAGCTTGAGAGCAAACTGGTGCCAGCCATGTTAGTGAGCTCTGGGTTTGATTGAGGGACTCTGCCTAATAAGTAAGGCAGAAAACCAGAAGGGTTCCCTACATCATCTTCAGGCCTCCACATGCACACATATGCACACATATACACACATGAATATGTAATCACATGTGCCCACACAATTATAACGGTTTCCACAGAGACTGAAATATTTCATTGTGCAGGAAGCTCCTTGAGCAGAAAGGTAATTAAAAACAGCTTTAGGAAGTTCCGGAAACTGACCAGATTCACCAGGCTCCTCCCTGACAGAGTAAGAAATAAAGACTGTTTGAGAGTCCCTCAGGGATAAACTAAGCTGCAAAGAAGACTAGATCAGACCATCTGCCTGGAAGAAACAGAAAGTCTCTGAGCGGCCTGGAAGAGGTTTAGACCAACTGAGGCGCTTGGAAAGGACACTCTCCCACCTGCTGAGCTGTCTGCAGCCTCTGCAATGTGCTCCAGGCTCCCACTTTTGTGAGCTGTCACCCGTGCTTGGGCTGGACTCTGGTGATACAGCTGTCTTTGAGTCATTCCTGCTTCTGTGATTAACCCCAGTAAAATTCGTGGTTCACCAAGTTAGACTTTGTTGTCATCTGTACTGTGGTGGGATCCCTATTTGGGGTGAGTCGATGTGTGCGCTGTGTCTCCCCAGGAAAAGTTTCATAAAACACCACCACCACATACACATAGCAAGGAAAAGAAAGACTACTTAAAATTGCACATTGTGGTCATTTGCAGCAAGGCAAAAGAGAACCGATATATACATGAAGAAGTGACAGCATGTAAATTAGTTACAAAGTCAGTCACATAGTCCATTTACTGAAATATCTTTGTCTAAATCAATGGTGTGGCTTCAAAATCAGTACCTTGGGAGCTGCAATCATTCCAGAAACACTGTCAGTCAAGCTTCAAAGTGTGCTGAGTCAGCTTCATTTTTTTTTCACATTCAGAGAAGACAATTTAGCTTGGTAAATCCCTTTATGCTCATATTTAACTCCGAATAATTTCTGGTTCTCTCAGAAACCAAATAAAAACTTGCCATCAATTAGAATGTTCACAGGCTTCATTTCAGTTTTCAGATGAATCCTGCTATTCCAGACTGGTCCCAAGCTCCTGGGCTCAAGTGAGAGGCTAGGACCATCAGTACCAGATCACCACACTGGGTTTTAAGGGCTCTTGAGACTCCTGAAAATGGAGCTCCAAGCATGACATGAAGGCAGCTGTGTCTCTGGATGAGTGAGTGACAAACCCACTCGGGGCAGATCAGGAGATATGCATCAGTAAAGACCATGGTCCATCTGCTTTTGTCCTGAGCACAGTGACAGGACAGGCCTGATGTCTTCTAAAGCCTTTTCCTCCCTGTCCTCAGCATGCAGTTGGCCCGTATTTCCTAGCCTATCAGAGAGATGATGTGTCTAGAGTCTGACCAATGAATAGAGGAGGATTCCCTCACCTCCCTGGTACCCTGCTGGTGCTCCTGTCTTCTCGTACTTGTCTGCTGAGGACAGAGATGTTGAAGAAGCCTACATCTCCGGTGCCCGTGCAGAGCCCCGCTCTCCCTCTGACTTGTATCAGACTGTATCGTGGACTGGAATGTACTTATAGTGTCAAGTCACTGAGGCTCATGGGTCTTTATCATAGCAGCAGATGGGCCCTGACTGATACAGAACCACAGAGTTGCCCATGTCAGAAGAGTCCAACCGCAAACTGATACTGCATTTGGTGTACCAGCCTTTGTGACATTCAGTGTGGGGGTGATATTTGAAATGGGTGCTGTTTGTTCCATCCGGCTTCTTAATATGCATGCCCTCTGTCACGTCTCACTAATTACCACTCACTAGGTTCTCCTGCTGGTCACTGCTAATCCTATGAGATGTCGCCTGCTCCTAGGGCTTCCCCCAGGTGAATCTGATGTATGCAACATGGCCCATACTTCAAGTCTCCACACTATAATGGTGCCTTCTTTAACAAAAATAGCCAGGAACACAGGTACATGTATGCATGTGTACACACACATACAGAGTTGTTACTGTATTATCAAATAAAAGAGAAAGAAAGTGACTTTGAGATGGCTCCATGACTCAGCAGGTAAAGATGCTTGCAGCCAAGCCTGATGACCAGAGCTTAATCCCTGGGACCCACTGCACAAAGTTGTCCTCCAGCCTTGACAAAGGCTGATATGTATACCATCACATGTGTATACTTCCTCAGCTGAAAAGAAAATGAAAAAATTTTACTATTTTATTTTTGTTTAGGGGTTTGTGTGTGTGTGTGTGTGTGTGTGTGTGTGTACATGAAAGCAGGTGCCCAAAGAAACCAAAAGAGACATTGGAACCTCTTGAGCAAGGATTTCAGAAGGTTCTAAGTGCCATGTGGTTACTGGGAACCAAACTCTGGTCCCCTGCAAGAGCAGAAGTGCTTTTAACCACTGAGGTATCTCTTTGGTCCCAAAATAAAGTAGCTTAGAAGAAAAAGAAATTCAGGCTACCCATTATTCTACGCCATTTAGGGAATCAGTCTCCTCCTCTTAAAAGGAGGTTGTGGCCCCTGTCACTCGATGAACGATGGCAGTATTCTCTGCTGTTCACTCAGTTCAGCTCATCAGACCAGGCCCTAGAGAGATGGCGCCAGCCCCAGCATTGTGAGATGGGCTACTTTTCCAGGAGCACAGCCAGCAGGAGGACCCCTGACCCTGAGGGGGGTCTTCCTTGCTATCTGCTCTTTTTCCTGGCTTTGACCTTCCTAAGATTACCTCAGCAAGAGTTAGCGGCTTAGGCTTTTTTTGTGGAATATTCATTTAAGATGTGCTACATTCATTTATGCTGGGGAATATTTGTTCAATGATACAAAGATGTACTGCATTCTTTTATGTCGTGTTTAACTCTGTGAAGCTGTGTTACTTTGCCTGCCTAAAACACCTGATTGGTCTAATAAAGAGCTGAACACCAGTAGTTAGGCAGCAGAGGGATCAGTGGGGTTGGCAGGCAGATAGAATAAATGAGAGGAGAAATGTAGGCTTGAGAAAAAAAGAGGAAAGATCAAGAAAAAAAAAAGGAGGAGAGGAGGGTGCCAGGGGCCAGCCAGCCATTGAGTAAGAAGAAAAGCAAGATATATAGAACAGAGAAAGGTAAAAGATCAGAGGCAAAAGGTAGATGGGAAAATTTAAGTTAGGAAAAGCTAGCTAGAAACAAGCCTAGCTAAGGCCGAGCATTCTTAATAAGTCTCTGCATATTTATTTGGGAGCTAGGTGGTGGGCCCCCAAAGAGTAAAATAAAAAAAAAATTACAGGAGTTCCATGCCTCAGCTGAGAATTGGCAACTCTTTCTGCTGTTAAGTTTCCCTGAAAGAGCCTGATATGTTTCCAAGCTATGGGAGTGCTGGGCAGCTTCAGTGAGATTTCTGTAGTTCCCCTGCCTCGGAGTGAGGACAGCGCAGAGAAACTCCAGGGTAGAGTACCACTACACCAAACCTCTCCTCTCAGGCACCCATGTGAACCCCAAGGAGACAAGGCTCGAAGGGGTTAAGGCATGGAAGGAGATGGACGCTTGCTCTGGAATCCACCCAGAAGAATGAGAAAGAAAAATGCTTAAGGCCCTAGGCAGATCAGAGAGAAGGCTGAGAGAGGTGTGCGGGGGACAGGAGGGGACCAGAAGAATTTGACAGGCAGAGGATAGAGTAAGGGCAGAACTCTGGTTCTCCCGGCTCCCATATGGATGCTGCCCCAGATCTGCTGTTGACTGGAGAAGATGTCCTGCTAGGTCTGTGGCTCACAAAATGCCACATGGTCTCCTGAAGCAGCAGGGCTCCACTCCTCTGAAATTCCAGGCTAGCGAGTGCCAAGAAGCATTGCAGTTCCTGTGGGGCTTTAATTCTGCCTGCTGCCCACAGAAACTGACATAATTAGAAGGGGTGGCTCTTAACACTACTGCCCACTCCCCATTCTTTGTCTCCTCAAAAGAATTTTTTTTTATAAAAGTCTTATTTCATTTAGTACCCAGAGCTCCATGCATTAGCTGGTAGGAATGTCCATTCCCAGTTCACAGAGACAAGAGACAAAAAGCATGCCCAAGGCCACACAACTAGTAATTGCACTAGAGCCGGGTAACAGAAAGTTTGCATTAGTAGACTTGCCCAAAAGAGAGGTAGACCAGTTGGTAGACTGCAGTGAGCCTGCTGTCTCTGGCTGGATTTCATTTATTTCTGTGCACCTTGTTCCTTGATTCAAAAGTCTTTTGTATATTCTTTTCTATTTTAAGATTAATGCATTCTTTTACTATTGTTTAAAAATTTAAACGTGTGTGTGTGTATATGTGGTGTATATGTACATGGGTAATACAAACACACGTGTGTACACTTCTGGTGGGGGAGGCTTCACCTGGCTTTTATATGGGTGCAGGGGATTTGAACTCAGGTCCTCGTACTTGCACAGCAAGTCTTCTTACACAATAAGCCACCTTCTCAGCCTTTCTTCCCATATCTTCTAACAAACCTGGTTTCAAATTCACTTCAGAATCTGGGTTCCTGCTTCCCTTGTCTCTCAGCAATCCTGAGGTCCTCTTGCAGCAAAGGGCTGGGCCGTCTGCTGAGTACCTTGGACATACATCCAGCCGTTTCCTAAATGGCTCTTTATTCTCCTCTGCAACTGAGCCTGTCAGATGTGGCAAGAAGAGGATGCCCCTCAGAGACGACTGCATCCTTGACTCCCAGAACCTGTGGATATGTTTCCAGCAAGGAAATCTGGGCACAGACGCCTACGGATTCTGAGATGGGGAGACAATGCTGGGTTGCTAGGTAGCTCCAGAATGATCACAAGGGTCCCTAAAAGCAGAAGAGGGAGGCAGGAGAGCCAGAAGCAGAGGCTGGAGAGGGCTGCTTGCTGACATTGGAGTCAAGGTGGAAGGCACAAGAGCAAGAGATAAAGGCAGCTCCTAGAAACTGGAGGAAGCAAACACAATGCCTCTAGAGCCTGTAGGGCAGCGGTTCTCAGCCTTCCTCATGATGCAGCCTTTAATACAGTTCCTCATGTTGTGGTGACCCCAACCAGAAGTTATTTTCATTGCTACTTCATAACTGTAATCTTCCTATTGTTACAAAGCATAACATAAATATTTTTGGAGATAGAGATGGGAATCGAGACCCACAGGTTGAGAACCACTGCTCTAGAGACCATGGCTCTGTTTGTACCATCAATTTACTCCATCGATTTATTTCATCAATGCTTCTGACCTCTCTAACTGTGAGAAAATGTATTTTTGTTGTTTCAAGTCACTGAATTTGTTCCAGCAGCAATAGGAAGTTGGGCTGGGGGTGTAGCTCAGTTGGAAGAGCACTTGCCTAACGTGCATGAGGCCCTGGGTACAATTAGTTCATTAGTTCACTAAGCTGACCTGTTCTCTTTTCTGGTATAGGAGGTGCTTCTGTATTTCTGTTGCTTTTATTGGTTGAATAAAGAAACTGCCTTGACTTTTGATAGGGCAGCCCTTAGGTGGGCATAGACAGAACAGAAGGCTAGGGAGAAGGGAAGTGTGGCAGATGCTATGTTTCTCCAGCCTGAGATGGACGTAGGTTAGGATCTTTCCTGGTAAGCCACCACCCTGTGGTGATACACAGATTACTAGATATGGGTTAAAATAATATGTGAGAGTTAGCCAAGAAGAGGCTAGAGCTTATGGGCCAGGCAGTATTTAAATGAACACAGTTTGTTCATTTCAGGTATAAGCTAGCCATGGCGAGACACAGCCCTCTGTGCCTCTTACAACACTTTTCCTATGCCTCAGTGCTAAGGCAGGCTGGGCCTTGGTTCTGGCTCCTCACTGAAGGGACTTTGGGGTTAGAGCTTAGATTCTAGAGGAAATACATTAGACACTAGGGGCCTTGATCCAAGTTGCTGACATCAGCTACATTTATCTATTATAGTGGACAGAAGCTTTGCACCCCCTCAGAGAATTAATACAGAAACTGGACTGGAGAGGTGGCTCAGTGGCTAAGAGAGCTACTCCACTCTTGCAATAGACCCGAGTTCAAGTCCCAGCACCATATCAGGCAGCTCACGGCGGCCTCTAACTCCATTTGATACTGTGATAGCTCTCTGACCTCCTGGGGTACATGCACAGACACTCACATACAAATAAACAACAACATTTACTGTCATGTAAACTGGCACCTTGTGTCCCATCTTTAAACACTCTGGGTCAGAACCCTGAAGGGAAGGATTGAATCCCAAACCTCAGACTCCACACCAACTTAAATTGTTTATGCATGCTGTGTCTAATTATGTAAACTAGAGAATTAGCATGACCTTCAGAGATACCTGAGAAAGTGACCCGTGTTCTGGTTCTTAGCCTTGAGTTCAACAACGCTCCACTGGGGCTGGACTGGAAGGATGGCTGAGTGATTAAGAGCACTGGCTGCTCTTCCAGAGGACCTGGGTTCAATTCCCAGCACCTGCATGGCAGCTCATAATCATCAGTAATCCTAGTCTAAGGGGATCAAATGTCCTCTCCTGGTCTACATAGGCACCAAGAATGCATGTGGTACACAGACATACATGCAACTAAAACACTCATATACATAAAATAATTTGAAAACATTAAAAAAGGAATGCTCTGGGGATTGGGCTGTACACACAAAGGCTAGGGTTGGTGGCGGAGTTCTTTGAATGGCTGTGATTGCATCTTTACCTGAGACAGTTCTACAACTGGTGAGCTACCTGGACCAGGTGAGGTGGGTGCCAGGCACTGTATATGAAGGGCTGAGTAGAGTTAGTTGGAAGGATTGACTGACAGATGGTTGACTGAGGAGTTGACAGGTTAGTTAATGATCAGGCCAATGGATAGTGGGTAGGTAGGCGGATGAATTACTAGGTGGGTCATCAGTAAATAGCTTAAGGGAGGGACCCATTCATGGCCCCAGAAGGTCAGATACAATCATCTTCATTCAGACATCATCTCCTACAGCTTCTTGGTGAAACTTTTAGGCCAGGAATCTGCATGCAGGGCCACATATACTAACTGGGCTGACATTTAAGAATACCCTTTAGGATTACATGATGGCTAGCTAATCTTTGTTGTCAGCCACATCTGGAATCAGCTAAACCCCAAGCAGTTGAGAAAACATTTCTTTTTTGGACTGAATCTTTTGAGAAGATCCTTCCTAAATCTAGGCTACACCTTCTGGTGGCAGCCTACATAAATGATGTGGAAGAAGGTAGCTTTTGATTTTTGCCTGCTTGCCCTCATTTTCACTGGCAAATTCACCTGCCCTGTTGCTGAGGCAGTCCTCTGCTGGCATTAGAACTCACTTACTCCACTGTAGACAGAAAACCAGTGGAAACATCCAGCCTCATGGATGGAACAACTACCACATTTGGGCTTTTCCAAGAACAGACAGCCAATGTTGGCCTAGCTGGGCCACAGCCTGTAAGGTATTGATGACATGGTGAGTGAGTGTGTGTGTGTGTGTGTGTGTGTGTGTGTGATTAATGATATATATGTTCAGTTCTGTTCTTCTGAAGAACCCTGACTAATATATACATAAACCTTGTGTGAATGAGCCCCTGGCAGGCATGTTTAGTCATCGTAGAAACCTGCAATATGTGGGTTTTATACGACAGTTGTTAATGTGCCCCCTGAGGTACCATCTGCGCCCCCTGTCTCTGGTCAGGCCGCTGGTTCCTTCAGCTGACTCCTTCCAGGACGCTCGTCAGGCTCTCCTCACGCAGTACTGTTAGGCGCGCACGCAAGCACACATTACACCTGAGGTACCGTCTGCGCCACCCGTCTCTGGTCAAGCCGCTGGTTCCTTCAGCTGACTCCTTCCAGGACTCACGTCAGGTTCTCTTCACGCAGTACTGTTAGGCATGCACACATGCACACATTACACCTGAGGTACTGTCTGCGCCACCTGTCTCTGGTCAGGCTGCTGGTTCCATCCGTTGACTCCTTCCAGGATGCCCGTCAGGTTCTCTTCATGCAGTACTGTTAGGCGTGCACACATGCACACATTACACCTGAGGTACCGTCTGCGCCACCCGTCTCTGGTCAGGCCACTGGTTCCTTCAGTTGACTCCTTCCAGGATGCCCGTCAGGCTCTCCTCATGCTGTACTGTTAGGCGCGCACACAGGCACACATTGCAAGTGCAGGTGGCTAATGCCTCCTGGGCTTCCCCTTCAGATTGGGAGAAGGAGGTAAATTGTGACTCCTTCTCCCTCTGGAAAGGGGTCTTGAGATAGGTGTTCTGCAGTCTCTCCAGCCCTTCAAAAAGGCATCCGGCCTTGCACTCCTGTGTGGCTGTGAGTCCGCCTCCCTGCCTTGGTCCTCTCTCCTCTCACCTCTGCCTCTCACTCCTTACTGAAGTGATAACTTGTTAACATTCCCTTTCCAAGGAACATAGGCTGAGGTCTGATAACTGTTATAACTACGTGGTCTAGCTGGGGTTAAATACAAGAACTTTGGTCTCATGAGAGGTTCAACCTGCTTTCCTCCTGCCTCCACAACACTGAGCTATTTATTCATTTTGGTGTCCCTGACACTGAGTGTCCAGTTTCCAATTTTTGTAATGACCCCACTCTCTTTTATCCTTCTCTGTAAGATGAAGCCCATCGGAGGATGCTCTTGAGTCTTCTGTGTATTATTTTTGGCCTTGGTGTCATCTTATTCAAGCTTTGTGGATATTCTAGCTCACTGCCTTCTTCTTCAGAGCGGTTGATCTTAAGCCTGCTGCGCAGAATTCAAAACAGCAAAAGCAGATGCAGGCAAAGTCTTCTGTGCCAGGCAGAAAATGGTTCCCAAGATGCCTGTGTCCTATTTCTCAGGTCCTGCCAATGTCCCCTCACTTCAAAATGAGTTTGCAAATGTGGTTAACTCAAGGCACTTGAGCTGGGGCTCAGTCTAGGTTATCTGGGGCCTCAGTGCAATCGCACACTTCCATTGATGAAAGAAGTGCAATGCATAGCAGCTGTGACCTGTGGTGCTGGCTTTGAATCGCAGTGACATGGTCACAAATCCAGGAATGCTGGCAGCCACCAAAGCTAGAGAAGGCACAAAACAAATTCCCCCAGGGCTTGTGGGGGAGTTCAGAACTGCTTCTTGGCCTTGGTTTTTGACTCAGTAAGACTGATCTGAGATTTCTGTACTCCACGACCATGGGGGAGGGGATGTATTTCTGCTGTTTTAAGGCATCTGAGCTGTGTGATTAATTACAGTAGCCACAGGAAACTTCATGAATATAGGTTCTTCCTTAAAATGGCCTTCAGATTTGGCAGCTGAGGCCAGAGGACTACAAGTTCAAGGCCAGCCTGGGCTACATAGTGAGTTCCATGCTAGCCTGAACCACATTAAGACCCTATCAACAAAATAAAAACAAAACAGGTCCTCAGGGATCACTGCCCTCAGCTTTTCATGAATAGCTAGCTTTATTTCACCAGCCTCCTGCCTCAGCCTTCTAAGCACTGTTACTAAACCATGTCCAGCTCAGCCTGTCCTTTCTGTACTTTATGAGTATTGATGTTTGCCTGTATGTATGGCAGGAGGGGGTCTCTGATCCTCTAGAATGAGAGAGAGGAGGGGGGAGGGAGAGGGAGAGATCATCTGTGGAGGTCCCTTCTACCCTGTGGATTCTGGGAATAGACTTGGGTGGTCAGGCTGGTCAGCAAGTGTCTCTCCTGGGCCATCTTGCTGGCTGTTTTTGTGGTTCTTCTATTCTCATGTTTATTCCAACCTGAAATCTGCATTCTTTAAAAGTGTGTAAAGGTGCGTGGACCCTTGTTCTCTAGGCAAAGCTAGGTTTTGTGTCCAGACATCACAAATGAGATCTGGTCTTCCAGAAGAGAAGGTTCTAAGCTCTAGCTGACCCCTCATTTCTTTCTCAGCCCTCAGCTACTCTAAGCTTTCACACCTAGCATACAGGTGTTTTATAAAATGTCTTCACGGTACATCCAGTGAGGAATCCAGCGTGGGTGGCACTTGTTGAAGATGTGAGGCCCATGCCACAGGCGAAGTTAGCACAGCATCTCAGGAGAAGAGTCTAATGTGGTCCAGCAGTCCATCCCACCATGCTCAGCGGTGGTGGAGCCTGGGCCAGGGGCTGAACTTACTTGGAAGCCTGGCCCCCAATGCTGGATGTTCATGATGAGTGTCAGGCCCAGCTCACAGGGAACCAGGAGTTCTGTCACTTCATGCTATTCATGTCACAGAACAGCTGCAAAGATGCCAGGGAGTTGGGGACTACACATACTTTTGACAACACTAGTCCTGGTTAGGCAATTCATAGTAATTTATTTTCTTCTTCCCCCCACCCTCTTTGATAAAGGGTCTTGTTGTATAGCCCAGTTTGGTTTCAAACTTTTGATCTTCCTGTCTCCATCTCTTCAGTCCTGGGTCCCAGGTGGCTACCATGCCTGGCCAGTTTATTTGACTCTTTAACTAAAAAGCACTTCTCCAAACGATAACAGCTTACAAATGCACATTCGCACGGATCCTGTGACACCACGCCCCTCTGAGAACTTATCTGCTGGTATGCTTCACGAGTGTGCATACAAACATAACGACTCATTGCAGAAGTGTCTGTAATAGCACAAAAATCAGAATGAATCAAAATGATCGCGAGACTGATTAAATAAATTATGGCACCTTCAGGCACTGAGACATAATGAGGAAACTGTGTAAGCACCATCGTGGAAATGCTTTCAAGGCAGATTAAGGGAGAAGGCAAGATGCTGCAGAGACTGTGTAGACAGTGCTGCATTGGTGGATGAGAAGGTATAAGAACCCCCTTTCCTATCTGTAAAGAGATGGCTGCTGCATGTGTGAGAAATGGTTACCTCTGTGGCGGGGGATGGGAACCAAGCAGATGAGGACCAAGGAAAAGAAGGAGACTTTTACCCTGCATATAATTATACTTTGTGACTTGGAACCATGTGAGTATAGTATATACTTTTTAAAAAATGGAGTAAGTGTTTATTGTGGTCCTTACAGTAAGAAATCTGGTTTTGGTTCTCCACATCTGATTGTCTTAATGTCACCTGATCATCCTGGTGGTCTGTGGGCTGCTCAGGTTGGGTACACGCAGAATCCATAGCCACACCCAGTATCTGTTCAGACCAGAATGTGACTTCTGGTGTCCAAGGCTGTGGTGAGACCAGTATTGTGGTTTCTCATTGGTAGAATCAGTTTCCAAAGGTTCTGATGGTCCCCATCTCCAGGGCAGCTTCTAGAAAGGAGGAGTCCAACAGGGTTCTAATAGGGCGGCATCAGCTGTTCCCGGCTCACAAGGGAGGAATGGTGGTATCGATCTCGGGTGGCAAAGTCTGTGTTCTCCTGGGTAAGCTGAGTCATTTCCATGTCAACCTTGGCCGGGGATGGTGCCAAGATGATCTGCTCCCGGGCGGACCTCAGGCTCCTTCTGATAGGGAGAAGGGAAGAAACAGCAGAGATGAACACTGGAAACCAGTCTTTCCTGGAGAGGGACACTGTTTAAATGCCAGCTGTCCTAACGTTCAGCATGTGTACAGATTTTTTTTTAAAAATATTTATTTATTATGGATACAATAGTCTGTCTACATGTATGTCTGCAGGCCAGAAGAGAGCACCAGACCTCATTACAGATGGTTGTGACCCACCATGTGGTTGCTGAGAATTGAACTCAGGACCTTTGGAAGAGCAGGCAATGCTCTTAACCGCTGAGCCATCTCTCCAGCCCCATGTACAGATGTTTAAAACATAACTGTTGAGAACTATAACAGCCTGTGAACTCAAAGTAGGAGACACTGTAGCAAGGGAAGTGAAGAGAGTGGCATTAACTGGAACATTAAGTGGATCAGCATAAATCTATACTTTCTAATAAGAGATGCCCACACTACAGACAGGGTTGTGAGAGCTCTGTCTCTTCCCTTTGTCCCCTTGTCAGATGAGACAAGGGAGTGGCAAACCTCCAGAATGGAGAAGAGTGGAATGAGAAACTACTCTGATTCCTTAGAAAGTGAGCTGAGATGTTACACAGGCTGCTGGGGAGAAAAGGTATCCATGGTAACCCTACAGCCAGCTCTGCATACTACAGCGCCATCTTTCCAGGCAAGACATGTCTGTGACTGCAATCGTGGCAGGGAGACTGGGGGGTAACCAATTGCCTTTGGATTAGACTTGAGGTCCTTTCCACAGGAAAGAATTAAGGCTTGGCAACATAAACCTGATCGGAAGACATGGCTTAGGAGGTTACAGGACCCTGGGAGGAACCTACTACTGTTGTTTTGCTAAAGAACATGTCAAACCGCCTTCTAAGTTTATTGCTTATATACACAGATTAGTGCTGCCCTCAACCTTAGCCAGAGAAGCTTCTCTCCATGTGAGCATCAGTTAACACAGAGACTCATAGCTGTTCAAAGTGCTGAGAATAAAGTAAGCCCTAAGGGAGACATCTGTGCCAATCCTTGTCACCAAGGCTGAGAGAATGTAAGGAAGAGGGCAGAATGAAGGAGTCAGAAGGAGGGTGCCGTGAGATGCTGTCCTTTCGACACTGCACTTGTGAGCTCAGTGCAGCTGGGATTACTCACACAGTCAGCAAGATCAGTAGACATTCCAGTAGGCAGCACTTACTGGACTCGATGTCATGACAAAAAAGGAGAGGACGTGAAATGGGAAGAGGGATGGGCTGCAGGTGCCTGGGGGACTTGGTACACATGATCAAGATGCATGGCTTACATGTATGAGATTATCGAAGGATAAGTGAAAGATATTCTATAAAGAAGGAAGGAAGAAAGGAAGAGAAAAAAGAGAAGGAAGGAAAAAAGGAAGGAAGGAAGTTGAGTGAGGAGTGGTTTCTGGACCATCAAGGTTGCTCAGCAAGCGGCAGAGGTAAAGTGCCCAGGCTTTGGGTACCAAAGTGGTACAAAGAGAAGCCCAGATTTGGCATCTACTGGCACCAGCCTCTGCGTTCAGATGGATACACTAGTGAAGATCATGTTTGAGGTCTGTCCGGAGGAAAGTGTCAGAGGCCGAAGAAGGTATTGCTGCTCTTAGCCCTGTCCCTCATCAGATAGTGGCCTCAGGATGCCTCCATTTTCCTATCCCTCGGTCCACAGCCTGTTAGGTCATTGGGTTCTCCCAGAGGTGCATATTTCCTCTGAACATCTTCCCCCCAAAAGAATCAGCTACTTTACTCAGAGTAACGTTCAAGTACTCAAATCAGGGATGTGAAGCAAGCTATAAAGAGTGATGTAAAAAGATGGCGGTCTGAGGACGTGAGGCTGTAGAGCTTCAGCAGCAGCACTGCCACTGACCCTGGAAGTGTCCACCACAGGACCTGGCGCTACAGCCATTTGTTGAGAACATGTCTAGATCTGTTAGGTTAAGAATTCGTGAAAATTGAATTTGCTTCTAAAGCGTGGAATCTGCAAAACAGAAGTGGCCAAAACGCCACACTAGAAAACCATAAATGTTTTGTTGGGTTTTTTGAGCAGGTAAAAACCAGATGCATTCTTCTGGATTCAGGGAAAGCAGCTTCCTAGAACTGCTTGCAGACGCTCATCCGGACAGCTGCTAGGGCTTCCGGGAAGGAAGCCTTCTAAAGGTCAGGGTTCACCTCACAGAGTAACCATGAGGTAAAGGTATAATACAGGACAGTACACAGCAAATCTTTCTGCCCAAGCACACTTAACAGTGACTTGCCCTTGGTTTTGAAGGATGTTTTAGAAAAAGTCAAAACTACAGAGCAGAAAGCAAGGCTACCAGTTTCTATTTTTAAGCTACTTCTTGGCCCTTCTCTCTTCTAAACCATTACAAAACACACCCAGGAGCTGTGGTGAGGCAAGCAAGCTTGGTGCTGTCTTGGCCAAGCCCCCACAATCCACTTCACTAGTCCAGGGCTGTGTCCTGAGCGAGGAGCTGTGGAGTCTAAACTTCTGTTCCAACCAAAGGGCTATCTTTTCCTAGAAACACCTTGGAGGTGACATCCCAGGAATTCAGAGTACAGCTGAAGGGACCATGGTGAACCCTGTGGCCATATTTTAGGCTTTCAAGCCAGAAATGACTGACTATATTCTTGTAAATCAGATAATACCAAATATCCCCACCCGCATATTTGAAGTTTGAAATTTTGTATACAGCTTCTATACAAAACCTCTTTCCACTTAATTTACTTTCTGTCAGAACTAGGTGATGTGAGAAAGAGATCTGTGTAGGTGTTCTGTGACCTGAGCCACCCAGCCTCGTGCCTCAGACAGGGAGAAAGGCACAGTCACCCCACACTTCCCACAGCTCCAAGGAGGACAGTAAACGCAGCCGATAGAGGGTTCTCATTCTATTCCCATGACCCTCAAATCTCTCAATTCCTCCCTTTGTTTCCACACCCCTACATCTTTTCCTTTGTTGTCCCAAGCTATAGCACCAAATTCTCAGGTCTTGTGCCAACTTGAAGAGACTGGCAGTATTTTCAGAGAGCTGTCACAGAAAGGATGGATGGGTAGGGGCTGCAGAGACGGCTCAGCGCTGAAGAGAAAGCTCTGCTTTCGCCAAGGACCTGAGTTCTGCTCCCAGCAATCAAGTCAGGCAGCTTACAAATGCCTGTAACTCTTGGGCCTCCCAAGGCACCCACCCTCATGTGCATATACTCCCCTTTCCAATGCATACAATTAAAAAAATGGACACCAGGGAGTGGTGGTTCAGTGTTCATGGAGTTTTGCTTCTGGAGATGAGTGGTGACGAAGGCTAGAGGACAACGATTGTATGTAATACCATGAATATGCACTTTCAGATGATTATGGTGAGAAATTTTATGTTATGTGTGTTTTACCACATGAAAAAAATCTTAAGAGGGAAACACAGAGAGAAAAAGGATTCTGTGCTTACATCTGGAATCAATGGGAACGGGTCCTAATCTTCCTTAGCAATGTCTGGGTGTGGAAAGTGCAGATATTTGTGCAAACACAGGCCACACATCTAGAGTTTCAAAATCAAACCATCCAAGTGAAGCCAGATAAGCCCTGGGCTGCCTTCTGCTTGGACTTGCCTGGCCTGCAGTTTGGCTGCTCACTGATATTGAAGGGGAGAGAAGGAGGAAGTAGTTCCCAGTACCCTAAGGCCTTAGACGATGAGGAAGTTTGGGCTTCCAGGTAGGGTGGGAAGGAGCCAGAGGGAAGGGCAGCAGGGAATATTCTCTTCATAAAGCTTCCCCAAGTGCGCGGGCGTGTGTGTGTGTGTGTGTGTGTGTGTGTGTGTGTGTGTGTGTGTGT
>JAQHUG010000063.1:2242406-2261235 GCA_028555095.1 Dicrostonyx torquatus
GCCAGCCTCACTGAGCTTTTCCATTGTAAATTTCTACACCACAGTCCAGGCCCAAGGAACAAGACCCTTTGGCACTTCCCAAGACTGGGACACTCATCCATCCTTTCACCAGCCCCAGTGGGCACAGACCTGCAGGAGGGCATCAGGAGAGACTTCATCCATCGGAAAAAGCTGAAGTTTGAAGCTGAGCCTGTGGGGAAGATATGGGCAAACATTTTGAGGATTTTTCATAGATATTTTGAACCCTAGCTTCATCGGGAGCTTGTACACCCCTTAATACGCTCACGCACAACTTCCACATGTATATACATACATAGAACTATCACGCTTTCCCATTTGATCCAAAGAACATTCAGTGTCATACAGCCTGGAAGCAGCCTGCCTCCTGCTCATGTACAGTTTCTGAAAACTCATTTCTAAACTCCAAATTCCTTCTGAGGTGAGTGGGTGGAGTCTATGGCAAAGAAAGCAGGGGACACTTGCTGCTTCTGCCTTAGGAATTAAAACACATTTCCCTGACACTTATTCTTAGATTCACATGTGTGTTTTGAATACATGCTGTCCAGTCCCTCCACTAGGACCACACACTCTGAAAACAGGGAACACGGTTTTCTCATCCTTATAACCATAGGATCTGGCACTTAGGAAGTTTCTAACAGGTGTTAAGTGAACAACATAGTATGCAGAAATGTTTGAAGTGAGGTATTTATTTGTTTGTTTTTTGTATTGGTCAAATAACCTTTGTGTATGACACACCAATCTGAATAAAATTCAACCTTAAATATACATATATAGTGAAATAGATATTTATATAATATTACATATCACACATTTATTTATTAGCTACATATAACATAGTATATGTTTATATATAATATATATTTATATATTATTTACAATATCAATATATTATTACATATATTTATTATACAACATAAATTATATTTTAAATAATATATATTTACCATATTAATATTGATATAGTGTATAATACATCATATAAATATTATATATTTATAAATATAAAACACTCATATGACTATATTACATAATAATTATTTTGTAATATATTATCATATATGACACATGCTATATATTATACAGCATACATTATATTGAATTTCAGGCCAGTACAGGCTACCAAATGAGGCCCATCTCAATCAAACTAAAAGCACCTTATTTAGGCTTGCTGTGGTGGTAAATACCTTTAATCCCAGCACTTGGGACGTAGAGGCAGGCAGATATTTCTATGAGTTTGAGGCCAACCTCTTCTACATAGAGAACTCTAGGCCAACCTGGGATACATAGTAAGGTCTTGTCTAAAAATAATCCAAATCCCTTTGTTGACGATCCGTCTTAGTTACTTTTCTGTTGCTGCCATAAAACACCATAACCAACACAAGGCTTATAGTCCCAGGGGTTTAGAGTCCATCACCGTCACCACAGGGAAGCATGGCAGCGGGCAGGGCATCCAGAGCAGCAAGCTGAAAAAGCTCACATCTTAAATCACAATCAGGGAGCCAAGAAACCAAACTGTGATGAGCATGTGGCTTTAAAACCGTATTGTTTTCTGAAACCTCAGAGCACACACCTAATGACACACGTGCCCCAGCAAGGCTACACCTCCTAAACCTCCCTGAACAGCACCACTAAATGGGACCACAAATTCAGATGTCCAAGACTACGAGGGACATTTCCTTCAAACCACCATAGCCTTGGCATGATAAATTATATATAACCACCCCTACCCAAGACAGGGGTTCACTCTAGTCCAGGCTGGCCTTGAACTTAAAGGTCTTTCTTTCTCTGCATTCCAAGTGCCAGGATTATAGGCACACATCACTGTGCTCAGCTCAAATTATGTATGATTTTGGAAAATTAATCAAACATGATTTCAGAAAAGGCCTTCCTCAGTTATATGAACAGATATGGTTGAAATTGACTAGTGAGATCATGTTCAATACATGGTCAGGAAATCAGCAGCGTTTCAGGATGCTGACATTAAAATCTTGCCTTGGTTTCCTGTGGGCTTCTGTGGTGGAGCAGCAGACATATGCCTGCTATAGTATATGTAACTGCAGAGAGGAGACTCCTAATATACCCCGGTAATCAATATATATTCTATAAGAAGAGGCAAAATAAAACAGCTACTAATTGATCTTACTTATATGTGATCATTTAAATTTTAAATTATCTAAATTATAGACACTGGCCTGAAATTTTATGTCATACTTTCCTGTGATTGGATTTCTGGGAAAATATTTAGATTTCCTAAGATAAAGCAATCATTGATGTAATCATTATGTTAATTAAAGTATATTCTATCTTTAAAATTAGGTGATATAGGACCTCTTTATAGCATTACTGTTTTCCTAAGACATTCTTTTTAGTACATGTGTTCACTTTAAATATAGAAAGTGCATTTCTGTAAATATATATATACCAAATCACAGTCATTCTGAAGAACTTTTTTTCAGTGTGTCTAGATTGTTCCATCTGATTTAGTTAGGACTTGATATTAGTTACTTTTTTCTTGAGATAGGATCTTACTGTATATCTCCATCTGGCCTAGAACTCACTCTGTAGACCAGGCTGGCCCTGCACTCACAGAGATCTACCTGTCTCTGCCTCCTGGGGGTTGGAATGGAAGATATGTTCTAAATTGGAGCATCACAGAGTTTTCTGGAAAGGGGCCCCAGTATGTGTATGATTAAACCCAGGGCCTTGGGCATCCTGTGCCAGCACTCCATCTAGTTACATCTGTAGCCTCCAACACATCGTTTGAAAACTATTCTTATTTATTGTGAACTGTGTCTACATGTGTGGGTGTGTTCACATGAGTTCAGGACTGAAGAGAACATTGAATCCCCTGGAACTAGAGTCGTAGGAGGGGTGAACCACCCCATGTGGGTCCTGGGAAAGGAGCTTGAGGCTCTGCAAGCATAGAAGGTGCTGTGAACTGCCAGGCCATCTCTCCAGTCCCCCCTTCAATGCATCTTTTTTTAAAAATATTTTTATTAATTATTTGAGAAATGTATACAATGAGTGTTTATCATACTTGTGGCTTTTTCTCTCAACCCCTTCCAGATTCACTCACACCTTGCTACCCACCAGACTCCTGATTTTCTTCTTTAAACCCATTGAGTGCTGCCCAACTGCTCTTAGGAGTGGGTACAACCTTAGAGTGTGGCTAACCTACTAGAGGTTACACCATTAAAGAAAACTGACTCTCAGGCTGGGTATGGGGGCACACACCTTTAATTCCAGAATACGGGAAGCAGAGGCAGGTGGATCTCTGTGATATGTCAGTCTCATCTAAGTATTGTGAATCCAGGTCAGCTAGGGCTACACAGTGAGAGCCTGTGTGTGTGTGTGTGTGTGTGTGTGTGTGAGAGAGAGAGAGAGAGAGAGAGAGAGAGAGAGAGAGAGAGAGAGAGAGAGAGAGAGAGAGAGAGAGAGAGGAAGAAGAAGGAGGAGGAGGAGGAAGGAGAAGGAGGAGGAGGAGGAGGAGGAGAAGGAGAAGGAGAAGAAGAAGAAGAAGAAGAAGAAGAAGAAGAAGAAGAAGAAGAAGAAGAAGAAGAAGAAGAAGAAGAAGAAGAAGAAGAAGAAGAAGAAAAGAATGAAAGAAACTTACTTTTACTTTCCCTCTCCCAGTAGCTTCTGAATGCCCATAGCTCCTCATCTGGTGGTGGAATTTTGTTCCTACCTCCCGCTGCCTATGCTGGGATTTTGTCTGGCATGAGCTTGCGACGAGTCTTGTACATAGTCACAGTCATTGTGAGCACATGAATGCAAATGCCCTGTTATGCCTGGAAAAGACTGTTCCCGTGAAGTTCGCTACCACCTCTCTTACAATCTTTCTGCTCCTGTTTGGAGAAGATCATGAGTCTTGGGGTGAGGAATGTGGTATGCATGGCCCTTTAGGGATAAGCAATCCAGTGTCTTATTCCCTAGATGTTGACCAGTTGAGCATCTCTGTGTTCATTGCCATCTATTTCAGGAAAAAGTTTCTCTGATGAGGGCTCATAGGTGCACTGCTCTATGGGCGTAGCGATATTCATTAGGAGTTGTTTTAATGCTATGGCTATTTAGTGGTATTAGGTTCTCCCTTGGGGCTTATGACCTATCCAGCCATAGGTTCTTGGCCCCATTACCAGTGCCACATATGGGTCCCATCTCATGGAATGGACTTTAGATCAAGCAGAAAGTGGCTGGTTACTCCCATAACACTGGTGCCGTTATTGCACTAGTGAGCATATCCTGTCTGTTGTTGTAGCTCATGGGGTTCACAGCTGGGCAGGCTGATGATTGCTTTCTCCTCCCTCCAGCACCATGATTCTAGCCAGATTCCAGAGGGTAACCAACAATAGTGGAAATTGCCTGTAATGTTTTGGGTTCTATATGGAACCTCACGGGCTGGGATTCAAAAAGAGGTAACCCATCTGGTTTAAGGTTTCTAATTGCTAGCACATGGTATCTTGTTAGAGTATTGTCCCCCACCCGTTATAGGATGACTCCATTTTTAAACTATTAAGCTATTTTATATGTGTATATGTATATTTTATGAAGCACCTACAGTCGTAAGTATGGCTTTTCCAAAAGTAGTAGCAATCCATATTTCCTGTTCTACCCTGCCCTCCCACCTCCCACCCCATTTAATCTTCCCTGTCCCATTATTCTCCCTTCCTCCATTCTGTGTTTCCTCTCTTAAAAGCTTACCCCCCGTGGTCCCTTATTAGTTTCCTAACCTCTGTGGGTATTCCAAATGAGTCATACATATCTAAAGATTCCAAGCTAACATCCACATGTAAGAGAAAGCACGCCACATTTGTCTTAGTCTGCGCTACCTTACTTACAGTGACTCCAGTTTCATTCATTTACCTGCACATTCCATAATTTCATCTTTAATAGCTGACTAATATTGCATTGTGCAAATGTACAATAGCCAGGAAATGGTGACATCCTAGATGTCCATCAACTGATGAATAGGTAATGAAAATGTGGTCCATTTACACAATAGAGTATCACTCATCTGTTAGTACATCTTTAAAATTGCTTTATTGTCGAGGAAAATATAAATTATGTGCTATGGTTTGAATGTGTCCCCCAAAGTTCATGTGTGGGAACTTAATCTCTGGTGTAGGCATTGAAAGGCAGGATCCTGAAATGGTTCAGCCATGGTGGCTCTATCCTGGGAATGGGTTAGTTATCTAGGAAGTGGGTTAGCTACCTAGGGAGTAGAAAAGTTATGTAGGAAATGGGTTAGTTATCTGGAGAGTGGGTTAGTTATCTAGGGAGTGGGTTCCTGTTAAAAAGATCATTTTGTCTCTTTCTCTCTTCTCCGCCCCTACTTCCACAACTGTCGTAAGATGTTTTTCTCTGTGTCATAATGCATCCATTAGGCTTTAACCTAAGTACCCTCTGATCCTAGGCTTCCAAGTCTCCAGAACCTTTAGCCAAATAATTTGTTGTTGTTTTTTTTTCTGGTTTTCAGAGACAGGGTTTCTCTGTAGCTTTGGAGACTATCCTGGAACTAGCTCTTGTAAACCAGGCTGGCGTCAAACTGACAGAGATCCCGCCTGCCTCTGCCTCCCGAGTGCTAGGATTAAAGGCGTGTGCCACCACTGCCCGGTAATTTTTGTTGTTTATAGATTGTTCATCTTATGGTATTTTATTTTATCATTAGAAAGGAGACATTTTCTATTTTCTGTATTATTATTTTAGATAGGGTTTCATGTAGCCCAGGCTGGCCTATATACTTGCTACATAGTCCAGGCTGACCTTGAACTCACAGAGATCTGCCTGCCTCTGTCTCTTGAGTGCTGGGATTAAAGGTGTGTGTTAGTATTCAGGCATCTGTACTGGCCTACCTTTGGGGTCCTGACAGGATACGTCCTCAACTGCAGCCACTAAGAGCACCTCCTCTGCACATTCAATATGTTCCCTTTTAAAAGGTCGGCCTTGCCCACCTCCCAACTCTTTCTTTTTCTCTCTTTCTGTCTGTTCCTTTCTCTCTCTAACTCGGCTTCTCTGCCTGTCTCTCTGTCTCTCCCCCTCCCACCTCTCTCTTCTGCTGCTCCTGTCCCCAGAGACCAGTCTCCCCCTCCCCCTTTTCCTATTCCCTTTCCGCTAATAAAAACAAAACAAAACAAAAAAAAAACCCTCCACATGAGCTCTGTTACATGGCATCTTTGTCTCTCACGCCGCTTTTGAAATTACAACAGTGTACACAATTATACTAGGCTATTTTCCTCTTCATATATACACAGGCTCTCCAATGATATAATCTCTTTATTTCTGGCTTTGGCCATTTGTGTCTTGTCCTGATCGGTTTGGCCAGCAGCCTGCTGATTTTACTGACTTTACTGATGTATGTCACTGATGTGACAGTTTGAATGAGAATGGCCTTCGTAAGAACAAGTGTTTGAACCCTTGGTCCCCAGATAGTGGCACTGTTTGGAGAAGTATAGGAAATATGGCCTTGCTGGAGTGTCCCTAGGGACAGGCTTTGAGGTTTTAAAGCCTCCCCACATTCAGTTCCTGCTTCCATGCCTGCTGCCTGCTGCCATGATGGACTCCTACCCCTCTGGAACCCTCTGGCCAAATCAACCCTTCCTCCTGTAAGCTGCCATGGTCTTGGTGTTCCCACAGCACAGAGAAGTGACTAACACTGTGTGCTCTCTTTCTTTCCCCTGTTTTCTACCTTACTGACTTCTCCTATGATACTTACTGTGTCCTTGTCCACCCCGACACTTTGGGTTTAATTTTCTCTTCCTCCTCCTCTTTTTCTTCTTCCTTTTTTCTAATTTCTTAAGTTCAAAGTGGAGGCCTGGGGTCACTGCTTTGAGAACTTTCTTATTTAATGATCTACACGCCTGTTGCTATGAATGTCTGTTAGCTATATCTTACAACTTTGATATTTTGCATTTTTGGTTTCATTCGGTTGAAAATATTTTTGCAACTTCAGTTCTGTTTTCTTCCTTGAAACTTCAGCTGGTTTCTATAATTTACTTACTGTTCTTAGTCATTTAATATTTTTTTAGCTTCTAGATATTTGGGGATTTTCCCATTATCTTCCTGTTATTTATTTCTAATTATTTCCCCTTTCAGAGAAATATTTTCTTCAATTGACCTAAATACTTTTAAATTTACCAAAACTTTGTGTCCTGTAATATCCTGGTGAGTGTTTCCTGTTACTGAAAAGAATGTGACTTTTGCAGTTTGTGGGGAGACTAGGCCATGAGTATTAGCACAAGCTTGTTGACAGTGTTACTCAAGTCTTCTGCAGCCTTGTAACTGCATGCCTACATGTATCAGTTATTGGGAAGCAGATCCTGAAATCTATGTGGCTATGAACTTTTCTATTTTTCCTTCATTCTATGAGATTCCAAAGCTCTGCTTTTAAGGGCATGAAGGTTAGGTTTATTATGTTTTCTTCATGAGTGTTCCCCCTTATCTTTATCAAGTGATTCTCCTGATCACTGGCAACAGCTTTTACTTTAATATGTGATGTTAATAAAGCCACTTTAGCTGTCTTTTGATTAGCATTAGCCTCACATCCTTTTTAGTTTTAACCTATTTGTATGCTTTTTATTTAAAACAGATTTCTTTAGTTCAAGGGCAAAGTACTTTCCTAGTATAAAAGGGCCCTGGGTTTGATAATCAGCACTGCAAAAATAAATGTGTGAATTAAAAGAAGTTTCTTGTAGGCAGCATATAGTTGGGTCCCTTTTTTTATTCAACTGACACTTAACTGGGGATGTTTAGACTAGCTATATTTACTGTGATATTCAATATAGATATGCTTATATAAATCACTGATGTTTTTTGTCTAACTCAGGCTGGCTTCCCACTTTTGCTGCCCATAAGCTGGCATGCACTTCATGTCATGTCTTTGTTTTTTATTATCAATAAATATTCTGCATTATGCTTATTTTTACTTTTTTGTCTTTGATGTGCTTTTAATTTTTAAAATTATATTTATTTATTTTCATGTATACACACGCGCACGCACACACACACACACACACATACACACACACACCTGCTACAGTACCTGTGTGGAGGTCAAAGGATAACTTGTAGGAGTCAGTTTTATCTTTCTACTATGTGAGTCCTGAGGATCAAACTCAGGTTGTCAGGCCTTGCAACAAGTGTCTTTACCCACTGAGCCATCTCTTGATATGTTTTTTTTTTCCATTCAAGTTTTTACCTCTGTTGACTTACTGGCTAGAACTCTTCACTCTATTACCTAGTAGTTAGCGTAGGGTTCATATCATACATCTTAAACTTAAGCCAGTCTAGCTTCAAATGATATGATAGCATTAACTCATAGCATAGAAAATGTATAACATTATACGACATCAGTATACTTTATTTCCACGTATTCTTTTAGCCTTGAATCTTTCACCATTGTTGTCATCCATCTTAGTTCTATAAATCTAAAATTAACTCTAGTGTATTTCATTTATAATGATGTATATGTCATTTTTTTTTAAACATAAGACTCTTCAATGAAAACTAAAAAAGAAAAAAATAACGGAAAAGGTAGTTACTTACCAAGGTAAAGACCTGGACTGGCCTGGCCAATGTAGAAATACACAATGACAGCAACACCCATGCTAACCAGGGTATAGACCCACTGGATCACAAACATGATGAGAAGAGATGCAACAGCCTACAGAAACAGATAGGAAGAATAAGTCCCCTGATGGCTTTGTACAGGGCAAACAAAATACAAGACTAAGACCTCAGGAGACAGAGGTCTAGGAACAACCTTTGAACCCTTAACAATTAAAGTTTACTTATAAATAATAAAAGTAAATAAAAATACTTATAATAAAAGTAAAGTCTGGATAATTAAAGTTTACTTACAATAAATAAATAATAAACTTACTGTGGCAGTGTGCTAGTTATGTGGGTTTTGTTTGTTTTGCCTGTTTTATTTTTGTCAATGTGCACTAGGGTCGTCTGGGAATAGAAAACCCAGTTGAGAAAATACCCTTATAAGATTGGTATCTAGGCACTTTTTTGTTTGGTTGGTTTTTGGTTCTTGGTTTTGTTTTGTTTTATTTTTTGTTTTTTGAGACAGGGTTTCTCTGTAACTTTGGAACTAGCTCTTGTAGACCAGGTTAGCCTTGAACTCACAGAGATCTTCTGCCTCTGCCTCCCGAGTGCTGGGATTGGATTAAAGGTGTGCGCCACCACTGCTCGGAAAGGTTTTGTTTTTTTTTTTTAACTATTGTTGATTGATGGTGAAGGTGCCCAGCAACTGCGGGGGGTACCATCACTGGGTAGGTGGTTCTGGGGTGTATAAGAAAGCAGGCTGAACAAGCCATGGGGAGCATGCCATGGTCTCTGCTTCAGTTCCTTCCTCCAGCTTCCTGCCTTGAGGTTTGCCCTGACTTCTTCTCATGGTGGACTATAAGCTGCAAACTGAAATAAAGCCCTTCCTCCCCGTGGTTCCTTTGGTCAGTGTTTATCACATCCATAGGAAGCAAACCAAGAAAGGTGGTTACAGTGGCTGCTAACTTGACAGGATTTGGAATCAGGAGACACGGGAAGAATTTCATTAGATTAGGTTAGCCCCTCAGCATGACTGTGGGGGTGATTTAGAGTAGATTAACTGAGGTGTTGAGACCAACAGAAGGTACCATCCCCCAGGCTTTGGTCCTGGACCTCAGGCAAAGGAGGAAGCCGGCTGAACACAGGCATTCACCGTCCTCTGCTCTCTGACTGTGGATACAATGTGACTAGCTAAGACAAGCTCCTGCTGCAAGGGTTATCGGTCATGATGGATTGCACCTTCAAACAATGAGCCAAAATAAGCCCCTTTCCTCTTCAGTTGCTTTTGTTAGAGCAACAAAAAAACCTAACTATGACAGAAAATTTGTACCAGAAGTGGAGTCGCTGCTGTGATGAACCTGACCACAAGGTTCTTAACACTCTGAAGCTGGTTTTTCGGGCAGCATGTAGAAGCATTTGGAACTTTGGGACCGTAAGGCCTTTGAATGCAGTAAGTGAGTACTTTTTCAGGTCAGTGAAAATGTATAAAAAGTTGATCATAAAGGTAGAAGTAAGGTGTGGTTTGTCGAGGATAAGAGTTTGCTAAGTTAAACTACGAGAGCAAGGAGCATGCTGAAAGAGAGGCTGTAACTGTTCAAAACACTCTGCTTTCTAACGAGACAACAGGAAAGACATACTCAGGGCAAGACCCCACTCGTTAAAGGGCCCATTTTGTAAAAAACACAAATTTATTGGAAAGGGAAGAGCCTAAATTGAAATAGAGACTGTCACTGAAGGGAACTCAGAGACACCTGCCTAGAGGCACATCTTCCCAGGGTTAGCACACAAAACTGCTACAACCGTGGTCTATGGAGACCAAGCTGCATCCATGCTGGCAGCAGGACTTGGCAGCACCATCACTGTAGTACTGGTTCTCTGTGCATGAAAGATGCAAGGCTCAGGGTGTTGTGGCATCTCGGACCACAGTGCCAGAGAGACACTGAGACCTGCCAGTGTGCTGCAAGGCTGGAGCCCCTATGAGGAGGCCTTGAGATGCCATGGTGTGAAAGTGTGAGGTGAAGCCTATGTTACTATAAAGTAACGTAGGATCCCAGGATATTGGAGATGCCTGGACCATGGGCTATCTGCTGAGGAAAGCCACAGGCACAGCAGCAGGTCCAAGAAAAAAGACTAAGCTCCCACAGGCAGAAGAGCTATTTAGGTAGGGCTATCCAAACCTTTTTGAACCCATATGATTCCACAACCCCAAGACAGTAGACAGGAAACTGCAGGATTTGATGTATGCTTTGCTGAATTTTGGTCTCACTTTGTTCTGATCATTCTTTGCTATGCTCCCGTTCCTCCCTTTTGGAATGAGAATATTTATTCTGTGCTATTGCATACTGGAAGTATGTAACTTGTTTGAATTTTGTAGGAGTTCATGGTTAAGAGACTGCCTTGCATCTCAGATGAAACTTTCACATTGGGCTTTAAGCACTGTTGAAATGGTTAAAGGATACAGGGGCCATCAAGGTCAACTAAACACATTGTGCATTATGAAACGAGCATGAGGACCAGGGGTGAAAAGTTAGGGCTTAAAAGTGAACGGTGTGGTTGTGAAATTGACAAAGGGTGGAACTGTAGTTGGTTAGCATCAATTGTTATCTTTAAAATTGGGATCTAGAATCCTGATTCTGGATTTGGAATGAAAAGAGTACACTTACTGAAGCAAGTTTTTGGGGAAACACCCTTTGAAGGTAACCCCTTAATTGAAGCCACCAACAAGCAGCTACTCTGTCTCAGTTACTGTTCCTATTGCTGTGATCCTGACAAAAGCCACGCAAGGGAGAAAGGGTCTATGTTCGCTCACGGCTAGAGGCTCACAGTCATAGCTGTCATAGTCAGAATCACAGCAGTGGGAACTTGAGGCAGCCCATCCCACCGTACCCACAGTCTAGGGCACAGAGTGCTTATACAGCTCACTTTCTCAGTCCAGGATCCCAGCTCAAGGAACGGTGCCACTCCACAGCGGGCAGTTCTTCCTACCTCAGTGGATGAAGATAAGCCCCAGAGACAAGCCCCAAAGCCTGTCTCCCAGTCTATTCTGGATCTTATCAAGTTGACATTTGAGATTAACTATCACTATTTTACACTGCTCCCTAAAATCAACAAATTGGCATGAAATTAGTAACCCAGGGGTGATCAGATATGATTATTTAAATAGTAGATAATTGATTAAAATGAGCGGTTGATTAAAAGTAAATCTTGTAGTGGTCTCATCTTAATTCTAATAAAGCAAGCAATTTAATCATGTTGATGCTAATTAATACTTTCTCTTCCCCCAAATCACTCCCGCCCACACATCCTTCATCTGAATCATTTCTTAAGGACTCTGAAATCAAGATGAAACTACTCACCCCTAACAGGGAGACCCAGGGGTTACACATGCAAGTGTAGAAAGCACTTGGTCTCCTCTGGACCTCTTGTTCCTGAAGTCTGCATTTCAGAAAAAAATCTAAAAAATGAATTAGCCAAATCCTTCATTACCGACTTAACTACCAATCCCTCTCTACTTTTACAAGCAAATATCTACACGTTCATGGCCCCTGATTTTGCAATTGAGCCAAGAGCTAGCTCCTAGCACTTGCTCATAGACAAGGAAGGCCTCATGCCAGGCACAGACCAGAGTAGAAGCAGGAGCTGCCCCAAGCCTAAGCACATTGGTGCACATCTGTCGTCTGGGGGACCCAAAGTCCAGATCTCCTTTTCCTTCAGGTGGAGGGCGTCAGAGCAGGGAGTCAGACACCTGGTGTTTGTGTCTGCTTGTGACCACTAGAATGGATGGGCCAGGCTGGCTTCTGTCTACAACAGGATAGTTTCTACTACCATCTTGCAGCTTATCCCTTCCTCGGGCCATTGAAGAAATGGAGAGGACAAAAAGACGTGAGTACAAATGCAAACACGCTTCACTTCCTTCATCATGGGTTTCAGGCACGCTGGAGCTTCTCAGAGTGGCATGTTTTTATTTAGCTCTCTGCCTTCTCGGTTTACCTGACTCCAGACATGCTCATTTACCCATGAAAAGGCATGTAGATCATTTTACTGTGTGTTCTAATCACCCTGCACGCTGCCGTGCAAGGCGATTCCAACAACTGGTAAAGCTGGATTAACTTTGCTGTGTGTTTATACCGTATTTTGACACTAAACTTTCATAGCTAGTTGCTTGGGAACTATGTCAACTCCTTCATCTTTACTCTTCAGCATCAAATTCATTCTTCAGCAAAAATACCTCGAATGTGCCAACTCCTCCCCCTTCTTTCTTTGTTCTGTGTCCTAGTCCTGTGTCACTCACCAGTTTTCTTTTGTTTTTTGATACAGGCTATCTCTGTATAATAGACCTAGCTGTCCTAGAACTAGCTTTGTAGACCAGGCTAGCCTCAAACTCTGTCTCCTGAGTGCTGGGATTAAAGGTGTGCACCACACCGCTCAGTTATGATAGCTAATCTTTTTTAAAAATATATTTTAAAGATTTATTTAGGTACACATTGTTCTATCTGCAGGCTAGAAGAGGGCACCAGATCTCATTCTAGATGGTTATAAGTCACCATGTGGGAATTGAACTCAGAACCTCTGAAAGAATAGCCAGTGCCCTTAACCTCTGAGCCATGTCTCCAGCCTCTCACTCACCAGTTTTCTTCTTTCCTTGGACTGCTTCTGATGGGAAGGTCTCTGGAATCCTGCTGGGATCCACATCTCATAGATCCCTTATTTCTCTGCTTGTCCATTATCTCAGGTCACAGCCCATATCACTGTGCCACAAGAGCTCATCCCAACGATCTAATCCCTCATAGTATCCACATTTCCTTTGTCCCACCGCTTTCCTCTCATAGACTTTACTGTTATTTGTATATGTGTTCTTATATATGTTATCTATGTGTTTCTATACCCCTGGACTACATGTATCTAGGGGACAGGATCCATGTTGATCTTGAGGCAGCACTCACAGCTGGCAATTGCTATGTGTTTCAGTGTATGTC
This sequence comes from Dicrostonyx torquatus, assembly GCA_028555095.1. NCBI lineage: Eukaryota > Metazoa > Chordata > Mammalia > Rodentia > Cricetidae > Dicrostonyx > Dicrostonyx torquatus. Next base: position 2,255,948 of record JAQHUG010000063.1, read on the forward strand.
TGCTATCTTCTCTGGACCCTGTGCCCTTTAGAACTAGTCCCCCTGGACCACTGTGGTGGTGGAATCTGTAATCTTAGCACTCAAGAAGCTAAGGTAGAAAGAAGGATCACAAATTCTAGGCCAGACTGGACCACACTTAAAAGTAAGAACCAACCCAGACTAAACCAAAACATACCTAGCCCCTCTGAAGTAGGTCAGATCACACAACCTACCTCAAGACCCAGAAATACCACTTTGGGTATATACCCAAAGGATGCTCAATCACACCAAAGGACATGTGCTCAGCTATGTTCATAGCAGCATTGTTTGTCATAACCAGAATCTGGAAACAACCTAAATGCCCCTTGACCAAAGAATAGAAAAGGAAAATGTGGTACATTTATACAATGGAGTACTACACAGCAAAAATAAAAAATGACATTTTGAAATTTGCTGACAAATAGATGGGTCTAGAAAACATCATACTGAGTGAGGTAACCCAGACCCAGAAAGACAATTATCATATGTACTTACTCATAAGTGGTTTTTAGACATAAAGCCTACAAATCACAATCCCAGAAAACCTAGAAACAAAGAGGCTCCTAAGAGAGACATACATGGATCTAATGTACAAGGGAAGTAGAAAAATACAAGATCTCCTGAGTGAATTGGGAGCATGGGGACCATGAGAGATGATAGAAGGGGAGGAGAGAGGAAAGAAGGGGAGTGGAGAAAAATATATAGCTCAATAAAAACAATTTTAAAAAGTTATAAGAGTTAGCCAGGAATATGCTTGAGCCATTGGCTGGTGTGGGAGGTCCTTCTGTCTGTGTGTTGCTTTTATTGGTTAATAAATAAAGAACTGCTTTGGTCTATAGCATGGGAGGAGGAAGGTGGAGTAAGAGAGAAGTCATGGAGCCACGCCAGAGATAGATGTGCTAAAACTTTGCTGATAGGCCATGACCTCGTGGTGATGCACAGATTAATGGAGATGAGTTAAATTAAGATGTAGGAGTTAGCCAATAAGAAGCTAGAGCTAATGGGCCAAGCAGTGATTTAATTAATACAGTTTCTGTGTGATTATTTTGGATCTAAGCTAGCCGGGCAGTCGGGGACCAACAAGCATGCCCTCCCTCCAACAATTGGCCAAGCAGTGTTGTAATTAACATAGTTTCTATGTAATTATTCAGGCCAGGAAACAAACGTGTAGTCTCTGCTTACCTACAGCAAGCAAATAGCCAACATCAAACTAAATGGAGAGAAACTCAAAACGATTCCACTGGTTTTGACTCTTTATCGTATTTACCACTTACAGAGCAATTTATGTTTGTTAATCACTCATCTTCCCTCACAAGAAAGAAAGTTCCATGACACCAAAACCTTCCTGAATCTGATCAACCTGTTTTCCAACATTTAAAATGGACCGTGGATGGGGACGTTCCATACCTGTGATTGAAGAAATAAGCCATTCACCACCAAAGACATGCTCTCAGAACCCATTTGATTTCACTGTGTGCTTCCAAGTACTACACTTGGAGTTCTACACATCCAGATTTGAATGACAAATAGCCTTTTTTAAACCTCTGGGCCTTTAAGAGTTTGTGCACAAGAAGTACCCAGTAAGTCTAATTGTGGATCAAAGCAAAATGTCAAGAGTTGCCACTGGTTTGAATGGAATGCTTCACTGTCTCTTTTGGAGACAGAGTTTAACTATGAAAACCAGGTTGGCCTAGAACAGAATCCTCTGGTCTCAGCCTCCTGGGTGCAGGGATTCAGGTGTGAGACACCATGCCTCGCTCCATTACTTTTTTTATTTTTTTAAAAGAAGGAATATGGTTAGGCAAGCTCTGACTCGAGATGTGTAATTTTAACATGGCACTGCATGAGTTATTCCTTTCAATCACAGGCTTAATGAAACACAGTTGCCCTCTTGGTTCAGAAGAAACACTGCTGGCCGAGAATGCGTACCTCTGCCTCTCTGAGATGTGCCAGATGTTAAGTTCTCTCTTTCCCAACACTTGATCTTGTACAACCTCAACTCCATCTTTAGTTCCTGACTCCAGTCTACTTGTCTAAGGTGCAGAAGTGATGATATGCATCCCCTGGGAACTGGGCTGTATTGGGGGATTTTTGGTCTTTGGGTCAACATGAGTCTCTCTTGTACCAGTGTCCAGAGATTCCATCCAGTCCCATAATCATGAAGGGAAACAACAGACATTTAACAGGCCTGCTCAGCTGAGGCACGGTATGCAGCAGGTTGGGCGTGTTCCATGAATTTTCCACCCACCATATCTTCAAGTTACTAAGGGCTTATCAGGACACACCTCTACAGCAAGCCAAAAGAAGCATCTGTATTGTTCCTAAGGAAGTATGCGTGGTTATGTATGTGTGTGGGGTGTGGGGGGGGTTGTATATGTGTGAGTGTATGTGTGTGAGGGAGGTGGGGGGACCCAAGAACATGAGAAGGAAGGGGTTTGCTTATTCCTTATTCCCTTAGCAAGTAGACAGCCTTGCTTTGATTTTGTTATTTTGAGATAAAGTCTCCCATAGCCCAGGCTGGCTTCAAAGTCTTTGATTAACCACGACTGGTCCTCAAATTATGATTTTATCTCTCCCTCCCAAGAGCTAGAATAGAAGTATGCGTCACACTGTCCCCACAGTCACCAGATACAGAAGGAACAATCCACAGCAGGCTTCTCAATGGCTTACACAAGAGTAGCAAAACAAGCAGTTCCTCATAGTTCTAAATGACCGTATAGACTGACTGAAGGGAGGTTTGTCTCTTGGCAGGATTTTTTACTATAAAAGCAAATCTCATGAAGGTTTGAAGGGGAGAGGATGGTTGCTCATGCCAGCAGTACTAGGGAGCAATCACTAGGAAGGCAGCTGTACTTTCTCAAGCACACAGTTGGGAAACAACAAGGGAGCCAAGCGGTGCATCACACACATTAATAATAGCAAAGTGATGAACAATACATGGTGCTGACCTCAAAGCGAGTGGCATGGCTGTGTCTTACGTTCATGAAACTCATGCACATAAAGATATCTTAAGTGTGGGAGAACCCGATTGTGTCCATTGTTCAGTCAAGAATTTAAGTGATTTTGCAAAAATTACTTAAAATCTCTACTAACCCATCTCTGAAAATTCATTCCCTTTCTCCCTCATTTTGTGATTCTGGGGATCAAATCCAGGACCTGTGTGTGATGAGCAGGTACTCTGCTACTAAGATGCACTGCCACTCCCCCTCTGTGTCTTTATCGGAATATGGAAACACAGTATCCTAAACAGCACATAGAAACCAAAGACTTAAGATGTCACAGTTTGCACAGAATTGTGTATAAAATCTGCATGATATTTTAAAGCATATTGATATTACAATTTGCTTAGCTACTTTCCAAACACTGATCATTCATTTCTAATTTCTCATCAATACAAACAATGTCGCCATAACAATCATGAACACGGTTTTTTGGTTTGCTGCTTGGGTTGAGTTGTTTCCCTGATACACAATTCCCCAAATGGATTTTTCCACATCAGGTCAATTATACAACTTTCCAATTCCTGCTACATCTTCAAAGATGGCTTTCTGTGATTGGAGAACCTGAGGGGCTTTTAATATGAAGTTTTCCTTCCCAAAATAAAGGCAAAATTAAAAAAAAAACAACTACCTGAGGGTTTCAGGAACTTACTAAATGAGGAAAATAATTGAAAATCATTCATTTTTCAAACCCTACTAGAGTGTAGGGCTCTGTAGTACAGGACGAATGGAGTCTCATATACTCAGGAGATCAAGGCAGGAGGAGTACAAGTTCAAGGCCAGCATAAGCAGTTTATCAAGGCCCTGTCTCTAAATAAAAAGTAAACACAAGGCTGAAGCTGTTGTTCAGGGCTAGAAAGCTTGCCTGGGATAGCCAGGACCTTGTGTTCAATACCAAGCACCAAACGAAACCAAAAACTAAACCAAAAAACTGCTGGATATGATCAGGACATATGGTCTACCCACAGGACATTATCAGAGAATGAGTTTAGAACGTTTAAAAACAAACAAAGTAATTACTGTAGCTTAGGGTATTGACAGGGATTCTGTGCCTTCCTGCCAGCTGCAAGCTTCCAGAAGGGACAAAGAACTGGGATCAGGGAGAGGAGCTAGTTTTTAAAGCTAAATGTGATGAGCACAGGAAAAAATGGGGCATCCTGCCCCTCGTTCACTTTGCTAATGTGGTTTGCAGACTTAGCCAGGCCAAACACCAGCCTAGAGATTCGATGGGAGAGCCTGAAAAGGAAAGATGCTGAGGACCAGCTAGCTCCCATGTTTCCCTGGATGACTGGGAAGGCTTGGATGTCTGGAAAAATGGAAAAGCCAAGGGAGACTGGAGACCTGTCCCAAATTAATTGTGCTTTCCACCCCGCCCCGCCCCACCCCACCCTGCCCCACCCCGCCCCACCCACTGCACAGCTGGCAAAAGTCCAGGGACCTTGCAGACACAGGAGTCATCTTCCGGGAGAGGGGAAGAGGCTTCAAAAGTCAATAATTAAAACTAGAATATAAAACCAACTAAAGACATCAGCAGCAGGGCTGGAGAGATGACTGAGAGGTTAAGAACACTGGGGGCTCCTCCAAAGGACCCAGGTTCAATTCCCAGCACCCACATGGCAGCTCACAACTGTCTGTAAATCCAGTTCCAGGGGATCTGACAACCCTCATACAGACATACATGCAGGCAAAACACCAATGCACATTTTTAAAAAAAGCATGAGCTCAATATGTTCTTGAACTTGATGAAAAAACTGGAATCTGTGGGTCCAAGAAGAATGAATTAACTGATGTGGCTTATAGCAAATTATATTTGATTAACAGACAAACACCTTTTTAAAAAAATTGTTAATGACTTAATAGATATGTCTTTGTTTGTTTGAGACAATATTTCACTGTGAAGCCCAGGCTAGCCTGAAACTCACTAGGTAGCCCAGGCTGGCTTCAAACTCCTAGTAATCTTCCTGCCTCATCCTCTTACATGCTGGAATTACAGGTGTGTGCCCCCACACACAGCAGCAGTGAAATCTAGAAAATGAGTTAGGTTGTATTCATTTAGTTGGTACCACAACCTAATTCATAGTAGGTACCCTCAGCATGCACTTTTGAATTATGCATTATTTTTTTTAAAGTTATGTGTGTGTGCATGCATTTACTTGTACCACAAGCATGCAGTGCCTGCAGAAGCACTGGATCCCCTAGAGCTGGAGTTACAGATGGTTGTGAGCTGCCATGCGAGTGCTGGGAATAGAACCTGCATCCTCTGGAAGAGCA
>JAQHUG010000063.1:2282231-2305611 GCA_028555095.1 Dicrostonyx torquatus
AAAAAAAGAAATACATATACATACAACAAAATTGACCTTAAATTTGTATCAATAAACCAAGATCCATACCAAAGCAAATTATTCATATTTATAGTGCATCCCCCTTTAAATGTAAATAAACATTTATAGGCAATATTTGGGAATATGGTATGGGACAATGGTCTGTATTCTGTCAATCATATTTTAAATAAATGTTGATTGGCCAGTAGCCAGGCAGGAAGTATAGGTAGGACAACCAGACAGGAAGTAGAGGTGGGTCAACGAGAATAGGAGAATTCTGGGAAAAGGAAAGCCCATTCCTCTGGAGTCCTGACCCAGCCACAGAAGAAGCAAGATGTGACTCCCCTGCTGAATAAGGTACCGAGCCATGTGGCTAACACAGATAAGAATAATGGGCTAATATAAGTTATAAGAGTTAATAAGAAGCCTGAGCTAATGGGCCAATCAGTTTATAACTAATGTAGACCTCTGAATGATTTCTTTGGGACTTAATGATTGTGGCAACCGGGCAGGACAAAAATCCTCAGTCAACAGATACTGGTATCTATTATACTACATGAAGTAATAGACATGTGTGAGTCAGCTTCTGTCATTGTAACAAACACCTGGAATGGTTTACTCAATCAATTATGATCCAATAAGAAGTGTCCTTCTGAAAGTCTTATGTGCTGAGGGCTTGGCCCCAGCCTGGTAGAGCTACGGGGTTCAGGGGTGGGCTGTGACTGTCGATTGATTTATTGATGAGTCTGTACTGAATGAGTTCTTAGGAAATGGGCCTGATTGGAGAAAGTATGGAACTAGGTTATATGTTATCCCTAGCAGCTCTTTTCTGTGCTCCTCTGTTTCCTGACTGCTGGGATGTAAGCAGTTTTCTCCGCTGTGTCTTCCTACCATAATGTCTTAACCTTGCCACAGGCTCAAACATTACAGTGCCACCTGAGTATGCACAGAAATCTCTGAAATGGTATCCAAATAAATTCTTTCCCCCTTAAGTTGTTTTCTCAGGCATGTTGCCATAGTGATAAAAAGTTAGCTAATTCAACAACTTTTAAAGCAAAAAGGTTTATTTTGGCCCACAGTATCTGACATGTCCATCCGTGACTAGTTGGCCCTGCTGCTTTGGGCCTGATAGTTGGGTATCACACCATGGTGGGACCATGTGGTAGAATAAAACTGCTTATATTATGGACCATAGAGCAAAGGAGAGCAGAGAGAGCACCAGTGTCCCCCAAGTCCCATTGAGGAGCTTACCTCCAATGACCTGAAGTCCTCTCATTAGGCCCCTCCTCTTAAAGTTCTACTACCACCCAATTGCATCATCCTGGGGCATGCATTTAACTTGGACCCTTGGGTGATGTTCTGGATCCAAATTATAGCAAGATATATGGGACATGGCAGGTCCTCAAAAATGATGTTTTCTCTTTCTCTCAGGATTTCTCACGTTCTGTAATGACTTTCTTTGTGATATTGTGCTTGCGAGGTTTAAGAAATGCTACAGTCCTTCAGCTACCATTTCTTCATTCCATGGTGCCTGGGTTGGGAGAGCCCTCTTCTGCCAACAAAACTTAGTGAGGCCTTAGCATTAAGTCCTTGACAAAGGATAACTTAATCTGGTTCACAGTGGTTAAGTTTCAACTAAATTTTGACTAAAAGGAAAATGATATTCAATTTCTTTCTCTGGCTCCCAGCTCTTATACACAATAGACAGGAATGTTTGTCTAAAATTAGCCAGTGTATATATAACAGGGTAGAATTATAAATAATTTAACCGACACCTAACATTTTGAAATAAATATTAAAATTATCAAAAGTTATGAAAACTGGGGTGTAATAACTAGGTAGATGGAGCAACTGGTGGTCACCCCAAAATAGGAGGCCCCCACATAGACCCAATGCACTTACCGTCTCCATTCACTCTAGGCTGGGTGCACAGATCTGGGACAAGTTGGTCATGTGATACACTCCTAGATGTCAGCTGGTTCAGACAGGACTCTGACACCTCCCAGGAGGTAGAGGACAACCCCTCAGAGTCCTCTGTAGGAGAAGACGAAGGTGACCCAGGGTCCAAGAGGAAGCTATCTTGTAGGGTTCGCTTGGCACCCTTCTTGCACTTCCTCTTTGGGATCCGGTTCCCCTGTCTTGACCCAAGCTGACTTGTCTCAAGTCTCCCTCTGGGCTGAAGGAGCTGATCCATGTCCTTGCTAAACTCCAGCAGAGTGCCCTCAGAGAGGCCTTTAGCAGGGGTGTCAGAGCCGTAGCTGGGAGCCTTGTCCTGAAGCAGGTGCTCAGAGCAGCGTGGAGCCTCCGGACCTTCTCTGGGCGCCGGCTCAGGAGCCATGGAGAGGGCAAAGTAAGAGTAGTCCACGGCAATGTAGGTCAGCATGAAGTTGATGGTGACAACGGGCGCCAGAACATTCACCTGGCCCACTAGGACAAAGGCCATGGTCACCACGCTGGTCAGGAAGATGGCTGCTACAGGTGTTTTATTTGGCCCTTTCTATGAGAACAACAATAAAAATACAGAATTATAAAATTTCAGATAGAAAATTTCAGAGATTCTATGATTAAATGATAAAAATAACAAAAAAATCAAACATAATGTCTCAGGAACTTCTCTCCACATGATGTTTGAAAAATAACCTCCAACTCACGGGGTTGATGCGAAACCTGAGCTAACACGTGGTAACACAAACCCAGCACGGTACATAGGAGCTCCTAAATACCAGAGGCATGGACCACAACGCTACTAACATGGCTCACTCCTGTGCAGCTTTGGAAGTCTTGGTCTTTCAACTCCCCCAAATAGGAGGCCCCCATGTGATTACAAACCACTGATCTCTGCTCATCCAGGCTGGGGAACAACTCACGGACAAGTTGCTCGTGCACGTACAACTACACATGCCTGGCATTCGTGGAGGAGGGCACGGATGTGGGAAGATGTTTTAACTGCTTTTCCTTGGCACTCTCACAGTGACTCACAGCTCTGGAACCAAGGGTGCATTCACCTCTGGGCTCCCTGTTCCTCACCTATGTGTTTCATTCGACCCAGCTGCCTTTCTCCTCTGTGGATGACTCTGCACCTGGCTTCTCTCCATTTCCCTCCGCTCCACCAGCTCTTCCTCTCGATCTTCCTAACCCAACCCCAAAGCCTCGGAGACTGGATCTAAAGTCGTCCCATGCCTGTCCTCCTGACCACTTCTTTTCTCCACCTAAACTCACCCACAAGGCATGAGCCCTGGTCATGGCTTTAAACATCAGCTTTATGTGGACAGCTCCCAGCTGAACTTCCAGCCTAAAGCACTCCCAGTATGCCTCTAAAACCAACCGTGGAACCCATGCTGACCTGAGCAACCCTCCCCAAAACAGTCTTTAAAAGGAGAGAAAGAAGGGGAGGGGAGGAGAGGAAGGAAGAAGAGAAAAGCTTTTATGATGTTTGAGAACTAGTTTTGGGGAGTGTTTATTAAAGTGGTTTAGTGGATTCTAACAATAAAATGACAACAAATAAACTAAGTCCTTAGAAACTCATTTTCTTAAGTTTCGGATAAAAAAGATATGGAAAATGACAGTGAACCCCTACAGCATAATTGGAAAAAGACAGACAGAGCAGGTGAAATGGCTCAGCAGATAAAGGTGTGTATTTTCCAAATACCCATGAAAATGACAAACGTAAAAAATACAGAGGATTCAAACACCTCATTCATCTCTACGGCAACATCGACTAGTACAAATACTCTGGAAAAGGTAGGGCGTTACTCAATATAGGGAGACAGACATATTGAGTGGTTAAAAAATTTCAGTAATAGAAGACAGAGGTGGTGGTACATGCCTTTAAGTCCAGTATGTGGGAGGCAGAGACAGGTGGATCTCTGAGTTCAAGGCCAGCCTGGTCTACAGAGTCAGTTCCAGGACATCCAGGGCTACACAGTGAAATGCTGTCTGGGAAAAAGAACCTGGTACTAGGAATACAGTTTGGGGTTAATCTAAATTCTCATTTAGAACAAGGATCATCCATTACCCACCCCCAAAAAGACACAGCAAAGAGGAGGAGGATGCTCAGAAACATGATGGGGAAATACAGTGTAGAAGGATACACACTCACACACATACATACACTCACATACACACTCACANCACACACATACATACACTCACATACACACTCACACACACTCATACATACACTCACACACACTCATACATACACTCACATACACACTCTCACACACTCACATACACACACACTCTCCCACACTCACATGCACACTCTCATGCACACTCTCACACACTCACATACATACTCTCACTCTGTCACACATACTCATACCCACTCTCACATACTCACATACACACTCACATACACACTCTCTCACAATTCACATACACGCTCTCAGACACTCACATACACATTCTCACACACTCCCACACACTCTCACACACTCACATGTATACTCTGTCACACACTCACATACAGACTCATACACACTCACATACATATTCTCACTCTCTGTCACACACACTCATACCCACTCTCACATACTCACATACACAATCTCACACATTCACATACATGCTCTCACACACTCATATACACACTCTCACACACTCATATACACACTCTCACACACTCACATACACACACTCACATACTCACATATACACTCTCACACACTCATATAAACACTCTCTCACACACACACTCTCTCACACACTCACACACACTCTCACACTCCCATTCACACACACTCACATACACACTCACATACTCACATATACACTCTCACACACTCACATACACACTCTTTCACACACACACTCTCACACACTCACATACAGACTCACACACACTCACATACTTACATACACACTCTCATATACTCCCATACACATTCTCGCAATGCATAATTCCATTTACAAACTTGATATCCTCAGTATAAAAACTCTGTATCTGAAATGCTGGAATTCTATAAAGCCTGTATTTGATTTGTGTGGAAATTAAATTGGGAAACCCCACACCATGAAACTTTATTTCATGCCTACAATTTCTAAACATGCTGTGTATACTCACCTTCAGGCTATGTGGCTAGGTGTATATGAAACATACATGAACTGAATGTTTAGACCTGGCCTCAAAGATACTGTATTATAAATATAGAATACCCTAAGGCCCCAAATCTGAAAAGCTCCTGGTCCCAGACAGTATAGAGAAGGAATACTGAATACTAGGAGGCTTCAGAATCACGCAAACTGTTCAGAGATGCTCTTAGAGGGAGCAGAGTTGTAAGCTGAGGTCCCTGGGCCAAATCTCAGAGTCTGTCTATGCCATGAGCCACAAGCGGCTTTGCATCTTTTAGGAAAACCAAGAAGAATAAGGTTTTATTACACGAATTACATGAAATTTAGATGTGTGTCCTTGGTCAAGGGTTGGGTGTTCTCTGTGGCAATTTATGAGCTTCAACAGCAGAGCGCGGCCCTGATGGCTAAGGCTCAGGACCTGCAGTGTGCTGTCTGACACTTGAGAAAGCCTGCGGACCCCTAAGGAACCGCTCATCACAGAAGGCGGTGGGTGTGGAGCCAGAGGGGTGGGCCTCACTGGGGAGGAAGTGGGGAGAGAGAGTCAGGGGGTGTGGAGTCAGAGGGGAGGGCCTCACTGGGGAGGGAGGTGGGGGGAGAATGGGGGGATTGGGGAATGAGAGGGGAGGGCCTCACTGGGGAGGGAGGTGGGAGAGTCAGAACTGCAGGGTTCATGGGTGGAGGCCACAAGGCACTTACCTCAAGGTTATTCTTAAAACAGTTTACATTGACTTTATGACATTTTCTATTATGTTCACTATAACTCAAAACTGTATTTACATTTCTGCTATTAAGAAAAGGAAATAAACGAATATAATATAACCCTATATGAAGAAGTTTTTAGGGGCTGAGGGAAACTTTAATGTTCAAAGACATGTGACAAATGGAGAAATGTCTGTAATACAGGCCATAGAATTAACCTTCCTAATAAAGAGCTTCTAGAAATTGAAAATAACCCGAATGGCAGAAAAAAAAATACAAACAGCTACAAAACAGGAAGAGATAACCAACTTCATTCACGATAAAGGGAACACAAATCTTGGTATCCTGAAAGGCTATTTCTACTGAACACTGGCAAAACATTTCACTTAACAATGAGCCATAGAAGCTGGGCGGTAATGGTGCACCCCTTAATCCTAGCACTTGAAAGGCAGAGGCAGGGAGAGCCCTGAGTTTGAAGCCAGCCTGGTCTACAGAGTGAGTTCCAAGACAGCCAGGACTACACAGAAGAACCCTTTCTCCAAAGCAAACAAAAACAAAACAACGAGCCATAGACGATGCTCCTTGCTAACTCTGTCCTTAAGGCAATAGCACAAATGAGAATCATACACACTGTGCCTAAATATTTACAAATATAGATCAAGCTAATAACACAAATATGAACAAGTATGTCTAAACTGCTTCCTTGGCAGACATATCTACAAGACAATGAGAAAGGCCAGGTTTTAGGCTTTTTTTCTTTATTTTTTGGGATTATTTTTGAGACAGGGTCTCTCTGTGTAGTCTTAGCTGTCCTGGAACTCTGTAGACCAGGCTGGCCTTGCACTCAGAGATCCACCTGCCTCTGCTTCCCAAGTTCTGAGATTAAAGGCCTGAGCTGCCACCACCATCCAGCAAGTCTTCCTCATTAACGGATGCACACACAGAGCCTCCCCACACTCAGGGAGGGGGACTCACGTTTGTATGTGGACTTTCACTCCAGGCCTTGACTCTATCTAGATGGTGAGAGGGAAGCCTTGGCAGACCCTGGAGGTGGGGTGGGGAGGCATCTGGGCAGGACATGTCATAGGGTAGCTTCCTGGACACAGTGTGGAGGAAGGGGCCTGGGGTCCAGGTAGGAATGTTCCTATGGCCTCATCAACATTTTACATCTGGCAGCGGGAGCAGAATCCTCTCTCAATGGCTAATCTTGGTGTCAGTTTGATTGGGTTGAGAGGCACCTAGGACCTCAGTAAAGCATACTTCTGATGTCTGTGAGGGCCTTTGCAGAGATGATCTGACCATCACCAGTTTCTCTGTGATGAGCTCATTTTCTTTCTTTTTTCTTTTTGAATGTATGAGTGTGTGTGTGTGTGTGTGTGTGTGTAGTGTGTGCACATATTAGCCATAAGAAAAATGTAATTAATACAATTTTTGAGATTCTACCTTACCCAAGTCAGAAATTAAGAAAGCCAACAGTAAATGCTGCTGAGGGCATGGGAAAGGGGAATGCTCATCCACTGGTGCGAGAAAGGCAAACTGGAGCAGCTATGGAAATCAGTAGAGAGGCTCCTAAGAGAACTAAAACTAGTTATGAAATTATGAAATTATAAAATGAAGTTATGAAATTTGCAGAAAAATGGGTGGACCTGGAAAATATCACACCAAGTGAAGTCACTCAGGCCCAGAAAATGCTATACATTCTCTCTCGTGTGGATCCTAGCTTCAACCTTGGAGATTTATGTGTGTAATTTGGAGTGTCTATATAAGCCTGGAAGCTAGAAAGGCCCTTTGAGAAGTGGGAGCCAAGAAGCTTTAAGGGTAAGAGGATAGTAGAGCATGTGACGTGAAAGAAAGGGTGGGAAGCGGGCATGGTGGTGTAGTCCCAGCACTTGGGAGGCAGAGGCAGGTGGATCTCTGTGAGTATGAGGCCAGCCTGGTTTACAGAGTGAGTTCCAGGGCAGCCAGAGCTACGTAGAGAGACCCTTTCAAAGAAAAAAGATAAGGAGAAAGGAAGCAAGTAAAGGTGGGGAATAAAGGAGGTTGAAAAACAGGGGAGGGGAGGAGGTAAGGGAGAGGCTAACCAGCACTGAGAATGTATGAAAACGCATTATGGAGACCTGCTACTAAGGAGTTTGAACACAAGTAATCCATGTCCATGCTGCACAGGTGAACAATAATTCCCCAGAAGTCATGGGTTATTGAACAAATGTAAACAAAAATAGATCCCTTCTATCATAAGCTGCTTTTGGTCATGGTATTTTGCTACAGGAACAGGAAAGTAACCAATAGATCGGTCAGGTCTGCTGCTGAAGACACACCACATCTGGGTTTCAGGACATAGAGAATAAAGTTGGAACTAATCTCAGAACTTCCTCCCTCCCAGCATAGTGCCAAAAGATGCTCTGCAGGCTTCTGGGAGAGAAAACTTATCAATGGTACTGCAGTGAACCCTAATGTGACCATACAAAGATATACGCATTGGAGCCATAGTGGCATGGCTGCTATGGAGGTTACCAACCACGTTCTGATTGGATTTGAGGACTGCTCCACATAGAAGAATTCTAGTCTGGCACTTTAAGCTACTCAAAAGCCCATGGCTGGGGAGGTCATAGGCCCTAAGGGGAGAACCTACTGATGTTGTTTTGATAAACAGACATGTTGTCAAACTGCCTTCTAAATATTTATTATTAGATATTGGTGCTACTCTTAATCTCAGTCGGAGAAGTTTCTTTCTGTAGTGGGCAGCAGTTAATGTGGAGACACAACCATAATGTGACTATTGAGTGCTCGGCCCTAAACAGGACGTCTACACCAACCATCACCAAGCTACGAGAACATCTTGGAGAAGGAGGTGGAAAGAATGTAAGAGCCAGAGGATGGGTAAGAGGGCTGTGTATGTCATCTGGACTCGCCATAGTTGTGCAACTATGGTTACCTGCACAAAATGAAGTCAATAAGATCAGTCAACATTCCAGCAGGCAGCACTACCAGGACTCAGTGGGTTACGACTAAGAGGAAAGGACATGAAATGGGAGACTTCTTGGGTGAGGGGAGGGAGTTAGAGGTGGCTATGAGCAAAATACATTGCACACATGTATGAAATTTCCAAAGAGTAAAGAAATAAAAAAAATCATCACACACACAAAAATTTACTCAAAGCACTTTTCCAATAAAGATGTAAGCTATACACATTCTGTTGTAGCAGTAGGAAGAGAGAATTACCCACTAAGCACTGTTTACTGGAAGGCATTCATGTATCAGTCAATAGGGAACTAACTAAATAGACTAAGTCACATCAACATAGAGGAAAAAGAATGAGAAAATCCTCTTTACATTAATATAAATGATGAATATATAAACTACATGAAATTTTTAAATGCAAGTTATAAAATAAACAGTATACTGAGAGAATTGTCTGTTGTGTGAAATTAGAAGCATTTGTTTGAAAAACGAATGGGGGGCCTGAGGAGATGGCTCAGTTAGTTATGCCTGCCACATGAGCATGAGGACCTGAATTCAGATCCCCAGTGCCCACATAATTCGGGCATGCAGGCTTGCACCTGTCACCCAGCACAGACTGCTGGTGGCACCGAGATGGGATCCCTAGAGTTCATTGGTCAGCTACCATAGCTGTATCAGTGAGAGGCCGTGCTTCAAAAAATAAAGTGGTGTGGCTAGAGAGATGGCTCAGTAGTTAGGAGCACTTGATTCTTTCCAGATGACCTGGTTTTGGTTCCCAGTGCCCATTTGACAGCTCACAATCATTTTGTTCCTCCAGTTCCAGGTGATCTGATATCCTCTTGTGATCATCATGGATATTGCATGCAAGTGGCACATAGACACACATGCAGACACAACATATATGTGTGTGTGTATTTTTATAATAATTTCTTAAATAAAAATATAGCTCAGCATGGTGGCACATGCCTTTAATCCCAACATTCGGGAGGCAGAGGCTGGTGGATCTTTGTGAGCTCGAGGTCAGCATAGTCTACAAAGAATTCCAGGACAGCCAGGGCTATTACACAGAGAAAACCTGTCTCGATAGGTAGATAGGTATGTAGGTAGGTAGGTAGATAGATAGATAGATAGATAGATAGATAGATAGATAGATAGATAGATAGATAGATAGATAGAGTATAGAGTGATTGAGTGGTCACAGAAAATCATGAGGTTGATCATGTATGATATATACTACATACACAAACACACACGCAGACAAGGGCATATTCAGCTCCCACAACCACAAAAGAAACAAACAGAAACGCACACAAAAAACCAACAACAACCATGAAAACCTGGGGAAAACAGTGCCTGAAGAACAAGGTTATGGTTAGGACAGTAGGCAAAAAGGTTCACCAGAGGAGGAGAAATTTCCAGTGGACACCATTTATAGAATTTCTAGTTTTGAACTCTGTGTTCACGGTACCTCATTAAAAAAAATAATAAATGAAGGGCTGGGATGATGGCTCCACCACTGAGAGCACTGGCTGCTCTTTTGAGGGATCCCGGTTCAATTCCCAGCACCCACTTGGCAGCTCATGACCTCCTGCAAATCTAGTTAGGGAATTAGATGCCCTCTTCTGGCTTCTGTGGGCACTAGAC
The DNA here is from genome assembly GCA_028555095.1 of Dicrostonyx torquatus. NCBI lineage: Eukaryota > Metazoa > Chordata > Mammalia > Rodentia > Cricetidae > Dicrostonyx > Dicrostonyx torquatus. The sequence goes on from JAQHUG010000063.1 coordinate 2,292,609, forward strand.
ATGCAAGTAATATGCAGTATCACACAAAACACCCAGACACATAAAAGTGTCTTAATGAAGTAGAATAAAGGTGTCTGATATATCATTGTCTGGTGTTGAAGTAACAACCACTGTTCCTCCCGGTCCTTGTCCACTGGGGATAAGAAACAGTGGGAGCTGTGGTTATGAATGCCTGCATGCTCAGCCCTTAAGTAGTGGAGGCAGGAGGATTGTAAGTTTCAAGCAAGCTTCTTTCAAGAAACAAACAGGGCTTACTGAGGTGGCTCAGCAGGTAAAAGCACTTGATGCTAAGCCTGACCACCTGAGCTTGATCCCCAAGTGGAAGGACGTGACTACTGACTCCAAAGAGTTGTCCTCCTGGCCACATCCACGTGTGTGCGCTCTAGCTCATGCTCTCCCCAGCCACTTCTCTCTCTCTCTCTCTCTCTCTCTCTCTCTCTCTCTCTCTCTCTCTCACACACACACACACACACACACACACATACACGTACACAAATAAATAAAAACATGCAGCCAGAGAATTCTAGCAAATTTTGGTGATCTTGGGCTATAGAGTGAGACCTTGTCTCAAAAATCCAATGTGGGGTGGAGGAGGAGAAATTGCACTGGATGAGGCTGAAATCAGAAGGGACTAAGAATAGAAAAACAAAGTATAGGCTGAGCGGTGGTGGTGCACACCTTTAATCCCAGCACTTGGAGGCAGAGGCAAGCAGATCTCTAAGTTTGAGGCCAGCCTGGTCTACAGAGCTAGTTCCAGGACAGTCAAGGCTACACAGAGAAACACTGCCTCAGAAAACAAAACACAGACAAACAAACAAACAAAGGATAACTTATAAACCACAATACAGAAAAGTGGGATTCCCAGCATCTATTTCTATTGGTTTTTAGGAAAGTCTCTTTTGTTCATCCCAACTATCACACTCAACCACATTATTCAGGATCAGTTACAATTTGGTCCATGATAGCTCACAGAGAGCCCAAAGCCCAGAGTGTGGAGCTTCATCAAATAGCCACTGCTGCTGCCACATCCGCCATTGTCATCATCACCATCACTACCATCACCACCAAGAACAACACCATCACCACCATCACCATCACCACTACCATCATTGCTAACAAAACCACCACCATCACTATCATCACCATTACCACCCAGGACACAGTGAGACTGTGGCAAAGGCAGAGCTGCAAGGGCCTGCTCTTCTCTAAATGAGAGATTCTTTCATGCTAAACTTGGAGGGTCTTGGATTTGTTTTTATTAAGGGAGAGGGTGGCTATGATATGTAAGATGCTTTATTTAAGTAACCAGCTAACCCACCCAGGGACAGGGCTGAAAGATACAGCCTCTGCATTCTAGTTTGTCCCACCCCAGGGAAGCAGAGACGTAGACCAGAAAAACTCTAGTAAGAAAAGCCATGAGAGGGAGGGAGGGAGAGAGAGATGGGAAGGGAGGGACTGTTGGAGGAGGGAGAGAGAGAAAAAGAGAGAGTTCCTGTAAACAAAATGAGTCACTTACCCCTTGCCCCAGAGAGGCCAGTACAGGAATCACTTTCTCCTGGGCGATGCACTGCAGGATCCGGGGGGCTCCATAGAGTCCCCCCATACAGGAAGCCAGGGATGAGATGTACAAGCCCAACAGGAAGAGGAAGCCAACCAGGGACACCTATGTGAGGCAGATGTTCCACCATTACCACAAGCTGATCCTGAATGTCCCACAGTGGCCTCTGTGCTAGGGCTTGTCCTCACCCCACCTCAGGACGGCATCTACTGAACAGTACTGGGGCTGTCAAAGGCAGGACTTGGTGGGAGTGCTTTAGGCATGGGGGTGAGCTCTCAAAGGGGATGGTGAGGTCTCAGGCCCTTCTTTGGCTTTTGAGAAGACGGTTTTGCCGTGCCACACTTATAGTCACTGCCATTGTAGCCGTTGGCATGCCTACAAGAGGCCCAAAACAATGGGTCACGAAATAAGATACCCCCCCAAACCAAAGCAAAATAAGACTTCTGTTACCGTTTACTTATTTTAGTGTGGAGATGTGTGTGTGTGCATCCCATAACAAGCATGTGGAGAATAGAGAAAAACTTGTAAGAATTGGTGCTCTCCTACCACGTGGGTCCTGGGGATCAAACTGAAACCACTGAGTTTGACTGCAAGTATCTCTCTACCTGCTGAGCCATCTTACTGAGCCGAACTTTTCCCTTTATAAATCAATTATCCTAGGCATTGTATGATAGTGACTGGAATCTTACTAATATAATTATTCAATGACCAATACTGTTTTTAAAGAAATTTACAAATATTTACTATTTATTTGTTGGGTTCTCTGTACCGCCTACACCTTGCAGGTCAGAAGTCAACCTGGAGCATCAGTCCTCACTGTACACTTTGAGGCAGGAGCTCTCTTGCCTATCTCTGCACTGCGTATTCTAGGTTAGATGACTTGCAAGCTCCTGGAGGGTTCGCTTTCCTCCTCCTCCCATCTGGCTGCAGAAATCCTGGGATCACAGACTTGTGACAATTCATCTGGCTTTTCACATGTGTTCCAGAGATTCCCAATCAAGTCACCAGGACCACACAGTCAGAGATGAGCCTCTATGCTTCCAGGGCCTAACCCTGGTGCTTGCTAAGTTTGTTAGTTTGGTTTGTATACTGAGACAGTCTTGTTGCAGGTCCAAATTGTCCTTAACTCACAATACCCCCCCCCCCGCCGCCCAGGCTCTGGGACTACAGGCATACTATGCCAGACCACACCCTGGTCCTTTCGACTCCCCTGGCGTACCTTCCCACTGTCCAGCTTCCCCCAGCTCAGCCTGGGGGCTAGAGTCCCCATTTCCCACCATTTCATATCTCATATGGACTACATACTAGTTCTCAAATTGAGCAGGCATTGGATACATCTCTATGCCTCCTGAACCACTGGTTTCTGGGCCCTATTCTTAGCATTTCAGATTCAGAAGGTGTTGAGGGGGCCTAAGAATATGGATTTCCTGAAGGTTCCAAGGTAATGTTGAAACCAATGGTTAAAAACCACACTTTGAGAACTAGTGGCTGGCTAGGAGTCCAGTTGGGCTCTTGCATTTTCTGAGTGATGCCCTAAGTCCCTGCCAGAGTGACAAACTCAACCCGGATCCGAAAGCCCCAACTACAACTCCTATTGGTGGATAAACGGACCTTGCATAGTTCATGACTCCCCCACCCCGACACCTGCTGCACAGCACAGTGTTGGGACCTCTATCCACATTCCCTAATCTGCTTAATGTTCAACACTGGGCATGGGGAATCAGCACCAGGGGGCTGGAGAGTCGGCTCAGTTGTTAAGAGTGCTTACTGCTCTTGCAGAGGACCTGAGTTCAGACCCCAGTACCTCACAGCAGGCAACTAATAACAGCCTGTAATTCCAGTACCAGGGGATCTGATGCCCTTTGGCCTCCACAGGCATCTGCATGCACAGAAACTCATTTGGGTACACACATATACACATATGTTTTTAAGGTGGTGGCGCATGCCTTTAATCCCAGCACTCAGGAGGCAGAGGCAGGCTGCGGAACTCTGAGTTCGAGGCCAGCCTGGTCTATAAGAGTTAGTTCCAGGACAGGCTCCAAAGCTACAGAGAAGCCCTGTCTTGAAAACAAAAACAAACAAAAAGGCTCAGTACAAACCCCATCTCCTCTATGAGATATCTCATGTCACGTCTCCTCCTAACAGTGGCTGCTCCCCAGTGCTATGAGGAGTGAGGACAGTACAGGCCTAGCACAGTCTCCTTTTACCAACCTGCTGTCTTCAGGTAGGCAGGCCTCATTATCTTCACAACAGTATTCTCCGTGCCCAACAGAGGTATAAAAATGGCGAATTAATTAATTAGTTGATGTAATCCGCAACCCATACATCGCACAGGTGTCAAGAGACAGAACGAGAACAAAGCTGTTCCCATTGGTGCCAACCAGCAGGGGACCGGCACTGCTGTCCACGACCCTGGGCGAGCTGTGAACCCATCTCACAAATCCTCATCTGGACTATATGAAGCTTCTCTTCTTATAACCGGCATCCCCTCCCCACACTGCCTTACCTCAGACATAGTGACTCGAACTGGGCACTTCACGTGCTCATTTGCATAAGTATGACCGATGGTTAGATAGAACTTTCAGCCTGGTCACTTACAGCCTTCTGGATGAAGGTTCTCCATCTCCCACTGTCCTCGTTAGCTTCAGGTGTCAGCCTGACGCAATCCAGGGTTATCTGAGGAATCCTCAAGTTGGGGACGCCTAGATCAGTTTGGCCTGTGGCCATGAGACATTTTCTTTGTTGCTAATTGATGCAGGAAGACCAAGTCCACTATGGGCAGTGCCATCCCTAGGCAGCTGAGTCTGAGCTGCATGTGAGAGCTATCTGAGCAAGACAGCAAGCAAGGTCCTTCCATTGACTCCTGTTTCAAGTCCCTACCTTGGCTTTCCTTGCTGATGGACTGAAACCTGTAGGCAAATAAGCCCTTTCCTCCCTATTTGCTTTTGCCTAGTGTTTTATCGTATCATAGCAGTAGAGATGCAAACTAGAACATCTATGTTTCATTACCCTGCTTCAGCAATAGGCTAAGTCCTCATGGTCAAGTCACACTGAACCCAAGGCCCTGGTTAATCTACTTCCTGTTTCACAGGTTATCACTAAAATAATCTCATTGATAAACCCCTGTACCAATCAGGCTTCTTGATTTGATGAACAACAATCAGAGCTAGTGAGAGGCCTCAACAGATAAAGGCACTTGCTGTAAGCCCAGCCACCACTTTGATCTCTGGGCCCCAAGCAGTCCTCTGACCTCTGTGCATGTGACCCTCCCCTTAGAAGTAAATTGAAAAGAAATGAGTCTATCTGCAGGACACTGGAGGTTCACAGTCCCCATTAGGAACAGTCCAGCCAGGACACTGTCGGTACCCTGCATCCTGCATCCTGCAGATGACCCTCACCATCTCATTATCATGGCTTCTACGTTATACTTCATTTCCGTCATATGACCTGTTAGGGCTGCAAAGGGACATCAAGAAAGGGTCTGGTCCTTTGAGCTTTTGAATATTAAATGTGGGTCTTATAACCAGCAAAATGGGAGGTAAAGCAGTCAGAGTCTGGACAGAGCCAGTGTGGTCCACTACAGAGCCATCATGTCCTTAATTCCTTGTGGTCTGCTTTTCCCCGCCCACCGGCATCATATCGTCCCAGGTGGGTCTCCTCTGCCCCGTGTTTCAATACCATGGGTTTCCCTGGCTTGTCCTCCCCTTCTCTTATCACCTTATTATTAGAAATCACGGTTAGCAATGCTTCCCATCACTTCATGTGCTCTGCTAACATTTTGTTTTTCTCTCCCCTGAGGGAGCATCTCAGGCTCATGGTTTATTTCACCCGCGAGCCCTGCACTCCTTAGGAGTACAGCGGAATCACATCTCAGCCTCTACCCACGGCAGAGGCTGGCCTTAGTGAAGCCTGAGCACTTGACAAGTTCTGAGCCCTGGCTATTTTACACAACTGTTAGGGAAACTGCATCTGTGAGTGTTTCCTCAGGCATCCTGAGAGGAACTATCTGGAATCTTTGTGTCTTCTCTGCCAAATGCATCCTACGTTGTCGACAAAAAAAGAAGGAGAAGAAGAAGAAGAAGAAGAAGAAGAAGAAGAAGAAGAAGAAGAAGAAGAAGAAGAAGAAGAAGAAGAAGAAGAAGAAGAAGAAGAAGAAGAGGAAGAAGTTGTTTTATCAAAAAAAAAAATGTTAACTCAGTGATTCTCTTTCCAGCCTGGATCACCTCAGGGACTCTGACACAATGAGTGCTCAGTGGGACACAGCTACTGATTTGTAAAAAGTCTCCCAGGTAATTCTAATGTGTGGTCAGTGTGCATGGCTGGGCACAGCATAGTTCATCCATTGCCCTCACTCCTGGAGGACGTGTTTCATAAGGCAGGCATGGATTGTCCTTCAAAAATCTGACAGCTTCTTACCCAAAAGGCTAGGAAATCATCCTTTAGTGTCTATGGAGGATGGGTTCTGGGACCCCAAGGGTATCTGAATCTGGATTCTCAAGTGCCTGATATAAAATAGCATAATATCTAGCTATAATTTACCTACATCCTCCTATATACTCTCACTCACCTCTAGATTACAATATGTAATACCTAATGCAAATGATTGAATTTGTTCGGGACCAATGAAGAGAAAAGCTATCTTAAGAACAGATGCAGTTGGAATCAGGATGTTAAGATAGGGTCTTATTATATAGTTCTGGCTATCCTGAAACTCACTATGTAGACCAGGCTGGCCTCAAACTCACAGAGATCTGCCTGCCTCTCTCTCCCTAGTGCTGGAATCAAAGGCGTGCACCACCACATCCAGCAATTCTGCAATTTTTTTTCTAAAAATGTTTTAATCTAGGGGTTGAATGTATAGATGTGGAATCTGGGAGTACCGAAGAATGTGTGCACGCAGGCATGTACATGTATGTGTGCATGCCTCTCTGTGTGTATGTGTGTGAGCATATGTGTGCACACATGTGTAACTTTTATTTTCATTTAAAGCATGTCTTCCACTGGAGTGAGACTCCCTAGCCTGCATGTCTCCAGTGCTGGCTGGACCCCAGGAACTTGGTCAGTGTCTGGCTTCGTGATCTCTGTAACTGGTGACTTCATCTTGGGCTGCCTTCCATAGATACACCCTGGGATTCCTGCAGAACCCTCGGGCTGGGGTCAGAGCGGGGACCGCCCAAGCACAATGACTAGTTTATGTTCTGTGTTTAGAACAGTCTGCTCACTTACTACTTTTTATATAAAACTATTAGTCAATCTATTTTTGTAAGTTATCTAAAATGTTGGCCCTTACATCAAGATAAATGATAAAATTCTTACAATCCACCTCTTTCTCAGCAGGATCCTAGTTTTTCTTTTACAGCCATCATCCACCCAGGCATTGACTAAGGTTACTGTCCTGGCTCGGTGAAGGCTCAGCAGGCAACGGAGATATGTGCAGGAGTTGTTCCCAGCTTTGTTCTCTGCTCCCACAGGACCTACCCGTTTTCACATTAATGTTGTATTGAAAACTTGATAAATATGTTGGTAGACATGGAAACGAGAACTTGTTTTGAGCAAATGTGTGTTACTAATTCTTAAAAAAAAATTCCTGTGGCCCCTGGATGTTACTGTGGGGGACACCCCAGTGCCCCCACACGTTCAGGTGAACCAAGAAGGCAACACCTCCACACCGCCCAATCCTGCCTCCACTTGATAGCCAGTTCCCACAAAGAGGCAGTCGGCTGTGCCTCTGAAAGGTGGTGCTGCCTGGGATGTGAGCTGAGGAAGGCTCCGCTGGTGGGAGGCACTCAGCAGATGCCCCAACCACTCACCAGCCATGGGCTCTGGCCATCCCAGGCACAGCATAGAATAGTGAAATTGTCATGGGCTTTTACAGTCCCTCCTCGATACACGAAGGCCACGACCGACCTAAAGGTTTAGGGCTGACTCTTGGGAACTTCCATCTGTAGCAAAGACCCTTTGGTGTCTTCTTCCTCCTTCACTTGTTCTTATCCTGTGAACTGGCATGTCTTAGGATTCTTGGCCCTCTTGGCCTGTTATAAACACTCACTTCCTGGAGTGAGTGTTTATAACATAATCTATTCCTGCAATAGTGTTTTTAGGCAGGTCTTCTGTCGCAGAGAATAGTGGAGTTGACCCCTTTCCATCTGAATTAAACATGGAGGATGCAAGGCGGGGACAAAGTATCCCTAAGATAAAATGTCTCCACCTGTGAGGATGTCCCCAGGAGGAATATGAAGGGGTTATAATTGCCTGCCGTGTGTCACACAGTAATTTAAAGGCTGTTTCACAACTGCCACCTACAGTAAAACATTTGAAGAAAGCAGAAGCCAGGGGAAAGTTCCCCTGGCATGGGAAAACTGGGCTGGGAGAATTAGAAATAGAACAGAGATGCTGCAGGGAAGCCCAACAGACGCAGGTCAGCTGACCAGGCACCCATGGTAAAGGACCGAGGGAAGCCAGCAGCCATCCAAGGGAACTGTTCTGATGGAAAGCCCTGGGAGGGGGCACAAGTCATGGAGGAGTGTGTGTCCGGTCAGCTGCTCTGTGTCTGCAGGGGATGTTGAGGAACAGACGCAGCCCAGCCTAAAACCAAGACTTCACTGAGATGTGAACCTGAGCTACATCAGGACCATGGGCCATCAAAGTAAGACACCTCTACAAGCTAAAATTCTCTGGCCTCTAGCAGTAAGATCACATGCCCAACCAACTATCCAAATGTAGTGTTTGCCACTGCAACAGAGTCAGACCAAGAGAGAGAGAGTGGCGGGGAGGGAGGGGAGAGGGAGAGGACATCTGGGGAAAGATCCTGTGGGGATATTTTGGGAAGAGGATGCTGCAAGGCTATGCTCGTGCAGTTTTCCCTGCTGGTCCATCCCTGACCACTCATGCACTGCATCTGCTGAGAACCAACAACAGTCACTTGCTTTTCTTCGTGGGCCTTTCAGTTGCCTATCCCAGTAAACGGTTTCTTGGGTACCCTCCAAAGCCTGTGCTTCACTTTTCACCCTAGCACATACATGTATGCACACACCCCCTACATACCATAGTCAAGCCTGCAGAGAGGGTGCTGCCAAATGGCATTGCCTGCCTGTCTCACCACCCAAGACAGGCGGCATTCCCAAGAGAGTTCCCTCTGTTGGGGTTCATTACCTTCCAGCTATAGCCCGTACCTCTGGAGATGTTTTTCACCTGTGTCTCCCTTGGTGACAAAGCCCTTCCCATGTCCACACCGAGCTTTCCCTCCAAAGTAGAGGAAGGTGAGCCCCACCCCAGCAGGAAATCTGTCTCCCTCTCTCCAGACCAGAGTTTCCACTGGGTCAAGGAGAACCATGGAGGGAGCTGCTAGAGAGAAAGATGCTTTAGAGGGAGGCAGAGTGAGCCAGCCCCCACCCCCACCCCACAGACAAGCAGCAAACAGGTGTTCTCACAAAGCCTCCTTTCAGACCTCAATGGCTTCCTGCAGCTTTCAGTTTCTCACAGGCTGCCCATCAAGGTCAAACTCAAGATGAAGCCATGTGTGTGCGAGTCCGTGTGAGTGTGTGTGTGTGTATACATAACTGAGGACACGTTCCTTCCCTGAGATTTGCGGCTCTTGGCCTGCTCTCTCATGACCTGAGTTCTTCTCTCTTCCCATCCTGCTTTTGTACCAAGGTCATGACCTCTGAAAACAGGTGCACCTGTACTGGAGTGTAAAGAGACCCTTATGACTGTGGAGATATCTTTAAAAAGCAAGTTGTACCTCCTGCGGCAGGTTTCAGCCATCACTGGCCCGAGAGGACAGTGCAAGAATTCTCAAGAGACTCTTCCTAACTGGCCACCATTCTCGGGAAATGACGGGAATTTCAGAGTTTGCTCTTCCTCCATGAACTTGAGGCACAATGGGAGTTTTAGGGGATTTTTGAGAAAATCTTATTCTTGTGAGTTTAAACCATGCCAAATAAGCATCCTTGGTGTCACATGACCTCCAGTCTGTAAATGAAGCTATGGAACTCAAGGAATTCACTAATCTGGCCCAGTTTGCAGCCCAGAAACAAAGATGTTACAGCCAGACCAACCCAGAGTTGCTGAGATTCGTAGGGGAGCCTGCCTGCCTCCATGTCCTGCCTGCTCTTTATTGCACCCCTAAGGATCCATGGACAAGATGCTACACACTTTCCACATGTCTGTCCTCTAGACCCTGGTTTGGTCCTGGGCTGCAGACGGTACATACTCCCAGACAGAGCTACAGTTGTGTGTTCATGGAACAAGCCCTGCTCACCCTTTGGGGAACATGGGAGGCACCCACCTTCTCAGCTATCAGAAAGTCAGAGCGGAGGGCCTCTCTGGTGCAGATGGCACCAAGCAGGAAGGCGAAGATGATGTACAGAAACCACCTGCAAAACCCAAGAGAGAGAGAGAGAGCTGCCACCCAGCCCCAGCCCAGCCCAGCCCAGCCCCAGCCCAGCCCCATCCACTGAACCTGTGGGAACCTGTGTCATGAAAGGAGGCCAGCCGTGAAGCCACGGAGCTAGCCTGGGAAGCTGCATGCTGTACTCTGGGACCAAGGCATCAGTGTTTTTAATTCTTATATTAAAGAAGGATGTTGGGGTGGGGAAATGGAAAGACCAGCTACCAGGGCTTGGCCAGGGCTGACCTGCCATCCCCCAGCCCATCCATCTTCCTCCAGCAGAAGAACTACCCAATCACCTCTTGGGCCTCTGGTCTCTAGACCACAGATAACAGGTACTTAGTATTTCATCAACTTGGCACAAGCTAGTGCTGTCTGGGAAGAGGGAACCTCGACTGAGAAAATGTCTTTGTAAGGTTGGGCTGTGGCCTATAGGGAAGTGGGGGGGGGAGTATTTTCTTGGTTACTGGTTGATGGGAAAGGGTCCAGCCCACTGTGGATGCTGCCATCCCTGGGCAGGCTGAGCATGGGGAGCAAACCAGTGGTCACCGCTCCTCCATCCATTGTCTCTGCTTTAGTTCCTGCCTCCAACCTGATTTCCTCCCACAATGGTCCATAAACTGTAAATTAAAATAAAAACTTTTCTCCCCCAAGGTCATGATGTTTTCTCACAGCAACAGAAAGCACACTAGTACACAGAAGGGAGAATTAAAAGGCAGAGCCGTAGCCTGGCTCTGCCACCAAGCTGCCCAATTATGGGAGAGTAAGTCACATGATCCTGAGATCCACCCTTCCCATCTGGGCAATGACAGAATACACCATCTAAAGCAGGGCAGGCTGCTCATGTGGAACCTTCTTCCTCTTCCTCCCCAACACCTGGCTCTTTCTGTCCTCTTCATTTTCTTCTTAGTGTTCTCTCATTTTACACACGTGGCCTGGAGCCCCGTGCCTGGCTGGTAGCAGCAGAGTCACTGCAAGTAAACACTTGGTGGTAGATACTTTAATGTTTTAAAGGACTGTAGTATACAGGCACCGTCAGCTTCTCATATTAGGGCTCTGCCTGTGCCTCACTGCCTTCCCACACCTATCCAATGAGGGCCGAGCGAGATGCACCCTTCTGCCCATACAAGGGAAATGGCAGAAGACTCTAGAGGGTCAAAAACAGATCCAAGGCCATGTCACCATCTGCTGGTGAGAGCAGCACAATGGGAACTAAAACCCCAGAAACCAACAACCCTGGGGGAGCAGGAGGGGAAGGAAGGGACCCCTCTCTGAGCCTCTGTCACTCAGCCTAGCAGGCAGCATCTCCCTCCATCCATAAGGCACACACATGCTGACACACCCACACCTACTCAAGCACCTACCTACATACATACTCACATAGTCACACACACATGCACACACATGCACACACACACTCATAGAAGCTCAAAAAGCTGACAAACGAGATGCAGACGTTAGTCTGTGATTGCAACATGCATCTCCACGTTCCCACCATGACCCTGGGAACTCAGTGGTTAAAAAAAAATCCCCAAGTTCAAAATGAGGGTGGAGAAGAGGCAGGGTAGGGGTGGTCAGGGAAGGATTTGGTTTGTATTCTTGACCTTCCTCCTCCCGAAGCATTCTCAGGCAGCAGCTATGAAAAGCACAGTGTCTGAACCCAGCAGACGTGAATTTTCCAGCCCACCGAGTGTAAAAAGGAGGATTGGAATACGAAATAGGTTGGTCACAGCCAGGGCACTCTCAAAACAAAAGGGGAGTCCCCTCTTCTGCTTGGGGCTTTCTCTCCCATTTTCCAGCTCACACCGATTGCTGAGAGGGGGACTTACGAGATGCCAACAGCTGCCAGGGAGCCTAGAGGTACGCTGGCAGCGGGCTCCCTCAGGTCTCCTCCCATGTTGAAGCCAGCCATGACTCCTGAAAGACACCCAGACAAGGGACGAAGTGAGGCAGGGTACTCTGTGAAGCAAACAGCTCTCCCCAGGGTGGTCCCTTCCTCTCCTGAGGCCCTTTCCTGGAAACTGCCATCTGCAGCAGTGAGAGCAGGGCCACAGCTCCATCTCCCCTGGCAACTGGGGAGGCATCTGCAGGGCGGTGAAAGGGGCCTTTGTGGATTGTGCTATGCTCTGGAGGAAATCCCTCCTAGCTACAACCCACCTTATCACTCCCTGGAAAGCACCAGGGATGAGGGAGGTATGCTCAAAGCCACACAAAGGTCCTGATGCTGCATGCTGAGCTCCACCTGCTTAGCAGGGGACAATGCCAAAAAGTGGCTCAGCAGGAGCAAAGGGCCTGCAGATCTCTTCTGATGCCAACTCTTTCACTGAGGGTTCAAGTATTCCCAGGATCAGGTATTCCCCAGCAAATAGGATGGAGTGCCATAGTCACAGCTCCTGATCTACCAGATGGTTCCAAATGACAAAAATCTGTGTCAATCTCCTTTATCTCTTTTGTTTTGGTTTGGTTTTTGGTTTTTCAAGACAGGGTTTCTCTATGTAACAGCCCTAGCTGTCCTGGAACTAGTTCTTCTACAAGTTCTACCAGGCTGACCTCAAACTCACAGATATCCACCTGCGTCTGCCTCCCAAGTGCTGGGATTAAAGATGTGTGCCGCCACCACCAATCTCCAAAACACACCAATGAAGCACTTGATAGAAAGAGGCAGGTAAATCTCTGTGAGTTTGAGGCCAGCCTAGTCTAAATGGCAAGTTCCAGGACAGCCAGAGCTACACAGTGAAAACCTGTCTCAAAAAACTATTCCCCCCAGTCCACAAAAAAATAATGAAAATTAATTCATCCATCGTGGTGAGGAAACAATAGCAGAGCTGGGAGAAGATATTTTCTCTCCCTAGACATACGCAACAGAGCAAAGTGTTTTGAAGTGGAATGAGGGCCCAGCCCATGAGTGCTCTGTCAACTCCGTGTGGTGGGACATGTGGCCATAAAACTGACACAGCAGGTAGAGATGGTGGCACATGAAGCGTGGCCCTGAAAGAGATTTTAGTGGACTCAGGGAGGGCATGGGTCTGATACCACCATGGTAGGCTGACACTCAG
>JAQHUG010000063.1:2333465-2354949 GCA_028555095.1 Dicrostonyx torquatus
CCAAGTCCCTCACCCCTTACCTCTCCTGTGCCTGCACTGGGGGTCATGTTCCCTGCCCTACTACCCCTCTCTCTGAGCATCAATATTATGCCCGGTTTTTTGTTGTTGTTGTTTTGTTTGTTTGGTTGGTTGGTTTTTTGCTTTTGGTTTTTGTTTGGCATTGATCTCAAGACCTCACACATGCTAATTGGCTTATCACACGTCTCTAGCCCTGGTTTTGTTTTTAAGTTTGAGACGGGTCTCTTTAAGTGGCTCAGGCTGGCCCTGATCTCACTCTGTGGCCAGTACTGCAGTGCCCAGGCTGCCAGCTAAGCTTTGTTTCCAGCCTCAACCACAGTCCTTGTTTGAAAAATACTTAATTTTATTTATGTGGATGCATCTGTGTGTGCCCATGAGGCCAAAAGAAGGTACAGGGTCCCCTGGAGCTAGAGTTACAGGCAGTTGTGAACCACCTGATGTGGGTGCAGGAACCGAACTCAGGTCCTCTGTGACTGCAGTACTCTTAATCTTACTCTTAACCACCGTGCCATCTCTCCAGCCACTCACCCACAGAGGTGGGACATCACTCTGGCACACCTCTACTCTACTGGCACAGAATAGATAGGTTGTAAGTAGACCTCATCCTCATCTTCTCTTAGATCTCTCAGGCCATTGGCACATCTCCGCCCCAGGCTTCCCGCCACACTCCTTCACAAGCTACTTTTTGACAAGAACATCTGACGTCTGAATTCTTCAAAGAATTTTAAATATGTGTGCACATTGACCTTAACAGAGTTTCTCAAGGGCCTTCAATCCATTTTGCTTCCTTTGTTAAAAGAGGTCACTTTGAACAGCATGTGCGACGTAAGAGCAGACCACGGAATTCTGAGACATGAGTAAAATGTTCTCGGCTCAGGGACACCCAGGACACTCGGCTTTGCCGTTCAGTCTTGTCCCCTAGAACTAGGTAGCTTGTATCTATGAACTGCTGCCCCCAACCCCTGCCATCACACACCACAGTGCCCCAGAGCTTGGGGACAGACCCCACCAGGAGCCTTGCCCCACCCCCATCTACTCAGAGCTTCCCGAAAAAAAGGGAGTTCCCTCATCTCCGATGGCTCCCAGGAGGCCATGCTCCTCCACAGCTTCCAGGAGTTATAACTTCATAGAAGAAAACATTCTTCAAGAAAACATTATTTTCTTCATTAAGTAGAAGCTCAGGGAAGCACAGAGAGCCTTGGAGAAGTCCAGTCTGGACTTTCAAATCATTGTCAATTGCTTTCTCTTGGCCGAATATAGACTTCATTCTGGCATATTAGATCCCAAGTACCACAGCAGGTTTCTGAATGGGTTGGCCTCCTTCTAGCTGGTCCTCCCCTCAACAACAAAAAGCAGTAACAAGCTAAGTTAACTTTAGCTTAGCTCTTGGCTGACCCCACTGACTAGTCTTTCTGAGGAGAAAAGCAGGCAGCCTGATTTGGAGCTCAGCTCAGTCAGGCTGGGATGATGCATATCTGAGCCAGGGCTGTGCACCCTGAGCAGGCCAGCCCACAGCATATAAACACCTCATTCTATACTGCTCACATCCGCAGCCTCCAAGGAGGTCTTCAGACAGGAAGGGTTTGGTCCCCTGGCCTGAGGGAGGGCTTTGCCTGGTCAGCCTGCAGGCTCAAAGGCCTTTTAGTCTCTTAGTGGTGTCAACAGGGAAGCCTTCTCTACCTCTCCCTCACAACATCTACAGGCTGAGAGAATGGAGCAGGAGAAGGCCCCAGATGCTGTCTCCTCGGGGCAATGACATACTCACAAACCCACGTCACAGTGCCACACTCAGAAGCATACACTAACAGACATTGGCATGCTCACAAGCACACATTACATCTGCATACACACAGGCCCAGACTCATACCTATACACAAGGGTATTTCACAAGCACACATTCACGCTGGCCCAGTCACAGATACACAGACATGCACACTTAGACGTGCATATGAGCATGCATGGGCACACTCATTACAACACACCCACAAGCACATGCCCTGGTACACACTCACCCTGGCACACTCAAAATCCTCCTACCCTGACCCTGTGCTCTGGGTAAAGTCTAGTTGTTTGCCTTTCTCGAGGAAATAACCTTACCTCTGAAAAGAACTTTGTGAACAAAGATATCGCCAATGTTTTCCTGCAATTATGTTGGGGAAAGAGCTGGGTTTCTAACTTTGGAGACTTGTGATCCTTTAGAGGTTAGTGGAGACATTTAAAGCTAGACCCTGGGGCACAAACATGTCCAGGCCCTCAGGAGGCTGAGACACAGAATGAAAAGTTCAAGGCCAGTCCAGGGTTACAGAAGGAGACTTTGTCTCAAAGATAGATAGATAGATAGATAGATAGATAGATAGATAGATAGATAGATAGATAGGTAGGTAGGTAGGTAGATACAAACAAGCCAGAGTATAGGTAGCTCAGCATGCATAAGGACCAGTATCAGAGCCAAACACCGCAGTGCTTAGTATTATAGAAAACTGACATGCTGTGGTGGTTTGAAAGAAAATGGCCCCCAAAGGGAGTGGCACTATTAGGAAGTGTGGCGTGTTGGAGGAAGTTGTCACTGTGGGGATGGACTCTGAGGTCTTTTTCTCAAGTTTCCACTCAGTGTGACATTCAGTTGACTTCCTGTTGCCTGCAAGATGAAGCCCTCTCAGCTCTAGCACCACATCTGCCTGCACATTGCCATGTTCTTGTCATGAATGATAATGGACCGAACCTCTGAAACTGTGAGTGAGCCACCCAATTAAAGGTTTTCCTTTATAAGAGTTACCATGGCCATGGTGCCACCTCACAGCAATAGTAAATCCTAAGACACATGCCATAATGGTACCTAATACCTAGCTTGCTAATTTTAAAAATAAATAAATAAGCCAGGCGGTGGTGGCGCACGCCTTTAATCCCAGCACTCAGGAGGCAAAGGCAGGGGGATCTCTGTGAGTTCGAGGCCAGCCTCGTCTACAGAGCTAGTTCCAGGACAGGCTCCAAAGCTACTGAGAAACCCTGTCTCAAAAATCCAATATATATATATATATAAACTTCCCATGTTACAAATACTAAAAATAAATTTATACATATAAGAAATATCTATGCCAGGCCTAGTGGTACATTTAATCCCAGCACTCAGGAGGCAGGAGCAAGTGAATCTTTAAATCTGAGGCCAGCCTGGTCTACAGAACAAGTTCTAGGACAGCCAGGACTACACAGAGAAATTCTGTTTCGAAAACTCAATATATATGGAAATACACCCTAACAATAACTGTGGTCGGCTATATAAATAATTATGGCAATTCTCATTCTCTCTGTCCCTCCCTCCTCCCATCTCTCCCTTCCTCCCTGAACTTTCTCTTTCTCCCTCCTCGCCTCTCGTTCTTCCTTTGTCTTTCTTCTCCTTCCCCCACACAGATTTCATTGTAGCTTGGATTGACCTGGAGCTCACGGTCTGCCTGTCTCAGCCTCCCCAATGCTCACATTGCTGGCACTCACCAGTATACACCTTTTTACTTCGAAAAGTACCCATAACATTTATTTCCACAGTTTAAAAAATGTGGGTAATCAACTTATTATCTTCTAGGAAGATGAATGATAGCCAAATGAAGGCCAAGTATCTGCAGGGACGTTCCAGATGTGCCACCTTCTTCTTTCTTTCTTTTTCTCCACTTGTCCTGCTTCCCAGAAGGATTGCAGTGGTTTATGAGAAAATCAGAAACAAGCTAGAACAAATAGCATTGTAAAAGCAGGGGTCCGCCAGGCAGTGGTGGTGCACACCTTTAATCCCAGCACTTAGGAGGCAAAAGCAGGCGGATCTCTGAGTTTGAGGCTAGGCTGGTCTACAGAGCAAGTTCCAGGACAGGCTTCAAAAGCTACAGAGAAACCTTGTCTCAAAAAAACAAAAACAAAAAAACAAAAAGAATGTCTGGGGCTCACTTTATTTCCTACACTCCTTCCCCATCTTCCAGGCCTTTGTAACTCTTGACTGTTCTGATTCCCTCCCTCCCTTTCAGGGCTCCAGTCCTGGGTCACCTCCTACAGAGGCTTGCCACACTGCCTCCTTCACGCACAGATGCAGGCAGCAGACTCTGCTTCAGTCCCAGAAGCCAGTGTCTCCCTCCTCTGGGAAAAACAGGCAGATCCTAGGGCAGTCAAAGATACCCATTCCAGGTCAAAGATACCCAGGAGACAAGGGCCAAGAGAGGTACTACTGGGAGCAAGCCCAGCCTCAGTTTCCCAATAACTGTGTTGTCTTTCTGTATTTCACACGAGAGGGCTTTGGGATTTTGTTTTGCAGGACTAGGGTGCTAGGCAAGTGCCCTAGCCTTGAGCTACAGCCCCAACCTAAGTTTGCTTCCTGCAGCCCAAATGTCATTTGCTTGCTGCAAAAGCTAGGTCCTGTCAGCTGCCATTTCCAACTCTGAAGGGTCTGGGATGCTGACGACCTGCAGCTGCTGCTTGTGAATGTGTCTGGGCTTGACCTGAACATCTGCTTCTGTAGCCACGGAGTAAAAATACTCTGGGCCCCTCTGAGCTGTGTACTTTTTAGGAAGGCCAAAAACAGCACAGGGCCGGGAAAGAAAGAACAAATCGTCACAAGTCCAGGCAGGAAGAGGCAGAGGGATGCCCTTGAAGGCCTGTGTGTAAGAAAGCCTGACTTCTCCCCAGAATCGGGTCACTCAGTCCTTGGGGGCCTAGTGTTAGCCCCCAGGGGTGCTCACAGAAGCCCTCCTCATCCTTTCCCAATTATCTTCAGCTCTGGTCACAAGTAGCGACAAAGAGCAGCTCTTCATGTTAGTTGTCCAGGCTCACAGACCTAGCCTGGCACAGTAGCTGCTGGGAAACACCCTGTGGCACCTGCCATGTCAGTACTAACCCACGGTGAAATTAGTAGGGGCAGCTGAGACTTTGTTGTGGGTGTCGGGTTATGACTATGGACCAACTTAGAAAGCAAGGATTCTAAAAACCGCTGAGGGTGCTGGCGCTGTGAACTGTAGACCATGGGCAGAGTTTCCCGCAGCACCGGCTTTCTTTAGGGCTCAGGTCCCCCACCCTGCAATCAGCAACCGGTGACCAGTGACCAGAGACCAACCAGACATCCCTTTCCTGGGAACGGACAATGGGAGCGGCTGGTCCAACCAGGAATAGAAAGAGTGGAGGAAGGGCTTGCAGAGAGGAAGGGAGGGAGGCGGGCGCCCCCCAGACTGAGGGGAGGGTGAGGCCTGAGAGATCACAGGAAAAGGAAAGGAGAGGCCAGGGTTCTGGGAAAGCGCAGGGACCAAAACAGCCCTGAAGGGAGGGGCAGGAGGGACCCAGGCAGGGTAAGGAAAGGCCACCGGGGCTCAGCATGCTGGGATCCTCAAAGAAGAAGGAAGTACAGTACAGCCATGGCAGGAAGCCTCCTATTGCATGCGCCCCTCCCCCAGCGCTCAACCTCACCCCCCCACACACACACCCTCAGCTGTGGAGTCCGACTGAAATCCAGGAGGGCTCAGTGTCTTCACTACCTGCCATACTCTGGGGACAGAGATCTGGGCAGATCTGAAATAGCCTGCCGGAGAAAGGTAAGGAAAAGGAGTGAAAGGCCCCACCTAGCTGCACAGGCTACCAGGAGCCAGATGCTGAGCCACTGCCCAAGCCCAGAAAGGCGACAATGAGCAAAAGGCACTGAGACAAGGGGACCCTGCCGGCCTGGGCCATGGGCGTAGCTCCCAGATGAGAACGGCCAGCAGGAAGGACGACCAGACCACACAGAGGCATGGCATTGGGAGAAGTCCCCACTTGGTTCCTTGTGCCTGGGCATGGGGTGCGAGGGTCTTTTCCAGGCATAGGACTGACAAAGATCTCCAAGGGGAAAATAAGGACTGTGACAGAAATACCTGTCTGGATACCCTGGTCCCGCCACAGACTCCCTTCTCAGGGGCCCTGTGTTCCTAACACATCCCAGGTGATGCCAAGCCCTGGCCTGCAGGCCACACTCTGAGGGGTACAGGAGAAAATCTCTTCAGAGATTCCTCCCTCTGAAAGCTGCCTCATTCCCAGGGCTCAGCACCCAAACATATGGCTGAATTCCTGTGCCAGATGCAAAACCCAAGCTGGCTTCCCAGTGGGCTGCCGCCCCCCACCCATCCTCCCTGTCGCCCTGGTCTACAGCCCCTGCCCAGCAGCCCATCCTGAAGCCCCTGCCCAGAAGCCCCTGCCCTGCCACCGGGAACCAGGAACCAGCAGATGGCACCAGCATTGACAAAGCAGCTACAGCCAGTCTCTGCCACTGGCCTTGTGTGCTTTTTATTTCCCACTGTTTTGAATTACCAGTGACATTGGAGGCATTCATGAATGCAGATAATGAGAGATGAAAGACAGGGAAGGAGAGAAGGGAACTATGGTCTGGTTGACTGAGCCATTTTTTTAAAAAAAAAAAATCTGTATTTAAAAAACAATTTCATACAATATATTTTAATCATATTCTTTCCCCTCTTCTAATTCTTCCCCCACCTCCCACCTCCCTACACAACCAATTTCATGTTTTTTTTTCTCTTTCAATAAAACACAAAAACAAAATAGGAGAAGCAAACAAAACCACAAAATCAAAACAGACAAACTGAAGAAAGTAAATCAATAAGACAAAAAAATAGCAAAGCAAAATAAAAAATGCACGTACACGAACACACACCAAAAACACAGAAACTGTTTTGTGTTGGCCAACAACTCCTGGGCATGGGGCCTGCCCTGGAATATGTTTGACATATCCAGCCACACACCATTGGGTTTGGCCTTTACCAGAAGATGCCAATTACAAATAACTTCTTGGTTAGGGGTGGGACCTCACGCCCACTTCCCCTTCTCAGTACAAAGTTCTGTCTGGTTTGAGCCTGGGCAGGCCTTGTACATAACCATATCTGACACTGCTAAAACGCCCGAGAACCTGAGGTCATAGGTCATGACCCTGGGGAAAACCTACTGCTATTATTCTGTTAAACAAAGAGCAATAAAATGACATATTGCTATATATATATATATCATATATGCTTAATATATGATATAAAATATCATAATATAATAATTATATATAATTATATAAGCTTACATTATATGTTATTATGTATTATAATTATATATTATATGTGATCTATTCTATGGTAAGTAAGTATATAATGTATTATTATTATTATTCATAGATATCCAGTGCATTGCTCTTCTAGTAGTAGATGGGCACTAACAAAGAAAGCCACCATTGGACAGTGTTCAGAGAGCAGGAGGCTCTGGAACACTCAGTTCTAAATGGGATATCTTGAGCAAACACCTCCCACCCCCAAGGCTCAGAGGTCTGTGAGGAGTTTGGGAGAGCCAGGGGTGGTGGAGAACTCCAGGAAATCGGCATTTTCAGAGACAGCTTTCAGAGACTGAAACTAAGACACCTAACAACTAAGGACATCAGAGTGCACAGGGAAAGCAGGGACTTTAGTCGACACAAGAGTCAAAAGCTACCGCCAAGTCCCGATGAGAGGGGTTCCCCACTCCGCACAATTAAAGGTGTCCAATAAAAGTGTATTGAAACAGAACTAAAGTTAAACAGGGAGGTGCTTGCCTGCAATCTCAAACTGAGGCAGGTGGATGAAGAGTTTGAGGCTGGTCTGGGCCTCAGAGCAAGAGATTGTCTCCAAAAACCCTGCAACGAATAGAACATAATGGGGGTGTACAGCTCACGGCCTGCAGAGAAGAAAGGGGGAAATATGGCAGGCTTAGAAGGGGCCCTCAAGGAATTCTGGGCCGTGAGCTGGGAATACCCCTCAAGCCACTCTCTGGCCTCAGCCCTGCTAACTTTGGTCTTTTCAAGGAGAGGCTGGGGAGAGGAGTGAACCATGTCTCCAGGCCTGAGCACCCACCCAGAGAGAAAACACGAGGGCAGAGAGGGCAGGGCATTCAACAGGGGCCAGAATGGAAATGTGAAATGGGCAGGGCCCAGGGAAGGCAGTCTGGGATCATGGAGCCTCCTCTGGCCCTGGGGAAGGCCTCCACCCTGAGCAGGACTGGCTGCCAGGAAACAGCAAACAGCGACACACACACAGAGTTACACCTCCCCCCACACACACAGTTACACCACACACACAGACACACAGACACACACATACACACTGACATCCAAGGGGGATGAAGGGCCTGAGGAAGGAAGGGTGTCAGGGTAGTCGCTCTGCTTTGGTAGGGGAGTCACTAAGTGTCCAGGACTGGACTCTGGCTACCTCTGTGTTCTAAAAGAGCAGCCTGGTCCTCTCTGAGCCAAGCATTCTCCCTTGAGGAAGGGAAGGTGAATATTTCCTATTGCAAGATGATTTCTAACAGCCAACAAGCTGCTCCATCTGTGATCACGGCCTCTACTTTAAAAAGTACTTGGAGCTGGAGAAATGGCTTAGCAGTTAAGAGCACTGCTGGCTGCTTCCAGTGGACCAGGGCTCAGTTCTCAACAACTCCATGGCAGCTCACGATCATCAGTTACTCCAGTCCTAGGGGATCCCTCATGCTCTTCTGGCCTCTGCGGCTTCTAGGTACGCATTGGGTACATAACTATACACGTGAGTGAAACACCTATACACATACATTTTTCTATTTTGTTTTTATATGTATGCGTATATCTGTCTGTCCATATGCATATACTACATGTGCTCAGTTGCCTATGGAGGCCAGAGGGAGCCCATGGAGCTGAAGTTGCAGGTGGCTCGTGGGTGCTGGGAACTAAAGCCTTACACTTGGCAAACACTCTTAACCTCTGAACTACTTCTCTAGCTCCATTCAATGAGTTCGAGGCCAAGCTAGTCTACAGAAGGAGTTCCAGGACAACCAGGGATACACAGACAGAAAAACCAACACAACAGCAATAATGATAACCATAAATACATTTTTAAAAATTGTTTTTAATGCACTGAGCTTTTCCCTTATCATGGTCTTGGAGTCTGTAAGTTGAAATGAGAAAAGATTTCACCCACAGAGGATGGCCAGAAAAGGAGATGTCATATACCAGGAATGGGGACCAAGTTTGACTTAGGCCCCCAGGTACAAGCTGTATCTTTAGGTGAGAACAGCAATGGGCAGAAAAGGTTGTGCCAGACGCCGCCCTGTGGAGTACTTTCCTCTAGCTAGGCGGTTAAGCTACCAGCACCCTGGTGCATTTTCTCAGGTAAAATGGGAGTCACAGAGACAGGGATCCCGGGCAGATTCTAAGTCTGTGCTGCCCCTGCAGAGCCTGAACTCCCCAAGGATGCAGGGAGCTGTGGAAGGGAGCGTCTAGGTGTAGGGTCAAATGGGGCCCTACACAGGGGATTGTGGCCCCAGAACCCTCCCACCCCACCCCAGATCTGGCCTGTGTAACTCTCAGCGTGCAGGAGCCCCTGAGAAAGGAAAATCTGGCCTCTTATCTCCTAGGGGGAAAGGAATGCGCTCTCCTGCCAGGTCAAGGGGCTGTTTGACAGGAAGTCTCCACCCTAGCTGTGGGCTCCTCCCAGGCACCACTCACTCCTTCTGGCTGTCCCTGCCTCTGGCATCCATTTCCCAGGTTTAAACTTCTGACCTGACATCCCCAACAGAATTCTTAGCCAATTCAGCCCCTCTGCAGTTAGCTGCCCATTCACAGCGCCACGCTGATGGGGAACTCTGACTCAGAAGTCCATCCCTACTTGACTCCTCTGTGGATATGCCACCTAGGCAGACAGCTGAGGAGGCTAGGTGGCCTTGCAGAGTGCAGGACCATCGCCACTCAGAGCTACATACCTGCATAGCACCAGGCTAACACACTGAAACACACAGCTCCTGCCCCACAGATCTCTGACCCAATTCCACCCAGGAAACAAAGCAGAAACCTTCTTAGACTCCCATGGCCTAGGGCTGGGGGTGTATACCAGTGGTAGAGTGTGTGCTTAATGAGCATGAAACCCTGGGCTCCTAACCCAGCATCACAGAGAACAAACAACAAAGAATCCCAATCTGTGAATCGCAACCCCCTTGGCAAACCTCTCTCTTCAAATATTTATGTTAAGATTTATAACAGTAGCAAAATTACAGTTATGAAGTAGCAATAAGAATAATTTTATGGTTGGGGTCACCTCAACATGAAGAACTGTACTAAAGGGTCTCATCATTAGGAAGGTTAGGAACCACTAGCCGAGATGAAGACTCAGCATCACAGAGCCTGAGAATATCACAGGAGGCTTTAACCTGAAACCCATTTTACAGAGGGAGGTGTTGAGGCCCAGGAAAAGAGACTCCTATACCAAAGGTTGGCACTGGTCCAGCAAGTATAGGACCCAAGGGTCTACACACCTGTCCTCACAGGTCCTGTTGCAGCAGTCATATATGTTATTATGTGGCTACTTGCCTAATTTTCTGTTAGACTATGTACCAAGTAGCTATTTTCCTAGGATGGCTCTAGTGCCTAGCCCTACGGGACACACAAAAATATAAAATATTCTTAATAATAATATTGGGAACAAGCCAAGTGTCCATCAACAGATGGAAGCATAAGCAAAATGTGGCATACTTGGGCAGTGGAATATTATTCAGTCATAAAAAGGAATGAACCACGGACTAGAAAGACAGCATAGTAGATAAAGTACTTGCCTTGCAAACATGAGGACCTGAACTCAACATCCCAGGATCCACATGTAAGAAGATGGTATCCTTCAGATGCCTACAGCCTAGCTGAGAAAACAGAAGTGGCAGGTTTAGGGAGAGACTCTGCCTCAAAGGAAAAGGCAGAGAGTGAGAGGAGAGAATGTTTGATGCCCTCTTCTAGCCTCTGCACATGCTACCTGCACACGTGTGAGCACACACATTAAGTAAGCAAATGTCTTATTTTATATGTATGGTGTTTGGCCTGTGTATATGTCTGGATACTAGGTTTGTGCCTTGGGCCAGAAGAGGCCAGAAGAGGGCATCAGATCTCCTGGAACTGAAGTTACAGATGTTTGAGAACCAAACCCAGGTCCTTCACAAGAGCAGTCAATGCTTTTAACTACTGAGTCATCTCTCTGGCCCCCTAATCAAATGTTCCTAAAAGCTGGGTGTGGTTAATGCATGCTTATAATCCTAACACTGGGGAGACAGAGATAAGCGAATGAAACCCTGGAGCTCACTGTCGGTCTTACCTACTCAGTGAGTTCCAGGCCAGTGAGAGGCCCTATCTCAAAAGCAAGGTGAATAGCATCTGAGGGACAACACCCTAGATTATCCTCTGGTCTATGCAAGTACAGAGTCATGGATGGATGGACACGGACATGGACACGGATGCGTCTATGTGCACGCACGCAAACACCATACACAAGAGGAATGAAACTGAAACACTAGACATGATACAACATAGGTGGACTTTAAAAACACCAGTTAAAAGGACAACTATCATATGAGCCCATCCACATGAACTATTCAACCAGACTAGACCAATTCAGAGACACACAGCAGAAGGGATGCTCTCTGGGGCCCCGGGACTTGGTGTCTATTTGTGGTGGCGGAACCTTTGGGGGTTCCTGCTGTATATAGGCTAACTGTGACTCACCCCACTAAATGGCATCCCTAAAAATGGTTTAAACGTCAACTCGTGCCTTGGAGATATCTTATTACAATAAAAAACAACCCATTTCTTTGCACACAGCCCTTGGGGATCACAGCCTGCAGCCCTAATTTAGATCCAGCTTCTGCCTGTTTTACACATGTAGACACAGTAAATGCAGGGCACTTTGTGGGAAAATGCCTACGGGAAATCAGCTATAAAGAAAGCTATGGCCTCCCAGACATGGCTACTCTCCCAGCAAGGCCAGCTGGAGCCCAGCAGGGAAAAGACCAGTGCAAGGCTCACTGTGATCCAGCTGCCAGAAACAGATGTGGGCAAAGCCCTGTGTGTGCATGAGTTTAAGTGGCAGTCTGGGAACCCTTTGCTGACATCAGCCTGGAAACAGCGGTCACCAGGACTCATAGTCTGCGAGCAACATTTGATCGGGGTCTTCCATGAGCCAGAGCTAGCCCCGGGGGAGTATGCTGTTGACCTGGGCAGCCCTGTGACAGTGGCAGCATGCTGATTCTAAAGCTTCATGCTGCTCTCATGTCCCCACAGGGGCTGGCAGGGCTCACTGCTCTCGGCACCCATAGTCTTCAGAGGCTGAGAGGAAGCAGGCAGGGGTGTACCTGCCTGTTCTGATTTCCTCTGCAAGCTTTCCCAGGCCTTTGCTGCAAGGGCTCCAGTAGAGCTGGGCGCTGTCTAGAGCACCGCCTCAAGGTCAGCGACAAGTTCCCTCCTCCTTCTGCAGCGATTCCTCTGCTCAAAGTGAACGTCATCACTGGGCTGTGATACCTGGAGTGGTTCTTAATAGGGAAGGAAGTCTTCTGATGACAGATGGCATAAAGGAACACAGAGGACTGAGGGTCTCATCCAGCTGACCTGGATTAAAGTGTCCAGGAGCCTGCCTCATGGTTCGGAGCCTAGTCTCGGTGACTTTGTTCCTTCCTCACCCCTGGCTTGCAGCACAAGAATTTTCATTTTGGTAAGATTCCTAGACCCTGAGACCTGAGAAACTCTGTCTTGGCGCACAAGTCAGTGACTTCTAGGATAAGCAATGATAGTGACAATAATTCTCTGTGGAGCACCTGATTCATGCCAGGCACCACAGCAGGCCTCATACAGACAATATCCTATTTCATTCTTTGACAGTCTGGCAAGGCAGGCATTCTTGTCTGTTTTCAGACATGAGGAGACCAGGACAAAGGTTGGTAGAGTCTATACAGCAAATTTCAGCCAAGCTGAGATTTGTTTTGCGGGGTCTAACTTTAAAAGCAGGGCTCTGACAACTACAGTAACTGATACAACCTTTCCTACTGGGCCAGCAACAACAGCCTCTTACCAACTCCCTGTAGGGCCCAGAAATTCACTTGTGCATGTGTTCCCTAGAAAGGTGTTCCAGAGACTACCTAGGCCTGGCCTGCTGTAGTTGGGCTAAGCCTGAAGCAGAAGCCTTTTCAGAACGTGTCCACCTGGAGGAGCTT
The DNA here is from genome assembly GCA_028555095.1 of Dicrostonyx torquatus. Lineage (NCBI taxonomy): Eukaryota > Metazoa > Chordata > Mammalia > Rodentia > Cricetidae > Dicrostonyx > Dicrostonyx torquatus. The sequence continues at coordinate 2,346,501 of JAQHUG010000063.1, forward strand.
GCATGAGCACCTGCAGAGCCATGAGGGTCCAGGACTGGAGTGACCTGGAAGCTGGCGAGAGAACAGGCCTGGGGACCACTTCATCTTAATCCCAGAAATCTCAGCACTGTACACCAGAACGAGGACATAGGGAAGACAGCAGGGCAAGGGCCATTCTAATCCCCTCATTATTGTATAACTTGTAAATTTATGATGCCAACCCTCTGAGGAAGCACGGTTCTGCCAGCTCCACCTGGCTAGCCTCCATGGGCTCCTGGATCTCCAGTCAACCTTGGATGGGTGTTCCGCACCAGCCATTTACAGCGGGTGCCCGTTGCCAATCAAACGTGAGTGATCTAAGGTATGATTGGCAGGGCCACCATCATGGTGCCTCCCACGCAGTCATAGTTCCCAAAGTGCCATGATTTGCCTTCCCACAGCCACAGGAGAGTTCTCTGCAGCTCCTCAACGCCACAGGCTGCCGAACTCTGCCCCCGTCCTGAGAACACAAACCTGATGAGCATTGAGTGGGTGGGCAGTACAGGCACAGTGTGCCTGCCCACCCCTCAGAGTTCCACCCTCTACTTCCTTGGAACTCCCAGCTTTTTGGAGATCAGTGATGTCAAAGAAACCTCCCAAGCCAGTGATTTCATACAGCAGGCATCCATCTCCAGAGCTCCGGCCCTGTCTCCTACCCACAGAGCTGGATCCCACACAAGGGCAGGAACCGGGTAGCACTGACTCTCGCTTGCTCAGCAGCATCTATCAGGCGCCATGACCTCTTCTGCCTGTGGTTTCTTTCTCTGCTCTTCAGCACGAATGCCATCAAATGGGAACAGTCCAGGGGAGACATCTTAGCTGGAGGGTGGGGTAGGGGGGCTAGGGGGTTAGCATTCTGGTCAGCCCCTCTTTATCAGAATCAAACTCAGGACAAACGGGAGGAGTGAGACATTCATGCTTCTAGTACTCGCGGCCCCCCCAGCCATTCTGCCCACAGGAAACCCCCTAACAGGAGCCAGATCCATAAAGCAGGAATTTGGGGCACCTAAAGCCCAGTTTCTCTCCCTCAACCAGGGAAATAGTAAAAGTCCAACACAGTCTTAAAAACAAGAATTGCCCACATAAAATGATATTCCACAGGTGAAAGAGACTGAGCGCACAAGTGCCTCTGACTCGCTCGAGTTAACAAGGAGGATACCGTGGGGGTGGGAGGAAGGCCAGTGAGATGCAGGCAGAGAAAACCAGAAAAGGAGAAGGAGAAATAAAGAGAGACACAGAGAAGCAGGAGGAAGCAGAGGGGAGTTAACCCTGAGGAACGTGTGGATCGGGACTTTGCTTTGGCTCAGGCAGCCGTTCAGAAATTCCCACCAGCCCCAGGCCTTTGCTTATCTCTTTCCCATGTTTCTAAAATTCCTGTGTTCCGATTCTCAATCTTTCTCCCTTTAGAGCTAAGGATGGCTTTGGGAAGCTGGTGGGAGTTCTGGACTCTCTCCCAGAAAAATATTCTTATCCACTTACAAGGCTTCTCAAAATTTCAGGGACTTCTGGACTCCATATTAGGAATTAAGAACCCAGTCTCATTGGGAAACTCCTAATACCCCAAATAAAAATGTTTATATTAAACTAAATTAGATTAAACAGGGGGAGGTAGAGGCCAAGAGTGCTGGAATGTCGGGACTTGGGAGGCTGGAGCAGGAGGATCTCTGTAAATTCAAAGCTGCTCTGGTCTGCAGAGCAAGTTTCAAGGCTCCCAGCCCCCTAAAAGGGAGGTGGGATGTGGCTTCAGTGATAACACTAGCATTACTAAGAGCACTAGGGACCCAAGGACATGTCCCTAGGGAGGACTCTGCCAGGTGAACGAGGAGACCCAGGGCCAGGCATGTGCACAGATAGCTATCATATAGTAAAAGGCCTGCCTGCCTCTGACACAGTCAGCACTTCATGCCTGTGCGGACGGACCCTGGATTCACCCTTTACAGAGCCATGGGACTGTAAATAACAAGCCTTGGGAGGCTGAGCTTCTGGGCCGCTAGCTGATTCGTGCTGTGCATGTTGGGGCAGGACTAGGTGTGTGTGGACAAAGTAGAGACAGTGGCCTCTTGGCTCTCTGCCCCTCCCTTGCCCTGGAATGCTAGACTAACATTATGATCTACCCATCACCGTGCAGTGACTTGGAACGCTGGATCAGCACGATCTACCCATCACCATGCAGTGGCTTGGGACACTGGACCAGGATGATCTACCCCTCACTGTGCAGTGACATGGAGCTCTGGACCAAAACGATCTACCCCTCACCGTGCAGTGACATGGAACGCTGGACCAGCGCAATCTACCCCTCGCTGTGCAGTGACTTGGAGCTCTGGACCAGCATGATCTACCCCTCACCGTGCAGTGACATGGGGCAGGCTGGGAGGCATAGGTGAAGTGTAAAAAAAACCTATGGAAAGTGAAGAGCCGCTCAGTCCAGAGCACATGAGAAGATGCCTTCTGATCTTCTAGAACAGGAACCTCCACATGGCAAAGATACCACAACTGGCCCAAACCTGTTCACACTGGATTCGGCACCGAACTATAGAACAGGGTTCGAGAGACACACTGGAGAGGCAGCCTGGTTTTTGACTGCTAGACAGTGACATGAAAACTCCACCTGAAAGACGATCCATGGTAACATCTGTCTAGAATCTTCTCTTAGCCAAAGTACTTAATTGTCCTATTACCTTAATATGAGTATGATTGTCTTTCCCCACCTGTATATGAGGCCGCTTGTTTGTTCCTGGCTGCTCAACCCCGAAATAACCACACAGAAATCATATTATTTGCAATACTGTTTAGACAATAGCTTAAGTGTATTTCTGGCTAACTCATATCTTAAACTAAGCCATCTCCATAAATCTGTGTATCACCACGGGGCTGTGGCTTATCAGGCAAAGTTTTGCCATCTGTCTCCAGAGGGGCTACATGGTTTCTCCTAACTCTGCCTTCCTTCTCCCAGCATTCAGTTTAGTTTTCCCTGCCTAGCTCTACTCTTTTGCCCTATCAAAGGCCAAGACAGTTTCTTTATTAACCAATGGTATTCACAGAATCCAGAGGGGAATCCCACATCACCCACCCCCAACCTCAGGGCTTGGAATTGAACTGAGGACCCTTTTGAGCATTCCTGGCCAAGTATCTTTAACATTCTGATTCACTGAAATTTGAATATTTTACAGGGAACATACTTTGTATGCTAGGTTTTTCCCACCTGAAAATTTCTGAGTGTATTAAAACTGACAGTGGTCTAGACTTGAGGAAATAAAGTCTATCCACATCCATTAATCTCTTGGCGCTCTGTGAGGGGGTGCTCTTACTTTCTGTTTCCCAGATTTGGAAGCTGCTGTGCAGACAGGTGATTTCCCCCAAGGTCACAGAGTGAGGAAATAGCACAGCTGGGACTGAAGTCTAAGTCCAGCTGCTTCCTCCCTGATGTTGCGTGGGCAGATTTGCTCATAGCTCAGGGACTCGAGCCGTGAGTGGATTGCTCTGTGAAGTCACTTCCACTCTGAGTCTCCGCAGCTTCCCTCTTGTCTCAAGTAGGAGTTGGGGTGAAGAGATGCATGCTTGGTGGGCTTATCTGGACGCCGGCGGCTGTTGTGGTTATAACTACTGTCTCCTCGTTACTTTAGGAACTGGAGCATAAACAAGAGTATTCCTCATGTAACAGTCATCTAGGCTTACAATGCTCACTCAGACAGCAAGGAGATTTACTGCCTGAATTTGTTCTTCTATTTGCTTTGAATACTCTTAATTTCTTGTAATTGACTCACCTTGGGAAATCTAGCATTTGGGTTTATCGTAGTTTTAAAATGATCCAGTGGGGGTCTAACGGGGGAAACCAGGTATATTGGGGCACATCTATAAAACCAACACTCAGGAGGCTAAGACAGAAGAGGCATGTGTGTGGAGCCAGACTGGACTATACAGTGAGATCCTCTCTCTCTCCTAATTCACTTTATTTTTCTTGTATAAAAACCCCTTACATAACTCTGGTGTGGGTTTTCACAAGATGGTCAGTGAATTCCTGGTAAGGAGACTTGGTGAACACTGACTCTTTCCAGAGGTCGGGGGTCAGCTAGCTGTAGGTTTTGGAGATGACATCAAAGGTGGCCTTGGCAAAAGTTGCTCAGGGTGGCAGTGCAGCCCCTGGCTGACGTGTAGCAGTCATCAACATTGGCCATCATCAGTAACATCTTGGGCATAGGAGCAAAGACTATGTCAGTGCCTCCGGGGGCAGGGATGAGCCAGAGTGGCTGTCACAGAGCAGTGTGGGGCTTGCCAATCTTGTTCCCATAGGAGCCCCTCCATGCAGGGACAATGGAAAGTTTTGACAAGATGATGGCCCCTCGGAAGGCAGTGGTTACATCCTTACAGCACTTAACACCAAGACCAACATGACCATTGTAGTCCCCATTAGCGACAAAGACCTTGAACCTGGTCCATTGGCACCAGCATGACTTTAAGACCCTCATCCTTTAGGAATGCACCCAGGGGGGAAAAATCAATAATCTCAAATTCCTTGATGGGCAGGGATTGATCAGACATTGCTTACACAGGATGAAAGAGAAAGAGAGAGAGAGAGAGAGAGAGAGAGAGAGAGAGAGGAAGGAGGAGGAGGAGGAGGAGGAGGAAGGAAGGAAGGAAGGAAGGAAGGAAGAAAGAAAGAAAGGAGGAAGGGAGGGAGGGAGGGAGGGAGGGAGGGAGGAAGGAAGGAAGGAAGGAAAAGAGAAAGAGAGAGAGAGAAGGAAAGGGAAGGAAAGGAAAGGAAATTAGACCCAGCCTGGACTATATAACAAGATCCTGTTTTCAACAGTCACCTCCCACCCCTGCTCCTTATAAATAGAAATATGCACTATTTACTGTTTCAAAGAATAATCTTATCTGCTATTTAGTAAGCAGTGTCTGGCCAGGGTCCTGTGGGATTCTGATGTGCCAATTGAGGTAGACAGATACCTGAAGGCCTACTAGAAATGAATTTGAAAACAGTAGGAGTGGGGGAACGGTACACACATGTGCACACCATTCATGTAGAATATCTTTTTTTTTTTCATGTAGGATATCTAAGTGATGCAATTTCTGAGAGAAATGGGAGCTGTCCCTTACCATCCCTACACTCTGTGGAGGAGGCTGCTGTTTAGGTTGAAGCCTTCTGAGACAGACATTATTTTCTCATGCAAAGCATGGCCACATTCACGGATAATCCAGGCTCCGGGCCAGGCAGAGACCCACCCCAGCTGTCCTTTTAAGCTGCTGATCCAGCCTGTGAGAGAGCTGCAATGCAGAGACAAGGGAATCCACAGGGTGTGTGATGGGAGAAGCTGCCTATGTGAAGCCCTAAAACCACGAGGCACCCAGGAAACCCTGCCAAGGAATTCTGCTCAGAGTAAGCAGGCATAGCCACCATACCACAGGTGGAGCTGGCCAGAGTTCTCTGGGGAAGAGAGATGCTCAAGTCTGGCTGCTTTCTTTCTCTACCACATAGAAGGAGGCCCAGCCACAAGTGCTTGTGGCTGGACAGGTTTTCGGGGTTGGGGATTACATGTGTGCCTACCCACACGAGTCACGTGGAGAAAAGCAGATATTCATAACAGGATCTCGTAACCTTTGAAAAGTTATTATTTCTAAGTCATAAACTAACAAGAGGAAAGTCAGTTAAGGTTCCCAGGCTAAAATAAACTTTGTTGCCGGCGTTTTCAGGTGTGTATGCTCCTGACAGTGGCAGTGGCCAAATATGGAAATAGGGCATGATTTGATAGCACACACCTTTAATCCCAGCACTCCAGAGACAGAGGCAGGTGGATCTCTGTGACCTCAAGTCCAGTCTGATCTACAGAGCGAGTTCCAGGACAGCCAGGCTACACAGAGAAACACTGTCTCGGAAAATCCAAGATAAATAAAGAAAAGAAAAGAAAAATTGAAAACAACAACGACAAAAACCCAAAGTGGGAATAGGCTGAGGAGGGAGGAGATAGGAAAACTAAATATGTGTTTAGAAACAAGAGAAAGATTGAAAAAAAATGGTTTCCAAAATGTTCCAGGTCTGTCTCCTGCAGCCCCACAGTCCCAGCTATGACTTCCGCAGCCTGCTATAGGACAGTCCCTCTGAGTTTTATCCCACCCCACCCTGTCCACCAGGACAGTCCCTCTGAATTTTATCCCACCCCACCCTGTCCACCATAAGTTTCCAAAGAGCGACTCCCAATTCAACCACTGACCTTCTCAGTTTATGATTTTTTTTCTTTTTCTTGGTTTGCTTTTCTAGCCAGAAAGGCCCAGAAAATGCCAGAGAGCAGAGGTACATCCCGGAGCCTCTGCTGTGCTGAAAGCTGTCCGAGACCTCTAGACGCTACAGGTCAGCTTTAACCTTGAACAGAACGTGTACTACGTGAACACGGACAGAGAAGAGCCTGTGATGAGACGACTTTTATACTTCATATTTTTAAACAAAACATGCCACCCAGCCTGAAGTCCTGTGTTCAGTTCCTGGATAGGACTGAATCCTACACGGTGGGAAGAGAGAACCAGCTCCCATAGGTTGGCCTCGTACCCTGTGGTACACACACACCTCCGCACACAGAGAGAAATAAATATAAAAACAATTTAAATAAAATGAGCATGCATTGTTCGAATATAAAATTGTAATTTATCTTCAGTATTTAATGAATACAAACATGAAATACGGAAGTCACGAGACTAATTATCCTGTATTTATCTCAGTGGCAGGATTCTGGGGGACTTTTCCCCTCCATTTGCTTTCATCTTTCAGACTCTCTGAGAGGAGCTTGTATTTGCTTTGAGAAAAAAAAAAACAAACAAACAACTTGGTTTCATTTTTTTCAAATTGGTCAGTTCTGTCTGCACAGGCTGAACCCCCTGACCTGTCCATACTGCCCCATAGGATCAAGGAGGTCTTTGATCCTCTCCATGCTTGCCATGTCTTTCTTCTACACTATCATCCCAAATGACTTCCAGAAGCCTCTGAAACCTCTTACTTACAGAGTTTTATTAAAAGATTTCCACAAATGGCCCCCAGAATGAGGACATAACCCACATGGTGGTGACTGTCCTGAATAGGAGACTTTGGAGTTTGTCAGAGAAGAGAGAGCACGTGCACTGTCCAAAAAGAGCTAACATCACTCACGCCCCTACACACACACACACACACCATGGGGAAATGGTCCTTTTTGAAGGCAAAGAATGATCTCTCCAAGGTTTATGATACAAACCCACACTGGAAGCCCGGGAAGTCTCTTAGCTGCCGCATTAAGAAACAGGGTGACTCTCCGTAAGCCAGTGGCAAGTCCATCTAGCTAGTCCCTGTCACTCCCCATTCTACACTGGGCATAAGCACCACATGGATAATTTTGCACTACTGGAATTTTTCACGCACCTTCTCACTTCTGAGTCTGCATTCACACTGTCCCCTTGCCCTAGGGTCACTCTCCCCAGCTCACTCTCAGGTGAAGTCCTGTGAAACCTCTAAGGTGCCTGTTCTCTTAGATCTTGGTAACCTCAGGTCAAGGTTATTGCACACTGCTCCTAGAACACAGAGATTTTCCTTAAAAACACTCAGCAGGGTGAATTGACTGTCTAGTTAGAGGAGAAACTGGGCCTTATTCTTGTATCTTAAAATACCAAGTGATGGTGGCACACACCTCCCAGCACTTGGGACGAAGAGGCAGGCAGATCTCTGTGAGTTTGAGACCAGCCTGGTATACAGAGCGAGTTCAGGATAGGCTCCAAAGCTACAGAGAAACCCTGTCTCAATAAAGTGAACAAAAATACTGAGCATTGTATGTGCACATAGTGGAACTCAAGCAAAAGCATCTTTGTCAACTGATCAAGCAGAGGAAAAAGAAATAGAGGCAGGTTAGGAGACCTGGAGTCAGGGACATATGGGACCAAGGAAGGACAAGAAGAAATAAAGGATCCCAGGGAAGAATATCGGTTAGACAAGCCTTAAAATGTACCATGACAAATTTTATTTTAGGAAAAAAATGCATTTTCCTATTTAAGTTTAAATGTTCATTTTGTTCCCCTTTTGAGGGGATGGCTGGGATGTTTTGAGAAAGGGTCTCATGGTGTAGCCTAAGCTGACCCCAAACTCTGACCTGCTTCAGGACCCCCAGTGTTGGGGCTGTAGGCACGCACAACTATACCTGGCCCTAGGTTTTCCCTAGTGTGGTCTATGGTAGCCGCCAGACCAAGGTCACCTTGCAGGGCTTGCTGTGGAAGGCAACTATTTAGAAAAACAACAGAAAAAGTTTTTGGTTTCAGCCTCCGATTCATTCGTAGATTGCCCCAGGAAAGCAGCTATCTCTCCTGCTGAGGTGAGAATGCGAGGGTGGATGCTAGGAGACAAAGCAGGAAGAAGGGTTAGATTCAAGGAGACCCCAAGGAGAGGCAGAGCGGAAAAATACAGGGACAAGAAGGGACA
>JAQHUG010000063.1:2355089-2406318 GCA_028555095.1 Dicrostonyx torquatus
AGGGAGAAGAAATGGTCACTAGGAAGCCTTAGGAAGCAAGGGAATTTAGGCAAATAGAATAAATACAAAGCCTTTTTAAACTGTGATGGTGTGAAGCCTTGGTTTCTTTCCACGCGTCTCCGAGCACAGATTTGGGGAAAGGCTTCAACTTCTATGTTCGGGACAACGGTCCCAGACACCCTAGGAGACCACTTCTCTGCTCACTTTCAGCCCCAGGGAACCCTGATCATAATTGTAAATGCAGCCAATGATTGTGGGATGCTCTCTCTGCAAGAGGAGCCTTTCTCTTGATACGATTTCCAGGTATTGTAATCACGAAGTCGCTGTTTTCCCCAGAGCAATCGACACTCATTTCTCTATCTATAGCTTACAAATCCCCTACAGTGTGTGCGGACCAGGATGCTCACAGTCAACTTGGAAGTTGTTCTCAATGCTATTTCAGACCTCCTGGTGGCTGGGACTAAAGGCCAGCCCAGAAAGCTACCCCTCTGCGGAGAGCAAAGGTTCTTTAATGTTTATTTTGATGATGTGTGAAATCACACTCCAGCAGCCAACTAAGAGAAAGGACTATGGTTCTTCTACACTGTTATCCCAAATGGCTTCTAGAAGGTGCTGAAACCTTTTATTTATAGTTTTATTCAGGTCTTCACAAATGCCCCCTGCCCCGGGACTGGGGGGGCATAACCCACATAAGAGCGAACACAAGACTTTGGGTTTTGCTAGAGAAGGGAGATGTCTCAGAAAGATGAGAAAATATGCACCACCCCCAGACAGGAAAATGACACTTTATAAAGGCAAGAAGTAAATAAAATTATACATTTTTAAAATGTGGTCAGTTTATCATATAAAATAATTAACACAGAATTTCTGAGTCAAGAAAGCAGATTAAACGCACATGCAGAATTTTATTTCCTCTCTAACTTGAATTAGTATGCAGCAGAGGTTTTTTTGTTTGTTTGTGGCTTTTTTTAAAGGATATGAATCTTTAAGATTTATATAAGACAGGAACAATATTTTGAAAGCTAAAAAGTAGTTGTGTGAGTGTTGGTGCTAACTGAAGGTCAAGTTAGCCAAGGAGGAAGTGAGAGCCAGCATCGTTCACTGGAGACAATGTGCACAGACCTTGGGACTGACAGTACCTGACAGACTCTGTGTGGATGTCTGAGAGATGTCAGGTTAGAATAAAAAAGACTGAAGAAGATAGCATAGCACTGTTACCAGGTAACTGGTACAGCCCAATAGAAGAATCACAAGTCTAGAGGCTGGTCTCCGGAAAGGGAGGGCCTTTTCGCTGTACCGTGAAAGTTGAAGCCACTCAGCCTTCCTCCTCAACCCAGATCCCGTAGCAAGGTATTGTGGGTAAGAGCTTAGGTTATTTGAGTCTCATCTGACCTTATGATTGGGCAAATATTTACTGCTCACTGCCTCTATTTCCCCATCTACAAAATGGGATTACCAAAGCACACACTTACTGTGTAATAATTAAACAAACAGGTACAAATAAAGCAAAAAAATTAATAATGCCTGGCCTATGTAGTGCTTGATAAAGGATAGCTATTGTCATCATCACTACAGATAAGTGATGGTCACACTGGAGCCTTTTTTCTAAGCTTTTTCCATCCCAAGGGTCTGGCTATGCTCGGTCCTCGTGCAGAAGGTGTCTGATGGCCTGAACACACAGTTGTGAGTGAGTGATGTCTCCCCGGAAACACAGGTGCTCACACAGCCAGAGAATGAGGAGCTGGAAGAAGTGGGATCCAATGGCAGCTGTGAGACCCAGCAAATGGCCCTCCAACTCCCTGTGCCCAGGTCCTCATTCAAGGCCGCAGAGGCAGTGGGCACACATTGGTGTGCCCTTAGATCCCATGGAACAGTGGCTTTCGACCTTCTTAATGCTGTGTCCCTTTAAAACAGTTCCTCACACTCTGGTGACCCCCAACCATAAAATTATTTTCGTTGCTACCTCATAACTGTAATACTGCTACTGTTAGTAATGTAAATGTCTGTTTTCCGATGGTCTTAGACAACCCCTATGAAAAAGTCGTCTGACTCCCCACAGGTTGAGAACCACTGCCACAGAACTGTGCCGAGGAAAGGGGTCAGTCACAGGGTATAGCATCTACTCCAAACACAACACCTCATCTAAGTCTAACTCCAGGGTTAGTGTTGGCCGCCTTGTGTTTCCCATCTCCCTGTCTAGGCAGGACCCATAACAATGTTATCACTTTCTAAAACATATGCCTGAACTCGTTCCTATTCCAGACAATTGGCAGGTGCCCAGTTAATAGATTATTTCACCAGACAGCTGAATGTGTTGGCCATTGGTCAAGAATGAGATCACCGCAATCCTATGTGCTATAACTGGAGAAGCCTGATGAGAAACAACTGGCTATTGGTTAACAAATGGCAAATTATATCCCATCATCCCACATTTGCCTCACCTGGTATCTGGTCCCGGGCAAAGGAAGGCCTGTTTAAGTCAGGTTGGTTTTATTCTTTGGCCCCTCAGGTTGGTGTGTGAACTGCCTGTTCATGTCATACCTGTTCATGTCATATATCCACACATCCCCAGCCAGACTCCGGCTGATCAAGGGGAGTGTCTGGCCAACATCCCAGATCCCTGGCCTTCCTCTCAGACCCAGGCAGTTGGAAAGAACAAATCAGGAGACCCCTGCCCCAGCTGTCTAGATTCTGGTTCAATTTACTTACATGTGGAGATGGGTAATATGGCACCTGTGTACTGAAGGGAAAGGAAAGGGAGGAGGGAGAAGAAGAGATACGTTGTTGTTACTGAGGCTGTAACACAGATATCGTGCTGTGACCTGGGGAAGGTAAGATGTGAGGTCTGACTTCCCGTGACTCATCCCCGCTCTTTCATCAAATATGTAATGCTTCCTTAAGCACCTCCACGCCTTGCAAACCAGAAGACTCAGGAGGAAGACTTTCAAAGCCACAGTTTCTCACAACTGTAACCCGTTTTCCTTCCTTCTGCCCAAGAAGGTCTGACTGAACTTGCGGCCGGACTCCACCCAGGGCTGGCCCTCTGTGAAGGCATTGTGAGATCCCTTGCCAGCTGAGCCTGTGCAGACAGAATACCTGAGAGCCGCTGCCAAAACAGGAAGGCCGGCGCCTCTCTGGGGGGAGTCTGGGGAGGATCAGCCACCCAGGTCTGCAGGGGCCAAGGGTGACAGCCCTCTACCTTTACTGAGGCTCAGGACCTAGCACACTCCTCGCTCTGGTTCCTTTGTTTGCTCGGTTAACAAGGAGTCCCAAACCCGACCCAGCCTGTTGCTGGGGGACACAGAGGTCTATCCCTGTCCCCTGAGAATTCATGTTGCTGTGACAAGCCACCAAAGGGACGATCCCAGCAACTGGGCCTCCTCTGGAGCCCCACACCCTCGGTCCTGCTGTGACACCCCAACAGTGTACCCCAGATCACTGTCAAAGCAAATGAGGGGTGTGAAGAAGGAGATCGGGCAGGGGATCCAGGCAGGCCCAACTTCATCTCTCCCTTAACATTGTAGAGCTTCGTGGCTGGGTGGTGGTGGCGCATGCCTTTAATCCCAGCACTCGGGAGGCAGAGGCAGGCAGATCTCTGTGAGTTCAAGACCAGCCTGGTCTACAAGAGCTAGTTCCAGAACAGGCTCCAAAGCCACAGAGAAACCCTGTCTCAAAAACAACAACAAAACAATAACAACATTGTAGAGCTTCCAGACTCTGATTCTGGCCCAGTATCTGTAACAAGAACTTGTCACACAGGCCCTCTGTGGTGAGTGGCATTTGCTGAGCTCTAATATAAATGGATGAACCAGCTCTTCTTCAAGACTGAAATGCCCATGATGCCTGCTTCCATTCATCCAAACGCCTATACATGACCTGTGAGCACAAGGCATTACGTCTTTAGCTAAATAAACTAGCACACAATTAGTGGTAAAATTTTAGTATACCAACAGAGTTTAAGACAGCAATAGAAATGATCAGGGTTAGACTAGAAACCCCCATACATGGACTCATCCCAAGAATCCAACCATTGAGACAAAAGGAAGGAAAGTAGGAAGAAAACCAGAAAGCAAGGAAGTCCAGATAGACAGAGGAGAAGTAGAAGATAGGGAAAGTAATAAAAAGTATTACTATTAAATTAAATTATTATCATTAAACATCATGGTGGCTTGTCTTTTATTCTCAGCACTCAGAGGTAGAGGCAGGCAGACCTCTGAGTTCAAAGCCAGACTGATCAACATAGCACATTCCAGACTAGCTAAGGTTACCCGGTGAGAGCCTGTCTCAAAAATAAAGAAATGCTATCTGCTACTTTCTCTTTCCTGTTACTGTGCCCTCAAATCTCAAAGGTTTGCTGCCCCCACCAGCAGCTGCAATCCTTGTCTATTTCTAAGCTGGAGTACCTTGTCAGGAAATCCTAGAAATGGCAGAAATGCTCACCTCTGCCAAGGTGAGACAGCTCTTGGCCTGCGACACAGAGGACCTGTGTGGAACCATCTGGTCTCGCTACCATGCCCTCTAGGAAGAAGGCTGCTGCTGGAGACCCCAGAGGTCAGAGGCAGGCTACACAGGGAGTAGCCTGGATGACCGACACTAACTCTGCCTGATTGTGGACTTGAATTTAGCACTCCTTGGCTGAGCTTGTCCATGCTGTCTGTTCCTGGTGGCACTGGGGGAAGCACGCTTTGTTATGACCCTGCCTGGTGTTCACACCCTCCATCTTGTCTCTTGTTTCCCCTTCAGTGGGCTCTACTCTGACCATCTGGCCATGCAAGAAAAGGCTGACTGAGACCTCAGGCTCGCAGATCCTCTTGATCTGAACGAATGCAAGTAGTCTGGGGACTCCACCTTCATCCGATGGCACACAGTGCCAGCCGGTGCCTCTGAGATCACATTGGCCAAGCCACATGCTATGCAACATCAGGGAAGTTTTAGAAGCTCTTTGGGACCTCAACTCCCTTGTCCATAAAGTGGACAATGTCATCTCACCGCCCCCAACTGGTTGTTTCAAAGGTGGCTAGAGTAATACACATAGGGTGCCTAGCAACCAGTGCTGCTTGCTGTGTGTGTGTGCGCGCGCACACACACACACACACACACACACAGCAAGGATATGTGAGTGCAACGTTTGGCTAAGTGTCAGTCACATGAGAAGTTTGGAACAAAGATCAGCCCCCCTTCTCTCAGCACACTCTAGGCCACTCTCGACTCCAGGTCCCTGTGAGCCTGAGCATGGAGAGCCACGGTCTTGACCCCCACCGCCCATCTCTGAAGAAGGCAGGACAAAAGCCTGTACAAGCAGAGGACAAGGGGCAGGGATCCCAGACCCCAAGCAGTTTGGAAACACAGATGGACAGTCTCCACCCAGAGGTGCCAGACTCAACCAGGGCTTGGGATTCTCCCTGCTTCCCCTCAGTCTCCACTGATGCTTTTGGGTGCAGGAAGGGTGCAGGGCTCTGGGGACCAAGGCTGGAGTGAAAATCAGGGACCCTCACTGAATGTGTTATTTGTCTACACCCAAGCTTAGCCTCTCTCTGCTGGACCAGCAAGGAGCTAGTTGCACACAGAGGCCTGAGTTCTCAGAAATCACTTCCCCTCTCCAGGCTGCTGCTTCTGCCTCTCTGAATTAACCTTGCCCAGTCCCTGTCCAGTGTTGTTTATGAGGGTCACTTGAGAGCATGTGTGACAGTCCTTGATGAATGGCACCACCCATCTCTAGTCCCAGTGCAAAATGTAAACACCAGCTCAAGAGGAGCAATTCACCACACACAGGAGGGAGCATTTCCTCCTAGGACCGGGGAAGGGAAAAGGGCTGAGTGAGTTGCCCTAGGATAAGGCCTCCTGCCCAGAGGCCAGAAAACCAACAGACTGCAACTCCACACAGAGGCCACTGAGGGCACTGCAAGGCCCTTCAGGCAGACCTGACCACAGCCCAGAAAACACTTGGAGACAAAGCATGCAGAGTTGGGGCAGGAGAAAGGTGGGAAGGTGATGCCACGGTGGTAACCTGGCCCCTGTTTCTGTTCCAAGAGTGAAGCAGAGTGCTAGAGATAGGGTACAAGACAGGGAGGTGTATAGGCAATAAGGGCATGGAGACGTCCCTAACCAACTGCACTTGCAGGGATAGAAAAGGCCATGTAGTCTGGTTTTCTTTCACTTAGAGGATTCTTTCTACATAGCAGTATTTACTGCCTATCTCCATAAGCCAGTACTGAGCAATTCTGGAAAACCCAAGCCTTGCCCTTCTTAGCCAACCATGCAGGCTGACTCTAAGCTCTAAAGGAGCAGCCAAAATGTTTGTGTTCACCTTGGTCCACAGGATGGAACTCACGCCTATACTACAAACCTGCTCAAAAGTCCACGGCTGGGGCATAGGCCTTAGGCAGGAACCTAGGTCTGTCAACTCCCAAATTTTCCCTCTCTCGTATGTTAGACCAGCAAGGAGTTGAACAGGGAGGCATGGGTCCCTAGAAAGAACTGCTTCTGCATCTCTGAGGTAGGAAATAACCCTGCCCAGCCTCTGTCACAGTGTGGTTTTGCTATGTAAATAGTGATATGTATACCCATAGATTAGTGCTGCGCTTAGCCTTGGCCAGGGACTCATAACTGGTCAAAGTGCTAAAACTAAGTGACTATTGAGTGCTCCATCCCACCCTCATGACTCAGACACCATCTTGGAAGAGAGACAGAAGGAATGTAGGAGCCAAGGTGTGGAGAGGAGCGCTGGGAGATGCTGTCTTCTGGATACATGTCATGGTCGTTTTACTCACAAACTCACTGAAGCTATGCTTATCTCAGAAGATCAGTCAACAAGATCAGCGGTCGGTACTCAACAGAAAGTACCGATTGGCTTTGGTGGGTTACTAAAGCAACAACAAAACCCCGAGTGGGCCAGAAGGTGGCAGGAGGGTGCTTAGCGGATGTTTAGGGAATGTAAAAAAGGGTGTTGGGGTGGATAGCATCAAGATGCATTGTTTACATGTATGAGATTGTCAATAAATAAAAGATGATTCTACTTTTAAAAGATAATAAGATTTATCATAATGCTTAAAAATAAAAATAATGAATGGGGAGATATGAGTGTCTTGACTTTAACTCAAGGTGGTATGTGGACCATAGGAATTGGCAACATGGGGGCTGGGTTGGAGAAATCTGGGGAAGCAGGTGAACCAGGGCAGCATGGACAATGAGGAAGAAGACACAGGTTTTCATCGACAGCAAAGGACTGAGCCCCGTGCTCTCCTGACCAGATGTGAGGCATAGGAAGACCAAGAAGAAAGCCTAGGAATTATGTCACAGACTAAAGGGGAAAATGCTATTTCAAATCAACACATATGGCCAATGTGCAAAACATATCAGGTATCACAGATGAAAGCTGGACACGGCAGGACATGTTGTTGATACCAGCACATGGAAGGTGAAGGCAGGAGGATCAGAAGTTCAAGAAGATCCTTTGGCTATAGAGTAAGTTCCAGGTCAGTCTGGACTACAGCGAGACCCTACAAAAACCAAAACTAACAAACAAGCAGAAAGGGCTCTTAGTTGAGCAAAAGTCCTGGATTTAGAGATTGCGCACTCAATGGAACCCTAGATATAGCCATTTCAGCACAGAGCAGAGGCAGGCACGCTTGCTGTTCCTTTTTTACAGCAAAATTCTAAGCAGCAATTTTGACCTCTGCATAGCCAAAAACAAGCCCCAGCCTCACCAAGCAGCCTCCACCTGCTGGATTCTGCATGAGATGAGCCTGCCCCAGACTCTGCTGACTGACTGACTGAGAGGAGACATCATGGGACCGGAGGAAGCAGAGTGTGGGATGTAGGCTGCAAAATGCAGGGTCTGTCACGAAACTGTGACAAGCACCTTCCTGGATAACCAAAGGATTAAGCCCGGAGACTCTCAGTTTCATTTTAAAATGTAGAACCTAGAATTAAAACACACCACATGTCACTTCGCTTTCTAAAATGTATTTTCTCTACATCTGCCTGACTTTCATGGCAGTGAGATCATTTTGGCCCGAGACTCATCTTACATAAATGAACATATGAGCCCCCAAATGGCATTTTAGGAGCTTTAAGACACATGCTTGGAAGTGCCACGTCTAAACTGCCATGCTGTTCAGCTTTGTACAGTGCCAGTCTGGGTCTGGTGCAGGGACTGGAGGAGAAAGAAAAAGGGACCCTTGCTGCCAGCCTACAGGGAGTAACCAGGTGGTGAGGGGTAGAGGTGGTGAGGAAAGGTAGGACAAAGAGAGAATACGACACAGAGAGGCATCTTGAGACAGAAGGACACAGCATGAGCTCTCTCTCTCTCTCTCTCTCTCTCTCTCTCTCTCTCTCTCACACACACACACACACACACACACACACACACACCATAATTTAAAATTTAAAAACATTTCAAACAACAAATGTTCAAACCAGGAGTTCTGCTCCTAGTGGAGAGGGTGCCTGAACTGGCCTCCCCTGTAATCAGATTGGTGAGTGTCCTCATTGTCATCAGAGAGCCTTCATCCAGTAACTGATGGAAGCAGATGCCGAGATCCACAGCCAAGCACCAGGCCGCGCTCCAGGAGTCAAATCAAATATTCTAATATCCAACTGTGGTGCTCATCGAATGTCCCCAGGGAACAGTTCCAGGATCCCAGGGATGACCAACCCTGCAAAGCCCACTAAATCTTGCATTTCCCTACACATACTTATGATGAATTTAATTATAAAATAGGCACAGTGAGAGCGTAACGAAAACAAAACAGAATAATTGGGAACCTTATGAACAATTCATAAAATGTTGATAAAAATCCATGAATTATATCTCAAATTTTCTATTTAATATTCTTTGTGGGCAACCTAAGCTGCAGAAATTAAAATTGTTTTTAAAGGAGGATTGCTAGGGTTAGAATTTAATGGGGGAAGAGGGTAAGCTGGGTGAATGTGGTAGTACACATTTGTAATTGCAGTGCTGAGAAGGTTGAGGATTTTGAGTTCAAGGCCAGCATGGTAAGATTCTGACTCAAAGAACACAACTTGATCATAATTCTAAATTTTCTTTAGGTTCCCATAAGATTATTAGCATCCCAATTCAGCAGGAAGTAGCCTGGAAAACTACTACCACATTCCCAAAAAAAAATGGACTATGGATATTTTCCTTTGTTTAGAATGTTGGTTTCAAGTTGTTATGGATAGTGGCCAGGAGAAAACCTAAACAAAGGATATTAAATTCAGAGTTCTTGTTCTTTTAAAAAAAAAAAGGGGGGGGGATTGCTGTGGGACAATGGTTTTACCCTGTAAACGTTTGTTTCTTATACTTGTTTAATAAAATGCTGATTGGCCAGTAGCCAGGCAGGAAGTATAGGTGGGTCAACCATGCAGGAAGTAGAGGCAGAGCAATGAGAACAGGAGAATTCTGGGAAGAGGAGTCTGCAGTCTGCAGGCGTGATCCAGACACAGAGCAAACAAGATGTGACTGTCTTCGCTGAAAAAGGTACCGAGCCATGTGGCTAACATAGACAAGAATAATGGGCTAATATAAATTATAAGAGTTAATAAGAAGCCTGAGCTAATGGGCCATTCACTTTATAATTTTAAAAAAAAGAACACATATAAAATAGAAAAAAATGTTTGTGTGGAAGGGGCAACTCTCAAAGAAATAGCTGTAATTCCAAAATTGAAGGTGCTCAAGCTGATAAATAGATTTTGTTGTTGTTGTTCTTACAAGGGCTTGAGAGATGGTTCTGTGGTTAAGAGTACTGACTGTTCTTCTAAAGGATCCAGGTTTGGTTCTTAGCACCCACATGGTGGTTCAGAACTACCTACAGCTCCAGTTCTAGGGGATCCAACACCCTTTCCCATGTTGTATGGGAACCCACATGCATGTTCACATATATACACATACATAAAAATTCAAAATAAATTTAAATCTAACAAATTTTTGTTACGGAATTGTAGAGCTTCGTGGGTAGAGAGGAGATGTTTAACAGTTGGAGAAGAAGCAGGCATGGGAGTCAGAATAGCACCAAACACCTCACACCATGGAATGCTAGAAAGAAGCAAGATGATTTCACAATTCTAATCCAAAGCATTTTCAACTTGGAATTTTTTACCCACTGTTGATCACAGCTGAAGGTAGAGAAGGGATACTTTCTGGGACCCACAGGAGAGGGTCCAGGCCCTGGGCAGAGAAGTGAGGAGATCCTACACACCAGCTGAGACCCAGCAGAGTAGCCTCTCTAGGAAAAGCAAGGCCAGAGAGAGGCTCCCATAAGAGGGGCTCTGGGTCAATGCCAGGGGCAGCTGAAAGTTCTATGGGGGGGGTTCTACATAGTGATTGGCCATAGAAAAATTAAGCAAATCAAAAGTGATAGAGTGAGGGGGGCAAACGGTGGCCTCCAAACGTGTGTGTTCTCACTAAGACCTAAGAACCTGTAAATGAGACCCCATTTGGAAACAGGGTCTTGCAGAGTTACCTAAGGATCTCCGGGTGAGATGTCTGGATTATCAGGTTGGCTGTATCTGCAGTGACACATCGTGTCATTTTGTTAAAACACTGTGTACACAGGAGAAAGACAGAGTAGGGCCATGTGAAGAACAACCAGCCACTCCTAAGGGACACCGGGGCTGCTGGAAGCCGGAGAAGAACAAGGAAGAACTTGCAGGGACTTTTGATTCCAGACTTCTGGCCTTCAGAACTATGTGAGAATAAATCTCCGTGGCTTTAGGCTCTGTGGTTGTAGCAGTTGTTCAGGCAGACCCAGGGACTTAACACACAGAGTACATTTTAGTTCAGGAAAACACGAGAAAATAAATAGAGCATATAGTTTGGATCAAAATGGGCATTTTATGTATTATTCCTTCTTTGCATAGAATTTTAAAAGGAGAGATGACATCAGGGAAAGCTTCAATGTCTGCAGCACGTATCTAGCATGAATCAGAAGTAAGCCAACATTGTCTGTGTCAGATTCACTGCTAAGGTAGAGAGAGCTTTAGGAACCATCAGGGAATGAGAGAGCCGAGTGGGAGAGAACAGAATTATAGACAATTCAAGAGAAAGGAGACAAAGGAGGCAATAAAAACGTGAAAAAATTAACCTCAATGGTTTACAAAAAACAAATGGAAAGAAAAGGAATACATACTTCAATCTATACCACGCAGACATTTAAAAGATTATGCCCACCCAATATTTCCCAAGATATAGATAATCAAGAACTCTTATCTACCACTACTGTGAGTTCAGAACAATCTAATTGGAAGGCGGCATGGCAGAGCCCAGCAACATTTAAAGCACACGCGACCTTCCTCCTGTGAACTCTATTTATGACTTGCTCCTGCAGAAGCAGGCTCCCACATCTGAACAGGATGCTCACCTCTGCCACATCTGCAAAGGTTCAAGATTGGAGAAATCTAGAATACAGTAATAGGACTTTTAACTCAAAGTATTTTCAAATCAGTAACAGGGAATGTCATGCAGTGAACATATTCATAAATGCATGTAACAACAATTAATGGAAAAAGAGGCATGAATTTGAAAGCAAGTGAGGAGGGGTGTGGGGGAAGAAGGGGGGATGGGAAATGATATAGTATGATCTCAAAAAAATAAATAAATAAAGGATGCCCACAGGTGCCCCAGAGCAGGAGCAGGGACAGTGGTGGAGTGTGGACCTGTGTGTACTCAACACCTGCACAATTGCCTGTCTCCTCCTAGGCCAGAGGAGTGGAAAACGGAGCGGAAAAGCAGAGTCTATGCATCCTTTATAGGTGTCAGGATCTAGGGGGTTCATAACAGAAAACAGAAAGTTTCCTTTCCTTGCTTTCTTTCGTCTTTTCCTCTCTCCCTCTTTGGAGATAGGGTCTTACTCTGTAGCCCAGGATAACCTTGAACTCATGCCAATCCTCCTGCCTCAGCTTCCTGAGATCACAGGCATGAGGCTACGCCTGACTTGTTTTACCTTTAAAATGCAAATAAAGGGGAACCATAGTACAAGGAGATCTAAAAACTTTTGGCTTGTTATTTTTGTTTGTTTGTTTAATTTTTCAAATGTTAACTTTTGAGTATGGGTATTTTATCTGTTTATGTCTGTCTGTGAGTCACATGTGTGTCAGTGTGCCTGGTGCCCCAGAGGCCAGAAGAGGATGTCAGAGTAGCCAGTTTTCCAGCCGTGTGTGTGTATGTGTGTGTGTGTGTGTGTGTATTGTATATGTATATATGTATGTGAGTATTATGTATATGTATGCATGTATATGTGTATGTATATGTGTGTATGTGTGTGTGTAAATATATACAGTAACATTAGTCTGGAAAGTGGCTAAGAGCTTCTATTGTTCTTACAGAGGATCCAGGTTCAGTTTCCAGAACCCACAAGGCAGTTCCTAACCATCCAGGGAAGCTGATTCCCTATTTTGGCCTCCCCAGATACCAGGCATGTACATAGTGCATATACACACATGCAGGCAACACACAAAAAATATATAAATAAATCTAAAAAAAAAAAGTAGCACCAGCCAACTGAAGGAAAAGTAGAATTGAAATAATACAGCTATACACCATCTATCTGAGCAGTCATTGTTAACATCCAGGCATGGTTCCTTCCAGTCTTTTTTCAAATGTCTTTTTTCCTTTTCATTTTGCTAAATCCATCCCACAGGTTTATGGCCTGGTTTCAGTTTGGGTTTTTAACTGCAGAGAAAGCAGTCTGTTTGATAAAACCAATGATGCCAAAAGCAGATATTAGAAGGGCCCGTTGCTATGGGAATTATGGAAAAACAGTTTCAGCTCATACTACACCCCCACTAATGTATTGACCAGAAGGAAGAACAAGCATTTAGAGCTACTTAGAAGAGCAGCCAAGAATGTCACCAATCAAGAAGGAAAACACATGAGTCTAGTGAAGTTCATGGTGGCCAGCGGCACTGCCCTGCCAGTCAACTGTAGTATCTTAGCAACCGTGACAGTGGAGCGGAGGGCAGGGAGTCAGAGACTGGGTAGACTGTTTCTCCCTTCATTGACAGTTTGGCAGTCAAAAGCCAGTCTGTCTCCCTCAGTGTGAGAGCCATTGCTGCAGGATGGTGCAAGGCCAGGAAAGAACACACCTTCCGTCCAGCAGAGAAGACCCAAGTAGCATGGGAAAGCATTTCTGGCGAGCCAGGGCCACCACCAGGCACTGGAGTGAGTCCTGAGGACCCCTTCTGTGTAGGAGTCAGGGGAGCTTCTGGATGTCAGTAGGGAACATCCACGGAATTCAGAGGATATGCAGTTGCTGACATTGGAATGTAATATCTGAAGAAATGGTACTACATGCCAACTCAACTCTGAACAGTCTACAACCAACAGCATTTAAAAGGCAAGGCTTGGGGGCTGAAGAGATGGCCCACTAGTTAAAAGCACTTGCTGTTTTTCCTGGGTACCTGAGTTCGATTCTGTGCACCCACGTCAAGCGGTTCACAACCATTTATAATAAGGACGAATACAATGCAGGGGTTGTAGGGTAAAAGGGACAGCTGGAGCAGGAAGCCAACCAATCACTGAGCACCCTGACTCTGAACCCCGAGTCAGTGAAAGAAACATACCCAGGATCTGAGACCTGAGCCAGGGAAAGAAACATCTTTATCCCTGAACCCAGGACTAAAGACATGTACCCTGACTCTGAAACTAGTGTCAAAGAAACACACCTTGTCCCTAGAATCAGAGCCAGTGAAAGAAACATGCCCTGGTCCTAAGGTTAGATTCAAAAAGCTAAAAAGGACCAGTGAAAGAAAAACAGTCTGGCCATGAAGTCAAAGTCATCTCTGTCCCTGGCCAGCTAAACTGACCAATCCCTGAGCAGAAAATCTTCTCCCTGGGAAAACTCCACCCCTAAGAAGACCTATATAAGCTTTAGTTAAAGGTTGTCCTAAGGTTGCCAGGGAGTTGCTGTTAATCCCTCCCTGGCAGAGGCATCCACTCTCCTGGACTCCTTCTTCCCAAATAAATCTCTTTCTCAAAAGAGTTTTGGGTGAAACCTTCATTCGCGCTGTGAAACCTTCATTCGCGCTGTCCCTTAGGGGACTGAGCTGAAAAACCTTGCTGAGACCCTCCCTAGGGGACCTCAGCAAGCCAGAGCAGAACAGAAGAACCTTGCTAGGATGCTCCTTAAGTGGGGGCTGAGTAAGGACAGGCAGGAAAAGTAACAACTTTTCATAGGAGCCGGAGGAGATTGCCACATTCCTGCAGGGGCTTCCCCCTTTAGCAGATTGTTAGCATAAGAAAATACTGGGCCAGATAAACAGATAGCTCTGCTGGGACGCTCGCTCCCATAAGGGAACAGAGCAGAGCTTAGCTGTAGCGGCTCTCCAGGAGAAAAGCAGGATCCCTATATCCTGCGGGGAGACCCACGGCACCCCAGCTTCAGGTAGCCTGGCTTCCTGATAGCCAGGACACCTTTCCTCCAGGGCTGAACTGTCCCATTGCAGTTCCAGCCTCCAGAGCTGTCCTATTGCAGCTCTAAAGTATATCCTGGCTTCCCTGTAAGTCAGGATATCCTGTAACACTACTGCAACACATTCCCCTACAGGAGTGACCTGAAAGGGGGAAGTGGAGAGCAGACAAGCCTGCTATATGAACACAGGTCTCTTCCTACCACAGAATGGGCTCAGCTACAGCATCACATCCAGCTTCAAACCGTAGCTCTGCCATGTGTTAGCACAAACCATAGCCTCTTCCTTTGTAAAATGGGTATCACTGCTCCCATCTCAAGACATTCTGGTAGGGGCTAAGTAAGATAAGCTATGGTTTCCTCCCGCACCACCACCATCACAGGTCCCTGTCTGGGCTGCATGATTGTTTTAATCATACCAGTTGGCCCCATCTCCCTCTCTCTGTAAAGCCTGGACTCTGTTGCCATATAGCATCCTGGTGGCAGTTGTGCATTCTGAGGACCTTGACGCTAAAACAACACAAATCTGAAAGTGGCAAAGTTATGTCATTCAGAGTGGTGGGATGGAGGGTTCACACTGCTGGGCTTTCAAGAGGCTGAGGAAACCTTGGGTTAGAGTAGTACGGTAGATCTCACCCTTCCTAGTGCTGTGACCCTCTAATACAGTTCCTCATGTTGTGGTGACACCCCCTCCTCTGCAACCACAAAATTATTTTCATTGCTACTCTATAACTATAATTTTGCTACTGTTATGAATCATATGTAAATATCTGTGCTTTCTCATGGTCTTAGGCAGCCCACAGGTTGTAAGCAGCTGGATCCATCCGGGATGGGTTCATTGAATAGTTTCAATATTCAGTGGGTATGGTGATACATACCTTTAGTCCCAGTACTCGGGAGGCAGAGGCAGGTGGATCTCTGTAAGTTCAAGGTCAGCGTGGTCTACAATAGTAAGTTCCAGAAGCTACACAGTGAAACCCTGAGCCAATAAAATAAGAAAAGAATAGACCTTTTACTTCATTCAAAAGAGTGAAAAAGCTATCTCCAGCCTCCTGATTGTTTTTTAAACTT
Source organism: Dicrostonyx torquatus (assembly GCA_028555095.1). Lineage (NCBI taxonomy): Eukaryota > Metazoa > Chordata > Mammalia > Rodentia > Cricetidae > Dicrostonyx > Dicrostonyx torquatus. The sequence continues at coordinate 2,370,566 of JAQHUG010000063.1, forward strand.
AGGTAAGGAACATACATTTTTTATTCTGAGAAATAATTTAGCATAGAAAGCAATAGATAATCAAACATTTTGGTAGCCATCTCTGTGAAATGACAATTGTCACCATTTGTCGTGATTTGCTTGTCTCGGTATTTTGTTTATAATCGTCCTGCCTCTGCCTCAGCCTCCCAGATATGCACAGGCAGGCTCCACCAAGCTCAGAAACCTACATTTACATCAAGCTCTTAAAATAAAGGAAACTGGCAGATAACCTCGGAGTCTGCTTTCCTCTCTACTCCGCGTTTCTTTCTTGCTCCATATCCCAGTCGTTGCTATGAATTTGGTCTCTGCCCACCTGCTTGTGTTTGTTTTGATGAAGTTGTGTTATCTACATTTTCTGTATTTTTTTAATAGAAAGAAACAAAAGAGAATCGTGGAAAATCCATGAAGTAAATGTGCATGTGCGCGCGCATGCGTAGTGTACGTAGAGGCGCTTGCTGGCCCAGGGAGCTGCACCAGGCCGCAGCTGCTCGATGAGGCCCACCCCACCCTAATTGTAGGTACAGCCTGTGGGAAGGAAGGGTACTCAGCAAATTACACCCGTCAGCATCTACAAAGGACTGCACTTGAAGGGCCTACCTGGGTCCAGGTGGGTGAAAGAACCCACTACAAAGTCGAGGGTTGAGACAGCCAGCAGGAACAGCAGCAGCAGCTGGAGGCGGATTATCCACTTGACACCTGCTAGGTTGATGCCCAGCAGAGCCAGAAGTACAGCAACTGAAATTCCTCGCACAGCCCAGATGTTCCCCAAACCCAGCAGATCGGAGATGGACTCGGCAAAGCCAGTGATGTACATGGCACCTGCAACACACTGCCAACCAATTCCCGGTGAGAACCAGCCACAGAGAGGCATCAGCTACAGACCTGCCTGCTCACAGACACACACACACTCACACGTGCATGAGTGCGTGCACACGCATACACACACCAGCCAATTCCTGGTGAGAACCAGCCACAGAGAGGCATCAGCTACAGATCTGCCTGCTCTCTCTCTCTCTCTCTCTCTCTCTCTCTCTCTCACACACACACACACACACACACACACACACACACACACTCACACTCACACGTGCATGAGTGCGTAAACACATACACATGCCCACACATGCAGACACATACATGCACGTGTACATACACACACACTCACCAGCACTGTGGCTCGCTGCCTGGGAGGCAGCACCAGGTCAAACCTACTCTTCCACAAGGGAGCCTGCATCCAGGCCCCATTTTTGCTCATCCATATTTTGAACAAGAGAAGAATGAGCCCCAGGTTGAGAGCTGTCAATGGTAACCAAGGCAAAAAGATTATGGGATACTGGTTCAAAAGGCCTTTGGCCTTCTCTGCTGGCATTATTCAAGAACTAAATCTTGACAACAAACATGCACGCAGGCCCTGTCCTCAGAGCCACAACAGCACACTCCCATAGATATTACAATAATCAGGAAAAACCACAAACTGTACCCTGCCAGGGATCAATCAGAATTGAGATAAGCAAGTACTAGATGGTCCAGAACAATAAGGCTAGCTTTCCTAACTTGTATATAGGTTGCCAATTTCCTTACAGCAAAGCCAGTACCAATCCCTGTTCAACAAGACTCCTGCTGCCCCACTCCTGCCCAATCAGGAGCTCAACCCCCATCTAAATCCACAATTCCCCTACCTGCACCATCCTTTACTCCTTAAAAACCCTACCATAGCTGAGTCCATGTTCTCTGATACAACCGCTGTGTCGGAACGGATGGAGAACCCAAGCTCGAGCTTGCAATAAAGGCTCCTTGCTTTTGCATACAAACTTGGACTGCTGGGGGACTCATGGCACTGGCATAACAAAGACAGGATTTAACACTGTAGCCCAGACTGACCTAGATCTCACTATATATCCCAAATTAGCTTCAAACTCACAGTAATCCTTCTGCCTCAGCATCCTGATTTCTGGAATTATAGACATGAGCCATAATCCCTGGCAGTATTATTCTTCTACTTATCTAGCTGTCAGGCATGGTGGCACATAGTAATCCCAATACTCAGGAGGCAGAAACAGGTGGATCATCAAAAGTTAAGGCACAGCACCGCCACTGAGAGAGACAATTAATAAATGGGACCTCCTGAAACTGAGAAGCTTCAGTAAAGCAAAGGACACAGTCACCTGCAGATTGGGAAAAGATCTTCACCAACCCCACATCAGAGAGAGGGCTGATCTCCAAAATATACAAAGAACTCAAGAAACTTGACATCAAAAGAACAAATAATCCAATAAAAAAAATGATGTACATTTTTTTTAACAGACCTAAACAGAGAACTCTCAACAGATGAATCTCAAATGGCTGAAAGACATTTAAGGAAATACTCAAAGCAGCTATACAAGTTTGCACTCCCACCAGCAATGGAGGAGTGTGCCTCTTACTCCACATCCTCTCCAGCATAAGCTGTCATCAGTGTTTTTGATCTTAGCCATTCTGACAGGTGTAAGATGAAATCTCAGCTTTGATTTGCATTTCTCTGATGGCTAAGGAGGCTGAGCATTTCTACACGTACAACATATACACATACACAATATACAGATACACAATATACACATAAACATATACATACACACATACAAACACATACATTCATACACACATTCACAATAAACAAATGTAATAAAATGTTGATGGCATGTGAAGCACAATTAATAAAAACTCAGAGACAGAAATTAGGGTTCAACCTGAAGGTCAGAAAAACAAAGCAGCCAGCCACAATCTCTTGCTTTGACCACAGTCTGAAATGGCGATCCTGCCTCCAGGAATCACAGAATGAGATTGAGACTGAGAGCTTTTTCCTCCCATTTTATATTCCTCTCTAGTTCTGGGATTAAAGGCGTGCACCACTACCATGCAAACTAGTGTGGCTACTGGGATTAAAGATGTGTGTCACTAAACCAGGCAGTGGTGGCACATGCCTTTAATCCCAGAAATCAGGAGGTAGAGGCAGGTGGATCTCTGTGAGTTTGAGGACAACCTGGTCTACAAAGTGAGTTCCAGGACAGTCAAGGCTACACAGAGAAACCCTGTCTTGGGGGGGGGGAAACGACCCTGTGTGCCTGATCTGTAAGGCTGGCTAGTGTGGCTGTTTTTACTTTCCTGATCCCCAGCTTTATTTATTAAAATACAAATGAGATGCCACTACAGGCAGGAGCATCACTTTGCACAATTGTCACCCTCAGTCCCCTTCTCTCCTTAGCTGGGTCACTTCACTGAGCCCCAGGCTCTGCTGGTTACAGTGCAGTCCTGCCCTTGCCATTGACCCAGGAACAAATACTCAAGTTCTTCCTTTTCCATGAACTCTTTCTTCTTTCCCCTGTCACTCGGGAAATACTACACTTACCACCAGTGCTATAGAATTATCTGGGTCCAGATTCTCCTACCTCCTGCACCAAGAATACAGAGACCCTTTCAAAACAAAATAGTTGGGCTGGGAAGATGGCTCAGTGGGTAAAGCATTCATTGCACAAATGTGAAGGCCAGCGTTCAGATCCCCAGAACCCACGATAAAAGTCGATCAGGTGTGGTGGCCGATGGTAATCCTAGCATTCCACTTGGAGACATACAAAGGGGATCTCCAGGAATCCCCTAACTGGAATTAGCCAGTTCTAAATTCAGCAAGAAACCCTCCCTCAATAAAGAGTAACCGGGGAAAACATCAATGTCAGCTTCAGGCCTCCACAACATGCACATGCACACACACACACACACACACACACACACACACACATACGCACACACGTACCTATAACCATGTGAATACAGAATCAGGCAAGTGCACACACCAAGTGCAGGTTAAAAAACTCAATCATGGTTTTTCTCTTGGGTGCCCTCCATTTGCACATGACCCAAGCCTTTGTTGAATACTGTGTGATGTACCGACTTTCATAGTCAAGTGCCCTCATCTGTGACCATGACTACCTCACTGCCGCTTTCTAACTCACATAAATCTGCCTGGGAGAAGTCCTGTTGACTTGGCCAGCTCCTGACACCACAGCACAATGCCACCACACCCTCCTGCTGCTTAGTTAAGAGGAAGCCCGTGTTCCACGGCAAATACTGAAAAGCATAAGCACTCTCTCCCGGCCAGGGTTCAACGAATGCATATGTAATTCCAAAAGGGGATTGATTATGTTGGCTTTTTGTTTGTTTGTTTGTTTGTTTTGTTTTGTTTGTTTGTTTTGTTTTTCGAGACAGGGTTTCTCTGTGGCTTTGGAGCCTGTCCTGAAACTAGCTCTTGTAGACCAGGCTGGTCTCGAACTCACAGAGATCCGCCTGCCTCTGCCTCCCGAGTGCTGGGATTAAAGGCGTGCGCCACCACCGCCCGGCATGTTGGCTTGCACAGGAAGAGACTGGGTAGTCCCACCATGGCCATTTACCAGCTGGAGAACCAGATAAGAGAATGACTGCTATGTCCAAGATGATGAAAACCTCAGAGCAGGAGGGACCAAGATGCAGCAACCAGTATCAAGCCAAGGGTCTGGAAGCACCCTGGCAGTCACTGGGGAGGGTCTGTGTCGAGAGGCTGCCAAAGCCGGAGTCTGATGTTCACGGGTGGTGGTAGCAGCATTTGCGCACCTGCTGAGGAAAACTATCATCTGCTCCGACTTCCTCTTCTGCTTTTGTTCCATCCGATCCCCAGCTTACTGGACTATGGCGCCCATGGTCAGGACAGCTCTTTGATCCTCGATTGCTTACCCTCACAGACACAGCAAGAGGTGGGCTTTACTAAGTCCCTCCAGCGCCAACCAAGTTGGCAGTCAATGTTCGCTATCAAGCTAGGGATGAGAGCACTTGTCTGACAGCCCAGCACTAAGAAGGCAGAGGCAGGAGGATGGTGAATTCAAGACTAGCTTGGATTAGTTGGCAATATTCAATAGATGGGGCTGTGTAGTGAGATCCTGAGTGGGGAGAAGGGGAGCGCCACCAGGCCACCAGAGTTACCGTATTGCCTTCACATTCCAACAGACACGCCCATCGCCATACTTGCACACATTCGGGGTGTACTGACAAAAGTACCTTGCACCCAGTTACAAAGTGAACCCAGCCAGGGGAACAGGAGCCTGTGCGTGAGCTCCTACAATGCAGAAAGTATACTCCCTACTGGCTCAGAACTCAAAGCCTCAGCCCACATCCGGCTTGAGACAGCTGACACAGGGCGGGTCTGAACCCCAAGCCTTCCTGAGCAAGCCAGCTGCCCTCAGGCATCCAGGCTGGAAAAAGCTCTTCCTTGGAAAGCATTACTGAGTTTCTGTAAACATTCCCAGCGCTCATTACAGTTAGAAACTGCTTTCCTTCTTCATAATCAGGGATTTCTCTCGATACCATTCTGGACATGGAAACATCTGTAACTACCCGCCACCTAAGGTGGGGTGGTGCTCACCACTCTAAAGACAGGAAGAGGCATATTCTCAGGCGAGAACACCTCCAACCCAGGGTGAATCAGGGGTTCAGGAGTTCTGAGTCCTGACAGAAACATCCCTCCACACTCTCTCCTTCAGGCACAAAGCAGTAGGCCGCCAGTATGGATAGTGGATGTGCCTGCTCACTCCCACAATGAAACCACAGGCCTCTGGTCTAAAAAGGCTTTCTGATCCTCCACTCTTGCTGTAGGGAATCCAGCACAGAGCTAATTAGCCATGATAAATATTTTTGCATAGTCATCACAGGCTGAAGGCAGACATTTTCACATCTAAGTAAGTAGCCCAACAAGGCCCCTCAGATGCGCCACAGTTGAGTAGTAGTACAGGGAGGGAGGAGGGCTTCTAGCTGCTATCTGGTCCTCTGGCCATGGGTCTGGTCCTGTAGGACAGGGTGGCTAGCCAGGCCTTTGAAGTGAGAGAGGAAGGATTGAGTGTGTACAGGACATGGCAAGATTTTTTTTTAACGTTTTAGTTGTTTCACGTGGTGCTTTTTATTAATTTATTAAATTTTATTTTTACATGGATGGGTACTTTGCTTGTGGGTATGTCTGTGTACCACTTGGGTAATTGGCACCCATGAGGAAGTCAGACCCTCTGACACTGGAGTCACAGGTGGTTGTGAACCATCATATGGGTGTCGGGGATCGAACCCAGATCTCCTGGGAGAGCAGCTGGTGCCCTTTCTTAACTGCTGAGCCATCTCTCCAGGCCACATGGCAAGATTTTAAAATAACGATTCTAATCAGGCATATAGGTCTGTAATTCTGGCATTTGGGAGGCAGAGGCAGGAGACTAGACTCACTGTGGGTTCAAGGTCATCCTAGGCTATAGATGAGGCGGGAGACACAAAGTTGGGTGGATAAGGAAAGAGGGGTGAATTGGGAAGAGTTTGGGTGTGTTTGAATATGCTAAAACACATCATATGAAATTCTCAACTAAAAATAATAGTTGTAAAATACAGGGCTGGAGCTGACTGTGGGGTTAATAGCACACTACAGAGGACTCCAACCACCTGTTAACTCTGACCCCAGGAATCCAACCTCCTCTACTGGCTCCCATGAGCACTGTCCTCATATGCACAAACCCTCAATGCCACCGGCATACACACACAATTAAAAATAAAAAATAATGCAGGTGGTGGTGGTGGCCCACACTTTTAATCCCAGCGCTCAGGAGGTGGAGACAGGCAGAGCTCTGTTAAGTTCAAGACCAACATGGTCTACACAGCGAGTTCCAGGCCAGTCAGGGTTACATAGTAAGCCCAAAAGAATTAGTTTCTTGCTATGTGACATGAAATAAGAAAGAAAGAAGGCTACCAGAGAAGGAAGGAAGCAGGAGATGGGGGAGGGGGGACTTATAAAGACAAATTTCACATGAAAATGTCACAATGAAAGCCTTCTTCTTTACGATTTAAGATTAAACAAAAATGTAGATAATTCTTTATCTAGCTTGGTCAAGAAGAGAGTTGAATTCAAATGATTAAAGTAAGGGATGAGAGAAGTGACATTACCAGCAGACATAAAGAAACAAAGAGGATTGCAGGGCAACACATACGTGTCAGTACTCCAGAGAACCTGGATGAAGCAGAAAATATGTGGAAAGACATAACCTACCAACATTGCACAAAACAGATCAAGACACCCCCATGCAGGCAGGGAGTAAGCTTACAATCAGGACATTTGAAACAATGGCAACCAAGAAAACCAGGAGCAGATGGTTACACTGCTCTGTTCCACTTAGCATTTAAAGAGTTAACGCCAACCCTTTATAGGCACTTCCAAAGACTAGAAGAGAAGGGGACCTCATACCCCCACCAACTGAGTCCTTAAAGCCAGCATTAGCCCCACACAAAGGCATCTCACAAACCCTGCAGGTCAGCATCCCTGCAAGTGTGCATGCCAACATCTTCAGCAAAAGCTGAGCAAATCAGTCAGAAGCTGGTGTAAGGATTGGAAGGTACAGCACCCTGGCCAGAGCCTCCGCCCAGATGAGCTCAGGCAGGCAGGGCAGGCACTGACCACAGGGACTGCTGACAGAGGCCTGGGCCCAGAAGTTTCTCACCATGCCTGTCTCTGCTGGGCAAACCTTTGTGAACACTCTTCCTTCTAGTCTGGATGACCCCATGTCCTCTCTCCATTGTGGGTGTTCTTGTCCTCGTCTTCTGGCTGCCCAGAGAGTGGGGAAACTGAGGTTGTCCATGTGACCAGCCTGCAGCTCCTGTGGCAGCTCTTAGGGTGGCAAAGCAGGCTGTGATGCCTGCCGGGCATTCCGAAACAGCTGTCACAGAGGCCACGCATGTTCCCAACTCTTGGGTTTTGTAACGTCTGCATAAACCTTACGTTATTGCTTGACCTTTCTCCTCCTGTGAAAATACAGCTTCAAAAATGCTCCAAAATCGGAGAGTTGGTGGGTTTTATTTGTTTGCTGTTTTCTGTTGTCTGAGGGTTTGGCTTGGTGGGGTTTTCTGTTGTTTGGATTTTTGTTTGGTGTGGGTTTTGGGGGTTTTTTGTTTTGTTTTGTTTTGTTTGTTTCTGTTTTTCTTTAGAGACAGGATCTTATTATTTTGCCAAGCTGACTTAGTGGTCACAATCCCCCTGCTTTAACCTCTCAGATGCTGGGATTACAGGCAGGTCCACCACATTCAACTTCAAAATTTTAACCCTGCTTGATATGATGCTCAGAAAGTTTAGATTTTTGGAGCATTATAGACGTTGGGTTTTTTCTATTCAGGATGCTCAACCTATATCATATTTCTGTATCTTTCTCCAGTAAAAGCATCTGCCTTTTCTTAGCAAGTGGTGAGGTACCTCCCATGCACTGTCCTACACACAGCACATACATACACATACACCCATGCACACACACACACTCACACGCCCATGCACACACACACTCACACGCCCATGCACACACACACTCACACGCCCATGCACACACACACACTCACACGCCCATGCATATACACCCATGTACACACAAATATTCAAGCACACACACATGCATACTCACAATACTTTCTCACATTCACACTCAACACATGTGTGCACACACATGCACACTCACACACACTTGTGCACTCGGCTTTGTGCTGTTAGGGAATATGGTGTATTTATGCTGATGCCTCTGCTGCTTCAAATGAAAAGCAAGAAAACCCATTTTTTCTTTTTAAATTGTTTTTCAGCCACCATCATTTGCTTTTCCATTAAAAGCCCTTTTGGTCCAAGCCACACTTACAAAAAGCTACTTCTTAATGTCTGAGTGTTGCCTTCCCAGCATCAATTCCTCATCCCTGTGTCCCAGCTAACTAAGCTTTAGATGAGCCGTGGAATTTCTTCCCGCCTGCTGTTTTTCTTCCTGCTGTGTCCATGCCAATGTGTGGCCTTCTCATTGGCATGCACCTCAGCCTAGCATCCACACGAGGACCTGCGGTCTGCTTAAGGCCACCCAAGCTGTCAGGCCTGTCAAAGCTTCACCTCCATAGGAAAGGACTACTTCCAGGAAAGGACTCTGTCAGAGGCACAATGCCCACCCACAGGGCAAAGTGCAGAGAGTTCCCTGCCATGCACACCCCTCCTAGAAAGGCAGCAGAAGTGAGAGCTCCCCAGCCCCTGGCCTGGACACACCAGAAATTCATGAGGAGAAGTGGAAGGAGACAGGAGCTCTGGAGTTCAGGCTCCCAATCTAGATTGCTGGTGTGAGCTCCTCATCAGAACCCAGTGTGGTCCTCTGTCAAGTAGGGCCCTTGTCTCCACCCTTGCCTCCCCCAGGGCAAATTAAGAAGGGGAAGAAGGGATGATGGCAAAGGAACGGGTAGAGGCGAGGAGTTGACTCGTGCTACAGTCTCACCTGTCCAAACACATACAACAGCCCAACAGTGCCTCCCATCTGCCCGCCAAGGACTGAGGAGATCATGGAGTAGACGCCACCACTGCCTATCCCGCCACGCTCTGCGACGCCAATGCCAGACAGCACGGTGATGAGGGCCACAAGGATGACGAAGGACACCAGGAGCAAGCCCAGGAGCACACCTGTGTTTCCCTGCAACAGAAGGGGGGAGAGGTGTCAGATTGAGGAGCGACATCTCACTAGAGCTGTTCCCAATAGAAGCACTGAGCTTCTCTACCCGCTGGGTTAGGCACTGCCCAAAGGGGCCACAGAGGGACGAGGAGAAGTATGAAGTACTTCCTGGTTCTTCTTCTGAGCAAAGGCCTACAGGAAGTTTCAAATGGGTGGAGGGTCCACCCTTCAAACTCTTAATGACTTTATACTACATGTGGCTAAGATGAACGCAACTCAAGAGACTTGCCAGCCAGGCTGGAGAGATGAGACAGCTCAGCAGTCAAGAGCACTTGCTGTCCTTGGAGAAGATCGGGGTTCCGTTGCCAGCACCCACACAGTAGTTCACAACCATCTGTAATTCCAATTCTGACCCCTCAGGCATCAGGCATGCATGTGGTACACAGATGATAGGTATTCAAACACTCCTATACACAAAAGCCAAATTAAAACAGAGAGACTCACCAGGAGCCTGCAAATCTGCCGTGCAGGTAAACATGACCCAGCATGAAAGGATACGTGCTCTCCCTGCCATGCTCTTACCCACACCAATACCCCTCACTAGGAAGCTCATTCCACAGGCTTGCCAGGTTAACTCCAAAGCAGCCTTGAAGACTCTATATTCAGGATTTCTTCCTCCAGTTGCTGTCATTGCCTGCCTGCAATCTTGCTCTCCATCCTAGAACAGCAAGGCAGACTGAGCACCCCTCAATTGCAGGCCACTGGGAGAGGCGCTCTCTGAGACACACTGGTCAACCAGAAGAGCTCAGGAGACAAGCATAGGCTCTTCAACGATCCCCTCTGTCACAATTTTTATTTTTTATTTTAAAGTGTTATGGGTATCTTTGTTCATTATGTCAAACTCCTTGAGGAAATAAAACAGAACAGAAGTGAAATGCAAGGCTGAAGGTGTAGCTCTCTGACAGAGCACTCACCTATGAGGCCTGGGTTCAAGCCCAGCAAGCAAAACCAACAATGAAAGAAAACAAAAAATCCATAGGAGGCTCAGGGCTGCACCAAAGCATAACAAACCACGGTGACAATGCAGCAGTAATCACTGCTGAGCCTTTGCAAATCCTTGGCAAAAAAAGAGGGCCCTCTGCACATCTGATCTAGTCTGAAGACCTAAGCCAAGGGAGGGTCCCTTAGGGGACAGCTGTCTGCAGAGAGCTGGGCTCTGCAGGTCTTTTGTGTGCAGTGGGAGCAGACAGGACGTCTGTCTACAGAGAGATGGGCTCTGCAGGCTTACTGTGTGCAGTGGGAGCAGACGGGGGACATCTTTCTGCAGAGAGATGGGCTCTGCAGGCCTACTGTGTGCAGTGGGAGCAGACGGGGGACATCTTTCTGCAGAGAGATGGGCTCTGCAGGCCTACTGTGTGCAGTGGGAGCAGATAGGACGACGTCTATCTGCAGAGAGCTGGGCTCTGCAGGCCTACTGTGTGCAGTGGGAGCAGACAGGAAGCGGCTCCTCAACTGTGCCTTCACTATTTCACACCACAGAGTTGTCTCTTCATGTCTATCTGCAGAGAGCTGGGCTCTGCAGGCCTACTGTGTGCAGTGGGAGCAGACAGGAAGCGGCTCCTCAACTGTGCCTTCACTATTTCACACCACAGAGTTGTCTCTTCATAAAACAGACAATGTCTGCCTCACAGCTGTCAGGAAATACTCAATTTCAGAGAATTAACACATTTATGTCATCTTGACAGTCACCTGTCACATAAGTGCTTGATAAGCCTTCCTTGCTATATCTTATTTTGCTATAAATGTTATGCTAGTATTATCAATTATTGTTACACAGCTTATAAATGCACCCTCCGAATGTCCCCAAGGCCTAGTCTGGTGCATAAGGACAGCTGTGACCTCCCTTCAGAAAGAGAATGCCAACAGCCACGTGTGCAAAGCCCAGCTACTACCCGGTGGCAAAGGAAACTGCTGAACTCCTGGGTGTGGTGGCAGTGCTAGGTGGTAGGAATGAGACCAAGGGTGGAGAAGGGCTTGACAGAAGCCAAAATGCCCATGTGGCTCCCTCCACTCCACTCATAGAGCAGCCCCAGGTCCCCAGGATGCTGGTGTCCCCAAGACATAGACACCTGAGCATGACATGTGAGTGTTCCCGCCACTGACTTTCCTAATATTACACTTACACTTTCAATGAAATCCTACAGAACCATTTTCTTCGTTTGTTCACAAACGAAGCTTGTTCACAAACGAAGTTTGAAAGCTGTATATATGGATATTTATTTACTTATGGATATATAAAAATCCCATCCCAAGAACAACCTTGGCTTTTCAGACCAGAACTGTCACTATAACAGTTCATAAACTATGTCTCCATATTGTTTTAGAACTAATATTTTCTATTTAAGAAATGCTTTTGGCATTATATCTATTTCAATTTTATACCCTGGACACTCTGTCTCATTTTTGGCATTGCATATTTATCTTTTCTTTTCATGATCAAAAGTCTGATACCAAAGGCAGAGCTGGAAGACAGAGGTTATTTTAGAACAAAAAGACAGACAAACTCAAAGATGGCCTGTGACCTCTGCCTCTGGTGTTCCTGTCCTTGTGTGGTCTCCTGCCCTGTGTGGACCTGTTTTAGTGTCCCACAGAAGTGATGTGCATCATTTTTGAGGCTAGGACATTGAAGATATGACAGCCATCACTGCATGCAGGAGTTTTCTCCTATTCTGTCTGAGGTCTTAGTGGAAATCTGCAGCCTCGGAAAGAGACAACCAACCCCACAAGGAGATCAAGAGATCAAAAGTCTGCCACGTGGTACTTGGATGATCCAGGAGACTCCACAAGTGCCTGACTGATAGCAACTGCAGCCTCACAGGGGCCTTGAGTATGTAGACCTCAGAACCACGGAATACACATGCGTGCCATAGTTGCTGATGTTTTGGGGCAGTTCGTTACACAACAATTAGCAGTGAATACACAACTTACACCCTCACTTTGGGGATGGAGCTCATTTTAGATGGCCATTTCTTTTCTTTTTTCTTTTCTTTTGTACAGGGTTTCTCTGTGTATCTTTCGCTGTCCTGGAACTCATGCTATAGACCAGGCTGGGCTCAAACTCACAGAGATCTGCCTCCCTCTGCTTTCCAAGTGCTGGGATTAAAGGCATGTACCACCATGCCCAGCTTAGATGGTCATTTCTTAAAAATCAAATAAATAAACAGATAACTAAAGGATCAGAGTGGAGCTGCCTTCTTTCTTGATACTGATAACTTCAGGAAAAACAAAAACAAAAAACATAACAACAGCAACAAAAAGACTTAAGTCTGAGGCTTCCCAAGAGAGCATTCTGCCTTTAGACTGCAACAGAAATGCCTTGACTCAAGTCTTACCTGAAGATGTACCTCGTGTGTGTGCATGTGTGCGTGTGTGCGTATGTGTGTGTGTGTGCGTGTGTGTGTGTGTGTCCCACAGCACTGGCTATTTCTCTGGCAAGCACTTGTGGACAGTAGTCCCTCTGACTGGCTCTCTTCCTTCACCTACCCAGCCCAATCCAGCCTTCAAGCTTCCAACTCCCCTTCCAGGCAGCTTTCCCAGACACCTTGCATCCACAGTAGGGCTCCACCCCTAGGAGCCTTAATGCTCTGGAGGCCTCTCTTAAGGTGAGTCTCTACCACCAGAGGGACAAAAGCTTGCATTTTACAATCCCGTTGGCAGCATTAGTGTCTGTACACACCAGGCATTTACTGTGTGTAATTCTTAACTGGGTGGTCTTTTGTTCTGTCTGTTCAAGCTATTGAAGTTCACTGTGTGAGAAGGCAGGGTCAGGGTGTAAGGGGTCTGGAAACCCGGCTCAGGGCACACATCTGCAAGGGAAGCACCCTAGTGCTATTTTTGCCCAAGGCATAAAAAAGAGGTCCTTTGTGCTCTGTGTTGAAGACAAACTTAATCATTAGACTCTGGTACAAGAGGGTCTGTTCTGGGCAGTAAATCCTGAGAGGTAGGATCTTGTACCTCCAACCAAGCAGCCCTATGAACAAGGCCAAGAGCAGTGAGGGAGGAACTGTGAGAGAGGAACCATGTGCACATGGGGAGGGGGGGTGTTTCAGAGGGGCACAAAGTGATGTGACAAATTCTAGGAAGTCCAGAAGGGGTCACAGACTAGAGTAAAAAATCACCATCTCTTTGACTCTTGCCCTATTTCTCGTCCCACCCACAATTAGTCCTAACCCCATAGAGCCTGGTCCATCCTGAGGCTCTGACTGGGGAAACTCTGAGGCCCAGGCTCCTAGGATTCATATGTTAAAACACTGCCAGCTGTACACTATACTTCCCACTTCTCCTTCCAGGAGAATCTGTGCTTCAGGAGTCTATTCCCTAAGCTGTGGGATCCTAGATGCTCTTCCATGTCATGGGCCCACCAGAAAAGTTCCAGAGCCACCAGCTCATCACTCACCACTAGCCAGCCGGTCCTCAAGAAAAGTACAACCCCAAAAATGTTGATCATGCAGGATGTGAACACACCGTCCCAGGTCCCAAACAGCACGGGTTCCCACATGAACAGCTGGATCTTCCACCAGGGCTGGGGCTGGGCTAGGATGCCCTGCAAAGAACATAGTGAAGTCAGATGAGCAGCTGACAGAAGCCTGGGGGGAGTGGGGTATGGGGAGAAGACTGAAGTGGAGCAGGAAAAGGGAGGGAACTGACCTAAAAAAAAAAAAATCCCCACCTTGGGACTGGGATGATAGGTCAGTGGGTAAAAGGTTTTGCCATTCAAGTATGAGGACCCGAGTTCAAATCCCCAGCACTCATATGAAAAGCATAGGTCGCTGCACATACTGAAATCCCAGCATTGTGGGGCGGAGACAGGGAAATGCCGGAACTCATTGGCTAGCCAGCCTACTCAGAATAGGTTTGAGTTCAGTGGGATGTTCTGTGTGTGTGTGTGGTGACTCTACAAAGGGATCCCTATTCTTTCTTAGGGACAGGGTTGTTACAACTATATGTAGTTAATTGTTTGACAAACACCCAGCCTCTATGCAGGTAAGGTCATGTGACTGGGGGTAGAACATTAGAAGCAATAGTGGGGGTTTGAACTGATGGGCTGGGGCCCCACCAACTAAGGCAATATCTCTCTGGCTCCCAGAAATTTGCATTCCCTTCAGTCTTCCAGTCCCAGTGGTGAGGGTGGCTTCTAGCAAAGGCTCCTGCCCATGACTGGGCACTTGTCATTCCTTCAGGCTTTCCCATACCTCTGTCCCCATGTTGTTCTGTTTAAAAGACCTGAATTTGTTTCTCTGAACACTGACATAATGCCTCCTACCCCTCTTTCTTTCTAAGATTCTAGGATCCGGAAGTAGGCCTTGGCCGCTTATCTTAGAACCAGAGATAGACCATTGGTTCAGTGGGTTCTCTGCTCATTTTTTCCAATTCAAAAATAACAAAAGTATTTATAAACCCCATGCTAGCCGATTTCTATGTCAATTTGACACAAGCCAGAATCATTTTGGAAGAGGGAACCTCCAGTGAGAAAATCGCCCCACCAGATTGTAGGCAAGCCTTGGGGGCATTTTCTTGAGTGATGATTGCTGTGGGAGGGTCCAGCCCGCGGGGGAGCTATAAGAAGGCTGAGCAAGCCACAAAGAGCAAGCAAGGAAGCTGCATTCCTCAGCAGCCTCTGCATCACTTCCTGCCCTGCCTTCCTTCCCTCTGTGACAGACTGTAACGTGGAACTGTAAAATTAAAAAATCATTTCTTCCCCCAAATTCTTTTGGTCATGGTGTTTTATCACAACAGTAGAACCCTGAGACAAACCCTCAAATGGAGACCCTTCACTAAAACATAACAAAATTGGTAGTCCCTCAGTCTGGGAACTGCTCTTGCACAGGCTGAGTAGTTCATTTAAATTTGGCCATCAGCAGAGTCCCCAACACCCTAAAACCATGCGGCATTGATTAAGAATCCTCGGCAGGACAGGAGAGAGGAAGGTCTCAACGCTATCACAAGAACGGTCTGCAGTGGACGAGCTCGTGAAGCTGCTTTTGAGCAACTGCATTGACGCCTCACTTGGGCCCAGAAGGTCAGAGTGCCTGGCGTTTCCGCCTTGGTCACCCGCTCACCTCACAGGCATGTTCATCACTCACGGAGCATCTGTCTAGCTTAGCCCATACTCTTTCAAGGCTGAAGGCACAGAAATAACGTACTGTCCTAAATCTCCATCCACCTTGAATTCCAGCAACACCAGACCCTCGTAGGACACCATAGTGGTGAGGGTACACCCTGGAGAGGAAGTGATCATCCTAGAGCCAGGCAGTGTCCCTCAACCAGCGACAGCAACAAGGAGTATCTTTAGACTACCCTGCAGAGCCAGGCCACGCCCTGGCCAGGACTGCTCATTCACGCATACTTCTTGCTCCCGCTGCACCCAAATCTTTTTCTGTTTAAACCTAAGACTCATGTCAGTATTCCCAAAGATGGACTAGGGGTCATTGGATCTCTTGTCTCTCAAATGTAGCTGACTGACTAAATCTGGTTTTCACCTTTGCTTCTTTAACTATATGTCAGGGATGGGTGGTCAAAACTCATGTTGCTGGAACCTAAACTTTTGCCCTAAAAACTCTAGTTACATTATCTATAAACCAAAGAGAAGGCAGAAAAAAGGCTAGACACAAGAGACAATCTAAGATCCAGAGTCAAAAGGGCCTGGCTCCGTGATGGCTGAGAACAATGGCCACATATGTGACCTCAGTCAATGCTAGACAACTACA
Source organism: Dicrostonyx torquatus (assembly GCA_028555095.1). Taxonomy (NCBI): domain Eukaryota; kingdom Metazoa; phylum Chordata; class Mammalia; order Rodentia; family Cricetidae; genus Dicrostonyx; species Dicrostonyx torquatus. Next base: position 2,386,836 of record JAQHUG010000063.1, read on the forward strand.
CTGCTTAAAACAAAAGAGCCCAGATGATGTTCCTTCTTTCTCCCTTTCCCAGACTAACAGACCAAGGAAGGGCCTCAAAGTGAGTTCTACTCACTCTAGGCAGGGAAGGACAGAGGAGGGATAGAGGATGTTCTATTGCTGTGACAAAACACCGTGACCAAAAAGCAAGTTGGGGAGAAAAGGGTTATTTGGCTTACACTTCCATATTGCTCTTCACTGAAGGAAGTCAGGACAGAAACTCAAACATGTCAGGATCCAGGAGGCAGGAGCAGATGCAGAGGCCATGAAGGAATACTGCTTACTGGCTTGCTTCCCATGACTTGTTCAGCCTGCTTTCTTCCAGAATCCAGAACCACCAGCCCAGGGGTGGCCCCACCCACAATGGACTGCGCCTTCCCCCATTGATGGCTGACCGAAAAACTGCCTTACAGCTGAATCTCATGGAGGCATTTCCTCAGCTGAGGCTCCTTTCTCTCTGAAGACTTTGGCTTGCGTCAAGTTGACACATAAAATCAGCCAGTACAAGGGAGGAAGGACAGAGGCGGGATGGAGGGAAGAAGGGCAGGGGAGGAGAGGAAGGGAGCATGGATTATGGGTGATCAGGGCATTTGGTCAGGGAGGAGGAACTAGCAGACTATAGTTGCAGAGATTTTCTACAGACCCCAAAGAGAGGATCCTGAAGGTTCCCAGCACAAAGACTGATGGTGTTTGACATGGAAGTGCTAATCACCCTTATATGATCATTCCAGGTCATATTTAAATAGTATTGTCTGTACCTCATACATATGTGCATATCTTATGCTAATTAAATGATGTGGGCTGTCCTTCTGTATATGTGTTGCTTTATTGGTCCATGAATAAAGCTGCTTCAGCCTATGGCAGGGCAGAATAAAGCCAGGCAGGAAATCCAAATAGAGATATACATGGAGAGAGTAGGTGGAGTCAAGGAGATGCCGTGTAGCTGCCAAAGGAGAAAGACTGCCAGCCAGAACCTTACCAGTAGACCACAGCCTCGTGGCGATACACAGATTAATAGAAATGGGTTAATTTAAGATGTAAGAGTTAGCTAAAAATAGGCCTAAGCTATTGTCTAAACAGTGTTGTAATTAATATAGTTCCTGTGTGATTATTCAGGTCCGAGCAGCAGGGAAATGAATAAGCAGCCTCCAACTACAATTAAAAATTTTAATTTTGGGCCAGAAGTTAACAGTACTTGCTGCACAAACCTGATGGCTTGAGGACAGTATCTGGGTCCCACAAGAAAATGAGAGAAATTGTTTCCTAAAAGTTTTTTTGACCTCCATATGTGTCCAATGGCACGTGTGCCCCCCCTCTCTCTCACACACACACACAGACAGACACACAAAAAATATTTAAAAATTAATTTAAAAGATATGAGAGAAGGAAAAAGGAAGCAGCAGGGAGAGTGCAAGGAGTGAGAGAGGAAGGAAAGAAGGAAGGAAGGGAAAAACTGACGGAGGAGGCTTCAAGAAATAACTGGGGAGTCAATTAGGCTGGAGATGCAGAGGCCCTGTGAGACTCTGGTCACCCCTGACTACCGGCTCTCAGCTCTGCTGACGTCTGCTCGTTACTAGTTCATCTGTCGTTCACAAACCACAAATGCGGAAGCTCAGCGATTGAAGTGGCTAAGAGCAAAGACTCTGCCACCTGAGACTGTCCTGGAACACAGTACCAAGGGACAGGGCTGGTGAACACAGGCTTGTTAACTAGGATCCCAGGCTCAAAACTGAGAACACAGCCCAACTTCTTTCTGTCAGGGCCTGTTATGGCTCCATTATTATTAGAGACAGTAATAACGGCAGCCATCAGCAATGGAAAGAGTTACCAGTCTGCCTCCAAACCAACACTCTGCTCTCCTTGAATCCCCACTGCCCTGAGAGACAGGTAGGATGGCCCTGCTCAGAGATAAGAAGACACCTGGCTGTCCTAAGTCTTCCAGTTGGGGCTCCAACCCATGCCCAGGCTGTGGGGTATATACTCTACACTATACCACATTCACTTAAAGGCAACATGTCCTTTTCTTCCCTGAGGGCCCTAACACTCTGGGCCTGTGTCCATCTGGTCTACCCTGTGAATGCACATGAGACCATGTTCATCTTTCTACTCTGAAGGCCGTGGAAGCGTTGACCCTCACACTCTAGTACATCACCCTGAACAGTGCTTGACTATAGCAGGTTCAACCCTCAGGACACTTTTGATCTTGAGAAAGGCAGCAGAGCTGCTGTGAACTGGCTTGGTGACTGAGCCACAATTCCGTGTTTCAGAGTGTTGGTGTGGGGGGCTTCCACTTCTGGCTTTGACCACAGTTGCAATTCCGGGTGTTATTATGGAAAAAGACCCCTTAAAGTCAGTGGAAGAAAAGAAAGAAAGAGATAAAGAGGAGAGAGAGAAGGGGGAGGGAGGAAGGAAAGAAGGAAGGAAGAAGAAAGCAGGCGAGAGAGAATGGAATGGAGACCCTTAGCACAAAATGCCAGTACCACAGAGCCTCCAGTTAACTTTCCAGAGCCTGTGGAAGTGACTTGCTGCCTCCCAGGCATCCCCATAGAAGCGCCAGCATCAGTACCAGTCCAGCCCAGCTTCACCCCACACACCATGTCATGCCATCTCACACAACTGTCTGAGTTACTGTTTTGGAGAGTGTGGTCCAGATTGCTAGACCAGCACGGCAACTGCCTGTTCAGGTATTATGAGGGGCAGAGCAACAGAAGCATACACATCAGAGGAGAGGGCAGGGCCAGTTCTCACCCCACTTCACTGAAAGAGGAGAGAAAGGATGGGAAAAGAGGCTAGGATGGCAGGTGCCAATGTGAAGCCAATTCTGGGGGAATCAGGGGTTCCCTGATCCCAGTTGTTGGCAGCTGCCTTTAGAATGTAATTGTCCTCGGCTTTGAACTATCAATTCCAAGATAACAAGAATCCCCTTCAATGGCTCGCACAGACATGCAGGCTGAGCAAAGGGAAGTGGGTCAAAGCCAGTGGGTCTGGTGCACGGAACACTGGGAAGCAGGTGTGCCCGCTGAGCAAGATGAACACGGTGAGGAGCAAGTCTGTTATTCTCGTTTGTTTTTCTGTTTCTGCAATAACCCTGACCAAAACCAGCTCGGGGAGGAGAGAGTATTTCAGTTCATATGTTACAGTCCATCACCGAGGAAAAGCCAGGCAGGAACTGAAGCAAAGGTCATGGAGGAAGGCTGCTCCCTGCCTTGTTTTCTCTGGCTTACCCAACTCCCTTTCTTACACAGCTCAGAGCCAACTGCCAAGGGATGGCACCACCCATAGCGGGCTGGGCCCTCCGACACCAACTAGGAATTGAGAAAACAGCTCATAGTCACGGCCCCAGGCCTGTGTGACCTGAGCAACTTTTCAGTTCAAGTTCCCTCCTCCCAGGTGACTCTGTGTCAACATGACAGCTGAAGGCAACTGCAACATCATTCCCTCAGAAAGGGAAAGGAAGCTCAGGGGTGGGTCCCTCACTCTCCTGAGGACCCCCAGTCCTCTGGGAAGCTAATGGGAGTCTGGTCTCTGCGGGCAGTACATCTGGGGCTGCCAAACCCCTGGGCCAAGAAGCCGGATTCTAGCTCTCTGCCATACTGAGATAACCCTGACTTTCGGTTCTGAGAGGGAGGTATTTCTCTGGGACAGAGACTCTCCAACAGGAGCAGGGAAGTGCTCTCCTTCCTTCCAGCATGCTGGGCAAAATGAGACACCACACTCCTGCCAAAGGCAGCCTCGTGAATGCAGGCCCTTGTTTTGCTCCTATGGTCACCTGCCAGGCTTTAACGAACACATCTAAACTGTGAGATCACATCTTGTCGCTCTTCAGGTAACTGGAGGAAAAAAAATTGGCCACGGATGGGTTGAAGCAGGACACAACCTTTACCATCTTCCCAGAGTCCTTCTGCAGAAGCTTAGGCACTCTCCCTGGGTCCCATCTCACGCACAGGAACCAACAGCTTGTTTTCTGGGGGCTGACAATTCAGAGACTATGCCCAAGCTGCTCCTGACCCATGATGACTGGTTGGAATACTTAATTCCTTTAGCCATCACGGGCTAGATCACAACAACAGAGAGATGGCCACCAGGGTGATGTGACCAAGAATTTAGGGGCCAGAGCCCACCGAGGGTACCTACATAAAGTACAGATAGTAACACAGTTGCATCATGGGAACTGTGCAAACTTTAACTCTCTGAGACGATGGTCGTGAAAGCTTTGTAGAGGGGACACACGACACAGGAGGCCTAAATACAGATAAGGATTTCTTCAACCTCCCCAGTGATGGATGTGTAACGCACCCAGCAGGAGAGGACCAGGAAGCCAAGAGAGCAGTCCAAGTCAGATTTGTCTGGTTCAGGACAAAATTGCCTGAGCAAAAAACTTAAGCGGGGAGGGATTAATGTCAGCTCCTGGTTTCAGGGGGTCCAGCCCATGTTTGCTGGGCCCATGTGCTTGAACAGAGTCTCATAGCAGCTGATGTGTGTCATGGAAGGGAGCTGCCCACATCATGGCTGACCAGTGAAAAGGAAGACACAGGAAGAGGCCAGAGCAGGAGGTACAGTCCAAGGACACACCCACACTGAGTACTTCCTCACAGGCCTCATCCCCTCCCTACCTTTCACAGCCTCTTAGGATGGCCATGTTATAGAGCTATCGGAAATTAATCAATTGATTACTTGAAAAATCTCATGATTTGTCCCGGGAAATGCCTTCACAGACACATCCAGATACAGGCTTTGCTAATCAAGACATTTCTCAATGCAATCAAATTGATAGACAAAATTAAGCATCTCGGGGTTGATGGTTCACCAGATAAGGACACGCGGTGCCCAAGCCTGTGACCTGAATTTGATCCCTGGAACCCACAAGGTAGAAAAAGAAGCCCGATTCCCACGGGTTGACCTCTGACCTCCACATGCACACCTGCACACATTTACACACTATAAATAAATAGCCATCTCAGGTTCCAACTAAAAAAGAGAAAAATGAATTGTGTGAGAAAAATGAACTAGGGCTAACAGTTTGAATTTAAGTATGTATATAGAGAAATAAGCACACGTGTATATGCTTAACCCATCTTCTTCTCTCTCTCTTTCTAAAGGACCTATAAGCAAAGACATTCCCATAGCCAAGGACATGCCTAGGACTCAGGTCCTCATTTCTAGATGCCATTCTTAAGGAAGCAGGGCTCTTTGAAGAAGTTGCTGAAGCAAGACTGAGGAAGACAATCACAGGATGAATGTACAGTGGCTTCTGCCAGGAAGTAATGTACCAGGCTTTTTCTTTTTGGGCACCAACCAGCTCCCAAATCATGACACATGAATGCCTGACTAGCCCAGTCAGTAGAGCATGGGACTCTTAAGCTCAGGATTAGGAGTTTGAGCCCCATGTTGAGCACTAGAAGTAGCAGGCTTTTTCTTTGGGGCCACCAACAAGCTCCCAAATCATGACACGCAGACTTCTTACTAGTTATTAATGCTCGGCTTAGCTTAGGCTCATTTCTGGCTAGCTCCTTTAACTTAAATTAGCCTGTTTCTTTTTATCTACCATTTACCTCAGGGCAAAAGCTTTTCTTTCTTTCTGTATATCTGACTTTCACTGTTTCTCATGTCTGGCTGGTTCACAGCTGCCTGGCTTCTTGCCCCTGGTGTGTCCTCCTCTTTCTCCTCATTCTCTTTTCTCTTCTCTCTTGTTCCTAGATTTCTCCTAAAACTTATTCTCTTTGCCCACCAACCCTATCTGTCCATCTTCTGCTTAGCTATTGGCTGTGCCGCTTTTTATTAGACCCATCAAGTGCCTTAGACAGGCAAGGCGAAACAAAGGCAACACATCTTTACCTAATTAAACAAATGCAGCATTTAAACAAATGTAACACATCCTGACATCATTTAAAAACGCAGCACACCTTTACAGTTAAAGTAATGTTCTACAGTATAAATAAATGTAACACATCTTGGAATAATTAAATATTCCGCAACAAAGTAAGGAGTTGTGTTTTAAAAAGGAGAAAGAAAGGGAAAAAGAAAGGAAGAAAGGGAGACAGGGGAATGTTAATAGGACATAGGAGCCAGATTTAAAGAACTCCCACTAGCTATATGTGGCATGCTGATTATCAAAAACAAATGAAAAATAATAGTAATTCAATAGAATAATAGCAAAAGAAGAAAATTTTGTATCCAGGATTAGGGAGATGGCTCAGTAGGTAAAATACTTGTCATGCAAGTCTTAGGATCTGAGTTCAAACCCCACAGAACTGATGCAAAGCTGGTGGCAGCCAATTCTGTAATCCCAGTGCTGTCACGGTGAGCTCCCCGTGGGAAGCAGAGACAGGAGAATTCTGAAAAATCCAAAAACTACTAAATCCATAGTGTAAGCAATAAAATGTCCCTGTCCCAAACAATGTGGCAGGCAAGGCGAGACACACAGGTTGTTCTCTGACTGTCACATGTGAATGGTGACATGCACATATCCACATCCACACACTTAAACATGAACACACATGAAAAGATAGAAGAAACCTGAAGGCTGAAAAGACACACACATATAAAAAAATAAAAATTTAGGGGACTGGAGAGATGGCTCAGAGGTCAAGAGCACTGCCTGCTCTTCCAAAGGTCCTGAGTTCAATTCCCAGCAACCACATGGTGGCTCACAACCATCTGTAATGAGATCTGGTGCCCTCTTCTGTCATGCAGGTTTACACATAGGCAGAAGACCGTGTACATAATAAAGAAGTAAATCTTTAAAAAATAAAAAATTTTCAAATTAAAAAGAAAGAAGCTTGAATCCATGTAGATATAAGCAAATAAATAAATTGAAATAAATAAGAGAAATTCCCCACCCCCTTTTTGTCAGAGTCTTATTATGTAACTGAAGCTAGCCTTGAACCTGTGATCCTCCTGCCTCAACCTTCAGAGAGCTATACTGGATTTAGACAGCCCCCCCTTTTTAAGCTTTTTTAAAGATTTATTTATTTTATGCATGTGAGTGCTCTATCTACATGTGCACCTACACACCAGAAGAGGGCTTCCCATCACACTACAGATGGTTGTGAGCCACCATGTGGGTGCTGGGAACTGAACTCAGGACCTCTGAAGAGCAGTCAGTGCTCTTAACCTCTGAGCCATCTCTCCAGCCCTTAAACATCCCTTTATATATATATATATATATATATATAAACATATATATAGTATATATAGTATAAACATACTAAAGTATGGGGAAGGTATTATGGAATGAGAAAACCACCATCTGCAGCCGAGAAGCAGTGACAGCTGATCACAGGATCCACAGACCTTCCCTATCAACAGGGCTAAAGCTGTAGGTCTCAGAGCAGCCCTAACAACTGGTCTGTTAATTATGAGAGTCCACCTGTGGTAACAGGTAACATCACCATGTGGGACCAATGGGAGCTGTACAATTGTATGATTGTACAATGATACAATGCCTGAAGAACACACCCCACATCACTGAGGCTCCTGTCAGTATGTCTAATTTACAAACCTAAGCATGAGGGACCAGATCATAAACTTTGGAACATTCTGCAGAACAACTGTGTAACTTGAGGTTTTTCTTCTGGCCGGCAGTTCCTGAATAAGCACTCTGAGGCTTACTATTAATTACAAACTGTTTGGCTGATGGCTCAGCCTTCTTACTGACTAGCTCTACATATAAATTAATCCATCTCTATTAATCTGTGTATCGTCATGTTCCCTGTGGCTTACCGGCAATGCTCTGGCATCTTACTCCTCTGATGGCTGCTGGCATCTCTCTGATTCTGCCTTGTTTCTCCTATCTCTGCTTGGATTTCCCACCTGTTTCTTGGCCAGGCTATTGGCCAAAACAGCCTCTTTATTAACCAATGGTAATAAGACATATTTACAACATACAGAGGGGCATCCCACATCACAACTGGACATGTATTTAAAAACTGTCTTGTTCAGTTAGGCATGGTGACTTGTACTGATAATCCTGGCACTTGGGAGGCCAAAGCAGGAGGATTGCCATTACTTTGTGCTACATAGTGAGTTCCAGGTCAGTGGGGGCTACAGAGTGAAAACTTGTCAAAAAGCAAAAACAGCCAACCAACCAACTAACCAAACAAACAAACAACAACAACAAAAAATCAGCCAGGTATAGGTCACACACACCTTTGATCCTAGCACTTGGGATGAAGAGTCAGGTGGATCTCTGTCAGAGGCCAGCCTGGTCTATAGAGCAAGTTCCAGGACAACCAGAGCCACACAGAGAAACCCTGTCATTAAAAACTGAAGGAAAAAAAAGTCAAGGTCAGGAGAGACAAAAAAATCCTGTACTGAATCTTGGACCAGGAGGTATGTGGGTAACTTTTGCATATGAACTATGGATTCTAAAATAGAGTATACATTGTTAAATTTTCTGACTTCAGTAAATTTATTACTTACTGAGAAAAATTAGAAAAAAGGGAAATTATTTTTCAAAGATTTATTCCTATGTGTTTGTGTGAATGCCTGCACGTATGTATGTGTACCATGTTGTTATTTGCAGGTACCCAAGGAGACCAGAAGAGGGCGCTGGATCTCATGGAACTGGAATTACAGGCAGTTGTGAGCTTCTTGATGTGCTAGAAATCAAACATGGTCCATCAAAGAAAATTCTTATTCTCAAGGAATACACACACACATGCACACATGCACATACACACACATGCATACGTGTACATACATACACACCTGAACACAGTCTTACACATGCTCTTGTGGAGAAGAGAGAGGGTGATCATAAGGACAAGAGAAACCTAATAATAAAGCAGAACAGTAGCAAGTGTGAGTTAAAACTGCCCAGGTCTGTAGGGTTAGTGGGGTGTTGTGTGAGAGTGAACTACTGCAAACTGTTCTATAAATGTGAAGTCTTAAATCTTATCAAAATAAAGCTTAAAAATAAGGTTTCACAGTATTATAGACAAACATAATACTACTAAACTGGTCAGCACCCACATCAGGAGGCTCACAACCACCTATCACTCCAGCTCCTATAACTCTGGGCAGCTCCACACACATAGGCACAGAACCCCTGCACATACATATATACCATAATTAAAATTTAGAAATAAAAATATTTTAATAATGCTTACGATGGTAAATTTTATGTCACACATTACCACAATGAACTGTGGGACAACAAATAAGCTCAAGAAATGAAAAGCACCCTCCTCAGTCTTGCCCACTATCTGTCGCCATGCCTGATGACCTAAGTCTGGTGGATGGGGGGAGAGAACTGTCCTCTAACCTCTGCCTGCACACCGTGACTCCTGTGTGCACCCCCCCATAAATAAATAAATATAAAAACAACTACTGAAGACTGCAGGGGCGAGAGAGATGCCACGGGCCATAAAACACTTGTCTGTCACAGTTATCAGCCCAGATTATCGGAGGGCATCTCAGTTGCAGAGGTGCCTAAATCAGACTAAGCCATGAACATCTCTGAGGCATTTTTAAAAGTTGGTAACTGATGTGAAAGGGCTCAGCCCACTAAGGAGTGGGTACCACCTCTGGGCAGGTGGAGCTGAATAAGGGTAGCTGAGCAAGCCAGTATGCAGTGTTCCTTGGCTGGCCTCAAGCACTTGCTGTGGACTCCTGCCCTGGCTTCCCTTAATGATGAACTGTAACCTGTAAGCTAAAATAAACCCATTCCTCCCCAAGTTGGTTTTGGTCATGGCACCTTTTGTAGCAACGGAAAAGCGAACTAGGATAATATACAAGGATGAGGACCTGAGGTCAGCCCAGCAACCCCCTGAAAGACGTGCATGGCAGCATGCAGCTGTAACTCCAGCACTGATCGGGAGATCACGAGCCTGCTGCCCATCCAGTCTGGTCCAGTTCAGTGAGCAACGGTCTTAAAAAAATAAGATGGAAGCCGGGCGGTGGTGGCGCACGCCTTTAATCCCAGCACTCAGGAGGCAGAGGCAGGCGGATCTTTGTGAGTTCGAGACCAGCCTGGTCTACAAGAGCTAGTTCCAGCACAGGCTCCAAAGCTACAGAGAAACCCTGTCTTGAAAAACCACACACACACACAAAAGATGGAAAGCAAAAGACACCTGACATTGACCTCTGGCTTCCACGCACACCTCACTGATGACCACAAACAGCCAAGAGGATCTGCTTATGTGGGCGAGTATCTACCAGTATTTACCATATTAAGAATTCGAGATGCTTACGAATTTACTTGATGTAACAATAGACTGGTTTTCTATTAAGAGAAATGGTTTTAGTGAAAGAACTATTTCACAACACAAAATCCCTTTCTACTGTGAAAAGAAAGATGGTGATAAACACTTCACCAGTCTTAATATCCAGCCTGAGAGCAGACCTGGCTTTTCATATGGACTCTGCATCCAATCTGCGCAAAATGTCCTTTTAGAAATACAAGAAGATTAAAAAAAAAAAAACCTACAGTTTCTATGTCAGAAAGGAAAGACTAATTTGTTATCTCTGATCCATGTTTGGAAAAACTGGGTCACTCAAAAGATGAAAGAAATCCAGAAAAGAGTGACAAGGGTATAAGAAATTAAGGTAGCAGCATATGAGCAAGGGGGAAAAAAAGGAAAGAAATTAAGACTTCAGACAGCAGAGGCACTGGGTATATGGGACCACTTGGTTATTAGTTGAGCACATGCGCACAGCTGCGCCACATAAACACCATTTGCTGACTTAAAACTTTTAGAACCAACGATATTAAAGAACAAAGTGCTTATTACAGTTGCCGAGAATACAGAGATGTAAACCTCAACAACTTCCAACGGAGAGTGGGGAAGATGACAGGCAGGTGGGCCAAGGTCTTATTTTTGGTATCAGGAAGCAATAAGTAAATTGATAGTAAATTAATAACCCAGGAACTGAGTTATCAGTATTTTATTTAAAGTGCTAATGATCACCAGTAGAAGAAATAGAGACCAGAAAGCATATGCAGGCGGCTCTGGGGAATGGCAGGGAAGAAAGGATTGTCACACGTGACCTTGTGTAGAGGCCTAAGGCTTTCTTCCTGCACACATGAAGTGCAACAATGATAAAAAAAAAAAACTTGGTTTTTATTTCAGGAAAAAGCAACTACATATTAGACATATTTTAAGCAAATCAGGGTTTTTCGGTTTGATTTTGCTGAGCTGACGTCAGTAATCTGTTTATAGTATTCAGTGGCTGGGGCACGGGAACAATCTCTTCGTTCCAAATCACATTTGAAACAGGCTGCATGAAGTCCTTTGTAAAATGAATGCCTGCTCCCATGGCTTCTGTGCCTTTAAAATGAACTGTAATTTGTTATTGTTTTCCATTATTCGTTAACCAATAGACACGCAAAAATGAGCCATGACATTGTTTTCTATAGTTAAAATCTGTAAATATGGAAACTCTGTATTACAGCAAGGACACAATTATTTCCGGCTTACAGAAGGGTGCTAGGTCTCCACGGCTCCTGGCTGATCAGTAAGCTCCAGCACCTGTACAATCAGTGACCATGGCAACCACAGGCCTGGGAAATTACAAGAGAGCATCCCAAATTTTCATATAAATGAGTGTTTTTTAATCCCTCTACCCTCATTCTTTTTTGTTTATTTTTGGTTTTTGCATGTGGGGGAAAAAAGCATTCACCAAATAAAGATATGTACATAAGAGCTGCTATGGTTGGAATGTCCAGCGACCCCATGTTCCACAGGCAAACTTTTGGTTTCCAGGTAGTGGAATGACATGGACCCTTAGGTAAGAAATTATAAGTCTTACAGAGAGGTCTTGGGCTCCTTAGGGAGGAGCACGCCCTCTGTGATGGTTAATCTTGACTGCTGACTTGATTGGACCTAGGATCAGTCCTATGGAAGGGTATTTCCAGAACAGGTTAACTGAGAGCAGAGGGCCTTCCCCTAGAATAGGCAGCAGGTTCCCATGGCAGCCTGGATGAAGAAGTCTGAGGAAGACGCAGCTGTGTTGTTTTCTTGCCTCTGCTTCTCCTCTGTGCACTTCTCCTGTTTCTGCTGCCAGCACGCTTAGCTGCCGTCAGAACTCTCTCCAGCCCCAGATCGGAACTGCTGAGCCATATATAACAGCTAACAAACAGGTCCACAAACTCTCACGTTGGACAACTCCGCCTGTACTGCGTAACCCAGTCCGGTAAGACCTCACCTGCAATGTATCCAGTCCAGCAAGCTATCACTCTGGAGAAGACCGCCTATCCACACACACTGGTGTTGTTGTGCACACCCACGCTCTTTCCCCTCCCATCCCCACCCTTCTAGCTCTGTCACATGCTCCCTCCATCACCATCCACATCCTCAGCAGAGCTGGGCTGATGCAAGCTTTTAAACCCCCACCCCCACCACCAAATAAGGAGCTAAATCAACCCTTTCACTCTGTAAGTTCTTTGGCTCACGGATTTCCTTGTAGTGACATGCCATTGACTAGCACAGACTCTTTGCCCTGAGAAATGGTAACACGAAATCACAACAAAACATGTGTGTGGGGGGGGGTATGCATTGCAGGCTGCCTGGGTGCTGCCTCCAAAGACACTTCCTGTCAAACTATCCTATCCCACCACACTGCACCTTCTGAATAGGGCATTAAAACTCCAGAAGAAAAAAATTGAAATTGATTCGTAATAGATTTAATTATACTTGGCAATTATTGATGAGCAAAAGGAGATATTTAGTTGAATTATACTGAGATATGTGAATTTAACATAATTTACACTGCTCTATGAATATAGAGCTATAGTATTTAAACTATTATCCTGAAGTGTTAGGTCTCAGAAACCTAGGGCAAAAGTCTGTCTTAGGTACTATTAACATATCAAAGTAGATGCTGGTCAGCACTCCCAGCATCCCTAAGTACCTGTGGCTTCTCCCAGCATCACTCAGCACATCACTCAGCACCCATGGCTCCTCGCAGCTCTCCCAGCCTTGCTCAGGGCTTGTGGCTCCTCCCAGCTCTTCTTACCCCGCCCCCTACTCTAAACCTCTCACTCCCAGGGGTTGGGCTTCTGCTTCCCTTCCCCGAGTCTGATATAACTCAGCCGTTTTTTGTCTCTTGGCCTCTTGGTTGGGTGCTTCTCTCTTGCTCGTCCTTCCCCTCTTTTCTCTCAAGGTTTGGTTTAGTCTGCCAGCCATGTTCAGCCTGGACTCCCCCTCCCCGCCCCCCGCCTGCCTTACCCTTATCTACAACGAAACTCTCCATACTTTAGGAGTAGTCACACCCTCCTTTTTTTCTTTCATTTTTTTTCATTCATGAAGAGATATGTTTTGGTCAGAAGAAATACGAAATGAAGTTAAAACTTAGCCGCCCCCACAGAAAGCACTTGACCAGCACCTAAGCACCACCCGGTAGCACCTCATTTAAGTTACTAATTTAAGTTAGCGCTCCAGTGTCACTAATGTCCAGACTTCTTGGAAACCCCAATCTATTATATAGTGACAAAGATAGCATTTCCCCCTGCTCTGGCCACGGATGAAATGTACCAAAGGACAATGGAAATGTTTGAAGTAACCAAAGTCATTCATCCATTCACAAGTAGGCAAAATCAAATCCTGCTGTCTATCACAGAGTAAGGGCTTAGCCAGTTTTGTGCCTCTCATATGCAAACCAACGTATATCTGAGTCTACAGCTGCAGTCGCCAATTCTTGAACACCAAGCCAATATTTCTTTGGACTTAAATCATCCCAGGGTCAGTTACCAGGGAACTAGAGTGGCGAGGGATAGCCTCGACAAAAATACTTCTCCAGAGTGGAGGCGTGGGGGATTAGAATTATAGTAAAGAATACGAAGACATGAGTGAAAATAATAAAACGCATAAACATATAGGATACTATCGGGAGGGAATTTTTCAGTGAGTACTGATAATTTGCCCATGTTTAATTTCCAACTGGTTAAAATACCCCTGACCCCAAAAGGCAGGAGTAAAAGACTGTATTAGACTGTATTAAAAGACTGTAAAAGACTGTATTAACATAGTAATTGAAAATCACAATTCACATTCACCATGCTCACGCCCTAGGCCAAACACTCTGTAGGCAAACCACTCCCTTGGTGGAATCCCAAGTTATTTCCATAAAGGGAACTGGAACTTAGTCTCCTTAGACTCTTGTTTTAGGTAGGAACCAACTACTTCTCTATTTCAGGAGCACGAGGTCTGGCAACTAGCCACACCTGTTGACAGTAGCCTTGAGAGAGCAGAACTCTTTACAACGAGGTGGGACCTTTGTTTGAGTTGGAAGCAGGATAACTCTGAGTGAACAAGAAACAAGTCCCAAACTCTCTGACCTTTGGCCTCTTTGGGCCTCCACACTAGAGACCATTCCTACAATCAAAAGTCCAGAGAAATTATTCTGACCGATCCCAAATTGTTGAGTCTACCCTGCCTTCCAGGTCCTGCAGAACCCCAGTAAAAGTCTTGGCTCCCTCTCACTCCTGCCTTTGGCCACCTGACCAAATCTGGTGTGAACAGGCTAATGAGAATGCAGAAATGAGAACAGAGGGTTTGTTGGTTTTTTTGCTTTGCTTTGTTTTAATGACACATCCTAGCACCCATGTGTTGTAGGGATAGTATTGGAACTTGGAGACTGGATCATCCCTGACTGCATTTTGAAGCCATTGCCTGGCTCCAGCCTAGCGCTGCCACTCCTTGTCTTGTGTTTTGGAGCAAGAAATCTGAGATCTCCGGGCTTGTTTCCTGACATGCTAAGCAAGGGGTTGGACCATAGAATCTCTGGGGACCCCTGTTTCCTGACATGTTTGATTTACCTCTTGTGTTGGCTAGTTTTTATGTCAACTTGACACAAGCTAGAGTCAATGCTTCCATAAATCAGGCATGCCTATAGGGCATTGTCATAATCAGTGATTGAGGTGGAAGGGCCCGGGCCCTGTCCACTGTGAGTGGTGTCACCCCAGGGCTGGTGGTCCTGGATTCTATTAGAAAGCAGGCTGAGCAAGCCATGAGAACCAAGCCAATAAGCAGCACCCCTCCATGGTCTCTGCATCCGTTTCTACCTCCAGGTTCCTGCCCTGTATGAGCTCCTGCCTTGACTGCCTTAAGTGATGCACTTGTGAAGTGTAAGAGCAAGCAGAGCAAGCTCTTTCCTCCCCACGTTGCTTCTGGCCACGGTGTTTCGTCACAGCAATAGAAACCCTGACTAAACACGCTACCTTCTGGGTCACACCGTGCTCAAACTTGACCAGACTCTTTCCCCATTACTGGTCAAGCTAATTTAGGTGAAAAGAAGAAGACAGAAGGGGAAGAGCCAGAAGTCAAGCATTGCTGTGCAAGCAACACGAGACAAGGGGCAGGAGGATTGCCCACAGGTTGGGACCCAGGCAAGCTCAGACACTGGGAAACAGTCCTCTCTGCTGTCAGTCTGATCCGACATTCCTTTCCTGCCTTTGTCCTTTTTCTGACCGACTTTGCCATGCCAAATCACGCATTCATTTGCCAGCTGGTCCTCCTGATCATTTATAAGGTAACCCTGGGGACTAAATGTCACCTCCCTACCTTGGCTTTATTACCAGCCAGTGTTTATTACCAGCCTGAATGCTTTCTATAAGCCACATCCCATATGGTAATTTTCTCCTTTATTTTTCTTCAGCCTCTAGAGGAGGCTCACTCAGTATAGTCTTTTCACAGGTTAGGACACAGGCTCAGTTAAGGAAGAAACTGAGTGTAGAATCGGCACTTGAGTCCAGGCTGCACGGGTGACCTTGACCACCAGACTTGCTAACCATTAGCTCTACAACCCATTTTCAGTGAGTTCATCTCTCTCTCTCTCTCTCTCTCTCTCTCTCTCTCTCTCTCTCTCTCTCTCTCTCTCTCTCTCACACACACACACACACACACTCCTATGCCCATCTGATCCTAAAATGCTTAAAACCAAACAAACCAAGAACCCAGTTCTCCACTTTTCCATCTAACTCACAGCCACAAGCAGCTTCCTATGAAGAGAAAGGAGGTCAAGACTGAAGGGTTTTACACAACACCCACCAGCCTGTCTTTCTACCGGGCTTTGGCTACCGGACCCTATACTGGCTCTAAAGCGCCCAGAATTCCCAACCACCATGACTGGAGTAAAGGTTACAAAAAGGTTCACAGGACATTTACTGAGAGCCAACCACTCCTAGAGTTCAGATTCAAAGACATTAGCTATCTTGCTACTCTGTCTCTCATAGAAGTCCTTGATTTACTGTCTGTTACCCTCTGGCTCCCACAGAGGGCATTGATTTACTATCTGGGTGGATTTATTCATAACTTTGGAGCAGAAGGCACACACCAGAAAAGATAACATGCCTGCCCTTGAAATGCCCCAGCCCTTGTCCATCAGACCAAAGCAGCTGCATCCATCCCAGAATGTAAAGATAAAACGCTTAGACGAAGAAAATCTCACTAACTGGTGGCTATCAGAATTTTCTTCCTCTCTCGTCTAGGATGCGTTTCCCAAATTTAACACGTGCTCTATGTCCACCAATACCAAGCCCCAAGGCAAATGGCAGCGCATCCAATCCCACATACGACCAGCATGTGTGAGCATCAGCTATACTCCAAACACAATGGTAAGTATTGAGGATGCTCCCAAACTCCCCCAAGGAGAGAGGATAGAAATGGCTCGTTGCCATGGCACACTGCAGTACAATGGCCCAGGTACAATGGGCAGGTTAGGTTAGTCAGATCTCAGTGGGTCTGAGGGTCACAACAAAAAGTTTGAAGAGGAAACTGAGGTAAGAGAAGCTACTGAAGGACTTTCAGCAGAGGATCAAATGCACAGGTCAACATTGTAGGAAGAGTCACTTCAGAACAAAGGCGAGACAAAGATGTTAGGGAGGGTATGAACAGCCCAGTCAAGAAAAAAATGGTTCCCTAGATGAGACAGTGCAGGAGAGAGGGAGAAATGGGGATAGAAGGCTGTTTGGATGGAAGTGTTTGGCTCCCTGTACCCATTGACAGCTCATAGGATCTTAACTCCAGCTCCTGGGGACCCAACGCCCTCTACTGGTCTCTGTCAGCACAGCACTCACACACACATACACACACACACAGACACATAATTTTTAAAATTTTATTTTTATTTTATGTGCATTGGTATTTTGCCTGCATGTATGTCTGTTGGAGGGTGTCAGATCTTGAAGGTAAAGACAATTGTGAGCTGCCGTGTGGGTGCTGGGAACTGAACTCAGGACCTCTGGGAAAGTAGTCAATGCTCTTAACCGTGGAGCCATCTCTCCAGCCCCATATACATGTAATTTTAAAAAATAAAATAAACTTTTTAAAAAGTGATGGACTTGCCGGGCAGCAGTGGTGCACGCCTTTAATCCCAGCACTCAGGAGGCAGAGGCAGGCGGATCTCTGTGAGTTTGAGGCCAGTCTGTCTACAAGAGCTAGTTTCAGGACAGGCTCCAAAGCCACAGAGAAACCCTGTCTCAAAAAACAAACAAACAAAGAACAAAAGACAAACAAACAAAAGTGATGGACTTCGGTGTTTGTATACAGTGAACACCAGAGGCATTGGTGCTGGACACTGCATAGTCCCCTGATATTTAGGGAGAGAATGTGACACAGAGGCCTTTGTACACATTTTAAAAGCAGCCATTTGCTTAGGAAACTTAAAATGACTGACTCTGCAGCACAATTGCCTGTTGCTTGTCCACTTAAATGTCAGCCACTGCCCGGGCTCTGGGACGGTCCAGTGAGGACCACTCTAGTGAGAACTAATTAGCTGAGACCAGAGTGGGCCACTGGGGAGTGGTGTGGTCTTTCTGAGAGGTAGAGTACAGAGGAAGACGCTAGAGATTCAGGCCCCATCAGGCTGCACAGGCTGGAGTAAGCACTCCCAACCTGGTGGTGGATATAGGGAGCCACTGAAAATTTTAAATGGGGAAAAGAGGACCAGGCTCAGCCTGATCACATCCACTCATACAGACCCAGGATGCCCTCTTCCTTTCTCCTTCCACACTCTTGAGGCCTCTTGTGTTCCACCTGAGGTTCTTTTTCATGATCAACACAGTGCTTATTAAAAATAGACCATAGGGGCTAGAGGGATGGCTCAGAAGTTAAGAGGTCCTGAGTTCAATTCCCAGCAACCACATGGTGGCTCACAACCAGCTATAATGAGATCTGGTGCCCTCTTCTAGCATGTAGGTATATATTCAGGCAGAACCTTGTGTACATAATAAATAAACATTTTTTTATAAAAACCTTTAACAACAACAAAAAAGGATAAGACCATAAACAAATGCTGAGAATATATAATCACATACACACACCCCTTTAAAATATGATATTGCTATGTAGCCCAGGCTGGATTTGAGCTCAAAAGTCTTCCTGCCTTTGTCCCCAAAGTGCTTAGGTTACAGGACTAAGGCACCACGCCTGGCACATATTGGGTCTTACTACCCAAAAGAAACACAGGGGAACTATGTGAGAGACTGTCAAAGCAAATACATATGTGACCAGGGACAAATGAAGCTCTCTGAAGATCAGCAGCATGACTCAGTGGGAAGAAGAGTAACTGCAGACCCTGGACCCACATGGGAGAAGAGCCACTCAAGGGTGGCATGTGCACCCACAAATAAATATATAGACTATAATTTAAAAATAAAAAGAAGCTCTCTTGGGGTCCCCCAAGCACAACAAGAACAAGGCCCCAAGCCCTCTTGCCCAGGAATCGATAGCTCTAGCCAAGAGCTATTTTGTTCGGTGTTTTGGCAGTGTAAAGGATGGAACCCAGGGCCTTGCGCTGAGCAAGTGCTGGACAGCTGAGCTCCGCCCCAGCCTGTGATGAAGTATTCTGAGTTCCTCGGCATTCATTTCTAAGCAGCTTGGCCGCTCCTAGGGCTGTGTGAGGATTTATAGGAAGTGCCAAGGCCAGAGCAATAAATCCCGCATCTGATGAAGGCAGGGAGCAGTGTATTTTCCTGAGCATTTACTGCCTGCCAGTCACCAAGCAACATTCCTTCGCCTGTGCCCACGCATATGAAGAGTGGGTTAGCAGTTTGGACCCCCTTCCACCTCCTGACTTCCAGCTCTAGACCCTGCTCTTGCTATATGAAGAGGCTCTGAGTTGATTCTCTCCTGAAGGGCTCATTCCCTCTGGTATGATGCAGGGAAACCTCTGCCTCTCTACAAAGCATTAATGAAATCCAAGGGGCAATGAAGCGCAAGGTGGGTAAATTTCGTCTGCAGAGATCTTATGGGCACCTAGGTATGGGCTTTCGTTTCTTCCAATTCCATATTGACTACACATTGAATAGTTACTATAACTAATAACCATCAGGAAGGGCTTAAGAAAAAAAAATGAACGAAATGCCACCAGACATCAGGGAACCCAGAACGCCCCTGACTTCAGTAGATGAGCTTTTCCAGAAATAAACTTACCTCCTCACATTGGTCTGATTCGATATTACAAGGGGTTCACATCATCTGAGTCTGCCCCATTCATGGAAGACTTCCCAAGACAGGGTGGAGGT
>JAQHUG010000063.1:2412294-2446701 GCA_028555095.1 Dicrostonyx torquatus
GTTTGGTTTGTTGTTTCGAGACAGGGTTTCTCTGTAGCTTTGGAGCCTGTCCTGGAACTAGCTCTGTAGACCAGGCTGGCCTCAAACTCACAGAGATCCACCTGCCTCTGCCTCCCGAGTGCTGGGATTAAAGGCTTCGTTTGTGTTTTTTGAGACAAGGTCTTACTCTGTATAGTCAGGTTGACCTAGAACTGAATAGTAGCCTAGACTGGCCTCCAAACATTCAGCAATTCTCCTGCCTCGGTTGGGATTACAGGTGTGCATTGCCCTGCCTGGTTCCTTTCTGGATTTTGTGCTTCTGGGTAAATCTGGGTAAGCCCAAGGGAAGTCAGAAGCACTACTGAGCATTCCTGGAAGTGGGACATGGGAGCTCCTGAGTCAGAGGAGTAGAGATAGGATCCTAGAGAGAACAGAATCCTGCTTGGCTTCCTGGGCAGGGCTGAGTGCAGAGGGCAAGACCCCTCCCTTCAGGTGTTCTCAACTCCTGTCCAGCAGGTTTCTCATCCAGGATCTAAGGCATTTGTTGACTCTGGGAGTTTGCCTTGCAACTAGAGAAGTCATTCTCCTAGTACCGGCCATCTGCCACCTGTCACAGGCCAGGACCGGGAAGCTCGAGAAAGCACACACAGAGGTCCTGTTTGCTTTATGACAACAGTGGCAGTCTTTCCGGACTGCAGCAGCACTGATTGGCATTCTGTTATCTCCCTAAAGGTCACACACAGAAGCTCCAATGGCAGACCTTTGAGAGTGTAGATGAGCAAAGTCAGACCTGGACCAGTGCCTGGCTCTTTTAACCATGACCTTGCCCAGGCCTTTAATGTATTCAAGGCCCAGTCTCCTCAGTCCTACCCAGAGTTCATGCTAAGACCTGCTGAGCCTACCTGTGAGAGTCACGGACCGTTCTGCTGGGGACCGAAATTCAGAGAAGTGACTGCTGCTTTTGGACCTCTCTACACTTCCTTTTATTTTGAAAGCCATACCATCTAATGCTATCACCCCAGAACCCCAAACTCCTGGGCATTGCACCTCGTGGGGGATCTCTTTGCACCCTCATTAACTCTAGTCCTCAGGCACACCCACCAAATACCTGTGCATGGCCATCCCCTGGGGTCGACAGGGAACAGACACAGGAGCAAGACCACTCTGAACAGGTGAGGAAGACAGACATTACTCAAATTCTCCTACTGATGCACACAGCATAAGTAGACAGCGAACCAGGTTAAGAAACAAACACAGCAACGGGGGAACTCAGACATAGCTCAAACGATCTCATCAGTCAAATGAGAACAAACTCTTCTGGGGGAGAAGATAGGGTGGAGAGAAAGCACTCTAGCATGAAGAGCCATGACCAAGCACTGAGAATCAGCGGGAGGCAGAAAGTCCTGAGGCCTTCTTGGGGAAAGGGGGTGCTGGGGAGCAGACATCCGAGCAGGACCAAGGAAAGGAGAGCAGTTGGTCCAGACAGCTGCGGGGCTTCTAAAAGGGTTTCACATGGCCCATCTAGGGCAAGGACTGGAGGTCCAGTGTAGGTGTGCGAAAACCTGCAAGAACCCAGGAAAGCCTGGGATGGCTTGGGCTATGGTGGTGGTAAAGGGAAAAGGAGTTCCAAAGTGTTAGGGTGGTAGCATCCCCAAGCCTGTTCTCACCGTGAGCCAACATTCTGACTATAGATAGCGTACAAAGCATACTGAACCAAATCCAGCACAAAGTCGTTTTCCACCGAGCCCCAGCTTCTGCCTTTTGTCCCTTTGCAGCTGGGAAAGGACTGGGGCCACCAGGCCACTGGGAGCCCTGGCCATCCTAGTCCCTGATCACTCTACTGATGCTCTGCTCACCCTGAGGGCACCATGCTGCCTCTAGAGTCTTTTTGTCCTGGCCTGACGCTCTATCCCTTTTCACCTTAAAGTTTGGGAAATAGTCCCAACACGTAAAGAAGGTCCTTCATTGCTGGGCTGTGGTGGCGCATGCCTTTAATCCCAGCACTTGGGAGGCAGAAGCAGGCAGATCTCTGTGAGTTAGAGGCCAGCTGGGTCTACAGAATGAGTTCCAGGATAGGCTTCAAAGTTACAGAGAAACCTTGTCTCGAGAAACAAACAAACAAAAAAAAAATAAAAAAAAAAACAATGTTCACTATGTAGTCCAGGGTGGCCTTGAACACGATTGCTTGCATCAGCCTCAGGAATGCTGGAATTGAGGTATCTTCCACTTCTTTCTGGCCCTGAATTCTTGCATCTCCTTTGGGAATCCTGTTTAGAAGCTTGTTTAGTGCAAAATACCACCAAATCATGGCCTCATTGTAATGCCACTTTTGATGAATTCAAACAACAATCTTAATACCTTCTCTACCAGGCAAAACCATGTCATCACACATTTATGGGAGGCAGCTTGAGGCTGTGGACTAAAGACTTTTGAGATGCTAACAAACTAACCCATGGATCCCTGATTTTCTCAGTAAGAGGCTAATATTTTGCAATTTTCTCTACTATCATTATTTAAAAACAGACGTTAACCTTAATGAGGCAGGGCATTCTATAGTTTAACCCACTTCTAACAGATGTGAGCAACTGCAGACCTCCACTTTATTTATTCCCTTACTTTTATAGTGTTTCTGATTTTTGTTCCTTCAATGTTGCAATGCAAAGCAGTGTTCAGCCTACCTCCAAGGCGGCCAGAGAAATGGCTCAATGATTAAAAGCACACACTACCCTCACAGAAGACTTTTGTTCCTGGCACTCAGGTCGGGCATCTCGCAACTACCTGTAACTTGAGTTTCAAGGGGATCCGACACTGGGTTTGTACCAGGTACCAACACACGCGTGCGCGCGCGCACACACACACACACACACACACACCTGTAGCAAATTAATTCTCTCTCCAGTCTTCGGGCACCTGTACTCACGTGCACATATCCAATACACGCACGCGCGCACACACACACACAACCTATAGCAAATGAACTCTCCAGCCTCAGAATCACTTCTACTTTAACCAAGCTTTTTGAGATCTGTTCCTGAATTGAAGTTATGTCCTAACAACTCTGCAATACACTTACTGGCAAACACAAATTGTAAGCATTGTTCTCCTTACAGAAGTTAACACCACTCCTACCCACCTTGTCAGCTAGCTCCTTTTCCGATGGTCAACTCAATACATTCTACCTTCAACCTACTGAAGGGCATGGAGGTGGAGTACACAGAACACTTAGGATAAGACAGTATTTGAAATATTTTCATAACACATCTTTTAGTGTGCCTATATCTTGTTAGCAATCCATCAGGTATTGAAATTTTCCATTTCTAAGACATCGGGGATCAAAAGTCTTGGATTTGAGGATGTTGCTTACTTTGCACGGTCAGTCAGAACTTCTTAATACCATGTTTCACGCGAAGCAAGGCTACCAGCATTTGCCCAGTTAGGGTCTTGCCTTTCTCATACATAAATCTACTGCTTTATAGTTTACACATTTCTGCCTCAAATAATTTGATGGTAAAACACAGAGGTTGTCAATGGTGGAAGCCACTGAGGATTAGAAATGGCTTCAACAAGGTCATTTAGCAAGATCAAGGACAACCAGTTCTTTGACTCTAAGACCCATCGCGTTTTTTCCTTTTGCACTCACAGCCTGGAGGAACATAACCAAACCATATCCCACGGTCTCACCATGGTCCTCGACAAGAAACATTCTCGTTTCATTTAAAGCCGTCCCACCATCACTGCTTATGCTGTTGCCTTAGTCTTACAAACTCTATCCCCCCTCATGCTTTGAACACCAACATCCTCTTAAACCAAGAGACCCAACTGGATCAAATGCACCCCGCAGTTGTTCACCCTGTCATCTGAGAGCTCCTACATTTCCCTGCCCCCGTTCACTGCTGTGTTCTTAGCTTGTCATCGTATTCTGTGCTCTAGCAAATTTGCTGGCAGTTTGCTTAAGTGATGGTATTGCAGCTCCCCCACACAAAGGGGGACAGCCACAGGGGAGGTCCAAAGACTTTGAAGAAAATGGGAGAGTGCTGTGAACACAAGCCGTCTGGAAGGAAGCTGCAGCAGTGTGTGAGCAGAGAACATTGAACACAGTACCACCTTCCTATGGGGGCTGTGCCCACCAGCCTTGGCTGTTAGCTGCTGCCAGGACACCAGCCCCAGCACTGGCTTCCAGCATCCTAGTGTAAGAGGTCATCCTCTGGATAGCTTCCCCTTGTAAATCTGTACAGCACTGATTACCCAGACCTGTAATAGGCCAGTTCCTTCAGACTAGTTCACCAGCTGCATCCTCCAGGTTTGAACACTACCCATAAATCTGGTGGTTCCCAGTGGAGGTTAACTTTTTGAGTGTTCTCCATTTCCTCTGTGATGGTCTCCACATACTTATTTCTGGGGTTGGTTTGTTAAACTTTGTTCTTCTTAGAAAATCACACTGAAGCAGAGAATAAGCATGCTTTCCCACTTAGCCCTTTATTGAGGAAAGTGAAGTACGCAGCACATGCTGACACATCTTTAGCCTGTCTTCGCTTTCGTCATATAAAGTACACCACCATGACACATGTATTTGCAGTTGACACCACAATCAATGTTTTCAGATTAAGATACTAGTAGCCCAGCTGGATGGCTCAGTAGTTAAGAGCACTGGCTGCTGTTCCAGAGGCTCCAGGTTCGATTCCCAGCACCCACATGGCAGCTCACAGCCCCAACACTCCCGTTCCATAGGATCTGATGCCCTCTTCTGCACTCCACCAGCATTGCACTTAAGATGATGCACAGCCATACATGCAGGCAAAACATGTAAAATAAATGTATCTTTAACAAAAGAGACACTAGTAGCCCCAGCCATCTATTATTTGCACTTAGTAGAGTGTCTGGTAAGTAGGTGAAGGTTCTCTGGGCCCCAGCCAACGAAGATCCAAGTCAACAGAATCGCAAGTCCTATCCAAGGTAACGTTCTCATGGCGCCCTTCCCTACACCGCAGGAGCATTGGCTTCAGCTTTTAGAACACGAGAAGTTAGGAACATTAAGGTTACAACTTTAAAAAGCTCATCTGTGTCAGTGAATAAACAGGCAAAGGCTCAAATGTTCTCCATTTTACAAGTCAAGGCCATTTTTAAACTTTTATTTTCCCAGGCATTTGAGAATGTCGTTCTTGTTCACAGTGTCACAGTGTTTTCATTCCAGCCCTTACATCTGCCTAAGTCTATGGATAAAAGGTTTTGTCCTAATTATCCTGAGTGGGGGCAGGCAGAGGGGAAACCCACTAAAATTATGAGACCCTCATTTTCACTTTACTTAAAGCTCTCGCCTCCATTGAATCTTGATCCAGGAGTAGATGCTGTTTATCCTAATACCCATCAGGTTCAGTGAGCAGGGAACTGAATAGCTGGGAATTGTAGTTTCAACCCCGACTCTTTTGTCTCAAAAAAGAAACCATTTTGTGAATGACAAATTGTCAAGTAAGACTCAGTGACAACACATTAATTCAAGTGACTTCAATTTTATTTTATTTTTTATCTTCAGAAGGTGGGAGAAGTGTCAGTAGAGCATCTCCCCACCCCTCTCCCCACCGAGCCAAATCACTCAAGAACTGGGATCTAGGAAATGCAATAGTAGACCATCAGTGGTACCATGACGTACAGGTGGTTACAGCACCATGCTAAGCCAGGGTCCGAGCACTGACGTTTGTCCCGAGGACCTAAGCAGCACTGTTAACTGCAGACTGCTTTCTCACAATACACCCACTGTCAGAAGACAAGGCCCTGGCAAGGTGGATGGTGAACGGAAACAAATCTATCTACGCTAATAGAGGAAAAAATAAATCCCATGGGTGCTACTGATAAAAGGTTAATGGACTCTGATCTATAAAGGAAAAGCCACACATATTCTTAGCTCTAGCTCAACATGGCTCAACCTGAACTAGCTGACGACAGTTAACAGGCACCTTCATCTTAGAACTAGTGACATTGCACAGCAAGTCGCAGTAAAGGCCTTAACATTGTTATGTAACCCACGGAACTATCAATTCCACAAGGACATCCTTTCCTCTTAATAACTGTGTACCACATTGTTTTTTGCATATTTACCATTAGTCATTTGGTTCAAAGTACTGTGAAAAATTCAGCTATAAAATTATTCATAAAACTGTATTCTGTATTTTATTTTCAAACAGCCATGTGTCCACATTTAAAATGCAGAATTTGCAAATATAAGTTAATCTAATAATTCAATTGAAAATAAAAGTAAAACAGCTTCCTTTAGTATCACAATACATAAAACGGTATCATAAACTCCAAGAGGCGAGGGGAACTCTATGACGACAGTGCCAAAGGCTAGGAACTCATCAGACCTCGCAATGTCAGTTCATGTCTCATGACCAGGCATGAAACAAGCCACCACTGTGTTTGAATGGCTCAGTGATTCACTCATGGTATAATGTGGGGTCAAGCAAGATGGATTTTTTTTTTGTTTTTTACAATGACAATAAAAAAATCTTTCAACAAAAAAATCCTCCCAATTGTTTAAAAACAATTATACATGGAGGACAATTATATTTTAAAATATCTTGGCTAAATTTCAATGGTTAGGCTGCAGACCGCAGTGTAAAAGTTTGTATTTAAAAATATCACAAATATAGTATTTAACAGTGAAAATTTCAATGTGGTTAAGTTTCACTGTGAAGCGATTTCACCTGAGTAGACTTTGAATCTAGTGCTCATGTCTGGGGGAAGGGAAGAAAAGACCCACTTTGTATCTGACAGTTCGCAGCTGATTCTCCTACTGACCCCCTAGGGGTGGCAGGAGCCATCTGCTGTGGCCTTCCCTTTCCCATGTAAATTTACTCTGGCATCTTAGGGCTTCTCAGTATCCACCAAATATTTCCATGTAGCTACCCATTCAAGCATAGCAACCCAATTCACTCAATTATATACAACGGCCTCTACATTATATACATGTTTAATTAGCAATAGGAAGTAGAAAATAAAAATTTACAGTGATTGAGAAGGGGGCAGAAAATAAGACAGGAAAAAGTAATACTGTATAGTCAGAATATCCTATCAGCCTACCACTTTCAATAACAAGGTTTTCTTTTATTGGTTGGAATACAAAGAAGGCATAAGGGATTCCAGGAAAATAACACTATGTCTCAGAAAATTCAACGTGCTCCATCAGGATTTCCATCACACATTTAATTTCTTCTGTACAATTTTTATAAATGTGTTTTTCTTTTCAAAGTCATCAGATTTCCAGGTGAAACTCAGCACTACACAGTATGCCCTTGAAGCAATGAGGTTAACCTGCTTTATTTGGGTACCAAGGTTCCCTTCCAGACAGCATTAAAATAAAGACAAGTAAGACTAGACAGATAAAATCCAGTATAATTCAAACCCGACAATGAAAAATTTCCCCCATATTGTTGCAAAATTCTTTCTACTGAAATGCTTTGCTACAATAATAAAAAGCATACATTACATAGAAAAGGTACCAGTGTACTAAAAAGTGACAGGAGTGGACTAGCAAATCCTTCAAAGCACATTATATAAATGACTAGCATTAAAAACATTTCCCTATAAAATGTAGGTCATAATCATTTATAAATTGGCGGCTTCATTTCTAAAGCAGTGACGGGTGTTCAGAGAGCTGTTCTGTACAGTATAGTATCTACTCACTTCAAGCTATAAGTTTGTCTTTCTTTGTATTGAAGTTGAGTAAATTCATCTGGTCAGCTGAGAAATCAAGCTTGAAAAATAAGTATCTAAAAATCAAAGTAGAAAGTTTAGAATCACTGAAATGTAGCTATGAAGTATGAAGAAATTTATCAACTTCACAATTGAACTGAAGTTACCTGAACACTTATGGGCTTGAATCTAAAACAGAAACACATATGAAAACCCAAAGCAAACCACAAAGTTAGGGCGGTACAGAAGCAGGAAAAAAACACATCCCTTCCTTCAGTGTGATGGGCACTAAGTTCTGAGGTCTTCCTCCATCTTTGCACAAGAGTGGTAAGGCCATTCAATGCTTAGTGAGAGTGAGAGCAGGCGAAGCCAGATCTAGCCTGTCTCCCCTGCAACGTCAATTAGGCTGTGTAAACAGTGTTACGTTCCAACAGAAGGAACAATGGAATTTGCTTATAAAAACTGATTAAAGATAATCATTATTAAATGAAATAAGGATAACTAATAACTCTGAAATGTCTCTATAGAACGTTCCTGATGCTACTTGTAAAGTTAGCACTGCTATGTATTATTGCTTACATACAGTACAACATCACACGCCTTCTAACATAAAGCCGTACTGTGATTGGTTTGTACATATTTACAGAGTCTTAAAAACAAGCTGTAAAAACATTACATACTTTCAGACAATACAAATTAGCACATTGGTACTCACGTCAAACAAATGGAATGCATAACATTAATAAACATCATAAAGGAAGACTCACATCAAAGTCCTTGATTGTCAAGACACGTTTATATATAAACTCTAACTGTGCAGAATTAAAGATTCAATCATAGGTACATCCTTACTCGATGAACCATATTTACAGCATGGTATTGCATAAAAAAATAAAATAATGTTTACAGGGTTTTACTTTTTTTATCCATTGGATTAAAGAAAGCAACAAACACAAGAAATGTTTGTCTGCTTTAGTTTGTTTCCTACCAAAGTTTAGGTGGAAAAAGGAAACACACGGTTTTTATTTGCAGAATATAGCAAAAACAACTGGAAAATTATTTCCCTGAAATAAAGCAATTTGAAACGGAAAAGGTTTAAATTAAATTGCAGACTCAAATAAATTCTCACTGATTATAATAGTGCTTCTTCAAGTAAATACACTGGAAAAGGATGAGCTCTAGTTTCAGATCCTAGGGAGTGCAGTATGCAGCGTGCTATGCAAAGCTTCCCGGCTTCTTTTTATTTTTTAAAACAGCCCTTTAAAAAGCCCAGATTAATAAAATCAAAGAGTGGCAAAAGATCTAACTTCACTGGCACTTTGCAAGTGTCTCTCACCTGTGGGAATGAAAGCTTGCCCTGAGCACAAGGCCTCTTCTACCTCCCAGGAGATAAAATGACCCATTGCTGGCACCCTGAGTCAGAGCTAAGGTGGTGGATTCCTATCTGACTAGGTAGCACATGCACACTGTAGATCCAAAAACAAACAAAAAAGTAGGAGCCATTCAGCTATTCCAAACCCAATGAAATACATATGCAGTAAGAACAGAAGTTCAAAAAGCAATGCTTTCAGGTGCTGGAGAGCTCCTGCCGTGTCTAGTGGGAGGTCTCTCAAGCCCAGACCAGACTAGGAATGACCTGTAAAAGGAAGCAACAGGCTCAAGTGAGCAAAAGCTGAAGGGCGCCAGGAGCTACTCCTCTAGAAGAATTTGTTCACTGAGGGAGATGAGAAGTGTGAGCTGACAGGGATCCCTCTAAAGCAGCACACAAGGCCACTTCCTTCCTCTAATGCCCAGAACTTTCTGAGCCAAAGTGGAGAAACCCAAACTTTTGAGATGCTTCTCGCATGATGAAGAAACAAGCTGAGCCTGGGAGGCATTTGGGACTTCACAGTAAGAGTGCTGACTGTACTTAAACGGTAAGTCAATAAATATGCTGGCTATCGGTTATCTCAGATGCTTCTAACCTGGTAGGAAAGTCTGCCATCGTGTAGATTTAAAGAAATGTGTTTAAGACAGGAATGCACGCCTGAAATTCTGTTTACAGAACTTCCACTTTCAAAGGCTTTTCTTCCTAAGCTTTCCTGAACCACTCAGTAACTATCACATTCTTAACCCTGTGCTGGTGATGTTATGTTACAAAGGAAACCCCTTACGCTGTACAAGAAATGCATCAAGTTCTCAGCAGAACTAATTTTTTTTTTAAAAAAATCAGGCTCAACTTAGGAAATATATGTCTACTCCTATTAAAAGTACTATGAGAAAATACAAACGCCCATTGAGGGTGAACACGGTCCCGCAACACCTCATCTCATGAAGCATGCCTGCAGATACATGATGTGCCATAGGTCCACATCAGCCTTCAGATCAATAATGGCAGAACTTAAAAGAGGTACTTCAAAGAAGTCTTAAAGTTCTGGAAGATCTGACAACAAAGCTGTCAAATGGAAAAACTATGATTTCAAGCAAAGTTTCATAACAAAGTGTAGAGGAAACCACATTAAACATAACTTATATTCCTTGTCATAAAAATCCCAACATATTAAAAAACTAAATGAGTGTAAGTGAAGGGTACTGGGGGAGGATATTTCTTTGTTCCCTTTCTTTATGAGAACAGTCTTGGGATAGCATTAAATAAAAGAAAAATAATTTAAATGGATAACATACTCAACACTCAAACAAAGCACACAGATCTACAGGGTCAACAGCAAAGTCAAAATGGAAGTTACAGAAAGCTTCGCCTCCCAAGGGTACTAGTTTCAGGTTACCACTGGTGCATTGTGATAAAGATGGCAGAAACTTAAGTACGAAACCCAAAAAGGTGGAATAGATAAAAGAGGAGAGCAGAGTCAGTGTAACTAATGTTAAGTCTCCAAAAATTAAACTTGCCCAATGTATAACTCAAACCATCATTCTTCATTAAAGTGTATATATATATATTTATGTATATAAATGCACTATTTATTGTACCATGCTGTATTATTTTAAGACAAAGTATATATATATTAAAAAAAACATTCGTGGTATAAGGATAAAGTCTGTAGTTTATTTAGATTTTGAAATGCAACAAAAAATTTCCGATCACTCGTCTAGCTGAAAAAGAAATTGCAGTTACTGGAATCAGTAAGCATTTCCGCTTGTAAAACTGTCATGAGCAGTATTCACTTAAAAGTAACTTAAGTAAGCAATTAAAATGCCCATTGCTTTAGTTTCTTGGGATACTGTTTAATTATCCAATCTATCAAGAGTCCAGAAAGAGAAGAATTAAACCAGGTTTTACAGTCCAAAGATATCCCAACTTCCTTTTATTGCCAAAAAAACAAAATTGTCAATTACGAGATGATTATGACACAACCATATCAAACCTAAAAAAATCTAGTTTTTTAACTTTGAGAAATCAAAAATACCAGATTAATTCTAAGTGCTCTATGTCAACTGAAGTGTGTAAAGTAAAATACATTTCAGCTTTAAAACGTGAAATATACATTTTGTGTAAGCATTATTTTCTTGGGAATGTAATCTACAGAATATTTCTTTTTTACTAAAACTTCAAACCTTGATACTTGCACATGAAAAAAAATCATAAAAAATCTCTAAGTATACCTGTACAAAGAAACTGACACCGATATGCACACTTCCACGAGAAGTGACTGCTCCGACAGCTGTTTTGGTAAAAGTTCTGAAGTATGCATACTTTAAAAGTAATTAGGCTTTTAAATAGTGGAGTCTTAGACTATCAGATTTTTATTACTTTTTTCTTCAAAAAAAAAAACCACATGTCAATATAATGCGAAATGAAGATCAAGGGTATATGGCATATCACTTTTTTAGGTGGTTTCTTTTTATTCCCCCCATAGGACAAACTACTTATTTAAGCCATAATCTCTTGACATTGAAACTTTAAGTTCACTGTCTATGAAGTCTCCTCGGATTCCCTGCTGAAGTGCAATACTATGCTGAAAAACTCAGAAACAATATGAGGAAATTTCACACAATTACTACTCTCCTAAGAATGTACAATGTTATCAGTTAGGAAACAATTGTGCGAAAGTCTTTTTTTCCTTTTTATCTTGGTGTGGGCGAATAGCAAGGTTCTGATCTAAAACAAGTAATGCATTGCTTCTATAACGGTGACAACACGTAAGGCAGTTCAAGGAATGAAGACTAACCAAACGAAATGCAGTTATTGGATTATCTTGCTATTCTTAACAGCTTGCTATGAACGCATTGCTCTTAAATCTGTATAGCACTCCATTTTACACAGAGTAACCCCACTCTTGATTAATCTGTTCTAAAGTGCCAGTATTATTTACAATATATATTTTTCTTTTAGCCAAAAGTCTGGCCAGTTGTGGCATCTGGTGAGGATGTCATCCCAGCTCTATTATCATTTACATTCACCAAGGGAAACTCTGAGAATTCAGCACTTGTCCCTGGTCCCCGAAGGTTCACCTGTCCATTGGCAGTGCTAAATTGAGTTGCTATTCCAGCTCTGGATCCATGATAGGGAGCACGGAAGGGCTGTTCAAAGGAACTCATTTGGTAAGCCTGGTGGACAGGCTGAGCCTCAGCTTTCTTCTGAGAAGTCACCTGATCCAAGAAGTCTGCTGTTGATGTGGTAGAGGCGTGGTTTGTCTCGTCACCTGAAAAGGGAAACGGGTGCTGTGAGTCACCGACTATCAGTCCAAAGTGGGACTTATCTGGAGTTGTTCTTAGTGGAGAATTCATTCCTGATCGAAAGCTATTGATGGGCATGGCTGCATAGACTTGCTTGTCTATGGATGAGAATGCTGGCGGATTTGGAAGGGTCTGGTTATCAGTCACAAAGTTAAGGCTCGGGCTATTCAAATAGGCATCATTTTGGCTAGTTCTGTCCAAAGCCTGCTGCAGAAACTTGGAGTATTCCTGCAACATGTTAGCTTTGTCTGACGAGGATGCTTGGGAGCTTGATCCAACATTCTCTGACTGGGTGACTTCGGGTACGTCAGAAGAATTGATTGATATGCTAGAAGTCACTTCAGTATCTGCAACACTGAAGGAAATCTCATGCTGTCCATTAGCTTTGTGGGAATAATGGTCCAGCAGAGTCTGCAGGACCTCATCGGGAATAACATTTTTGTCATGATTGCTCTTAATCTCCACATTCAGTGCCTGGGAATCCAACATGGACGCTGTGGCACCTTCATCGATGACACTGGCCACAGCTGCTTGGGTGACAGAAGGTTGAGAAGCTATGGTACCCACATTCAGAGCGTACTCCCTACTGTTGTTACTTGCAGCTTGAAGATACCGCTTCTTCTTCAGAAACTGCATGGCATCATCATAATTGGTACTGCTGTGCACAGGTTTGCTGGGCCCCTCCTGCAAGTTATCCACTTGATCAATGTCAGCGCTGCCTTCTGAGTCTAGTAAAGACTGCTTATCCACAAGTTCAAATGCATATTTTGAAACCTTGCTGTCTTCGTAAGTGGAGAGGGGTGAAATGGTTTGACTTTGCTCCAGGGGCTGCTTCAGACTTCTCTTACTATTGATTTTTTTGAGAACCAACTTGGGTGGGTGTATTTCTCCAGACGCATCTTCTAGATGGGACCCTCCCACTGAAGAGTGTGGCATTTCAACAGCGTACTCTGCGACCATATACTCATCCTTCACCTTAGTGCTCGAGGAGTAGAGCGGCAGGTAATCGTTCTTGTCTTTCTTCATGTCAGACTTGTCCAATGCACTCTCTTTGTCCATTCCAGATGCTTTCTTCTCCGTTTTTTGCCTTTTCTTTTTTGGCAGTGAATTATCTTTTGGTGATGTAGAAAAGCCAGAATCTTCCTCTGATGTCAGAAGGCCACCTTTGATGGCACATCTGTTGAGTTTTTTATCATGATTTTCATGGCACATACGTTTATGCTTCAATACACGATCTGTTCTGGAAAAATACTGTTGAAATCAGAGGTTGGAAGTGGATTTTTGTTGTTGTTTTTATGATTTTTTTTTTTCAACAAGGAAAAGAAGAAAAGAAACAAGATAATTAATGACAATATAAATAATTCCAAACCAATTCACTGATCAAATTTCTATTATAAATCTAACCAAAGAGCTTAAAATCCCAGATGGCTCTAGCACTAAGTGGTGCCTGTCAGTCAGTTCACACTGCAGCTGGTAGGAGAACTCACACTGGCTCACTCACCTGTAAGCAGTATTCACACTGGTAAGGCTTTTCTCCACTGTGAGTTCTCTTGTGCCTTTCCATGTGATATTTCTGTATGAATCTCATACCACACTCATCACAGCGAAATGGTTTTTCACCTAATATGTGATTTAAAAAAATTTAGAACAAAACATTGTTAAAATCGTGGACTGCTTTGCCAAAAGAATCTCTGAACATAAATAACATAAATAACTTTAGACAGTCTCAGGGTGTGAACTTTCAGGTTCTCAGTCACTCCTGACAGCAAGCACCAACATGGGCTGAGTTATCTGGCCAGCACGGGCATTTTTAGTCTTAGTTTCTTTCCTTCCTAATTTTTAAATTACTGCATTTACTTGGAGGTAGACACATGCGTGCCGCAGAACCTGTGAAGGTGAGAGGACAATCTGAGGGAAACTGTTTTCTCCTCCCACCATGTGGGTCCTAGGGATTGAACTCAAGTCATAAGGGTTGTTATGACTCTAATTCCTTTAAAAGCACTTGTGAGTCAATGAGATCTGGATCCTAGAAAAACACCTCTTAAAATCCAGTTTACTAATATGAACAGTACTGGGACAAAATTTCCCAATTAAGGTTTGTGGTTGGGGAAACCATTTCTGGTGTATGTGTACTGCATAACACACATGTAGTCATGAATTTCATGTCTAGAACTGCAGACATAAAACAAAAGTAAGGTCTATTTACTTCTCTTTCTTAACTCAAACCTGAGTTTCTGGTGCTGTCTGCGGAAAGAATTGAGTGCTATCAACTGGACACACAACTATTCTCATCACCCCTTTCTTTAATCCCTAAGGATTTCTTAGCTATAGGGAAACATTACTGTAAATTCAAATAGCTTGTCCTGGTGAATGGGGATGTCTGAGTGAACAGCAGAGTAACAGGGTCCTCTTGAATGCTTCCCAGAAAACTAATGCTCCCCATCACACATTCAATAGAATGTTACTGAATACTGTAAAATGTTCTCTTTCCCTATATCCCCTACATAAGTGTGCATAAGGTGTATCTTTCATTATGCTAATGAAATAATGTGTTTGTAGTACTTTTTTCAGTTGCCTCTTGGTTTTCTTCTTGAGATAAGGTCTCACTATGCAGCCCATGCAGCTACTGTTCCTACACGCTCCATGAAAGAGTAGTAGTACTGGTCCTCCTGGGAGCTTGGGTGTTTGTTACTGCTGAATGGAAGTGGAAGTAAAATGACTAACACATCTTCTCTATGAAAAATTAAAAATTTGAAGGAAACCTTTTCTTGAGGCAACCTTTTTACTGCTTTTTCCTCTGTTGGAAATCTAAATAGACTACTTAAATAATTTTAAGACTGACATAAAAATTTACATGCACTGTAGTTAAGTTTGTGATTATTTTAAAACTTATTCAGGAAAGCATAATGTATAAGAGAGACAACCTCAGTATGTCCCACAAACACTGTTCCTATTGCCCAAGGACTCTGGGGTTTCTTAGTCCTGACTGAGGTATTCTACCCTGATCACATGACACTGAGACCATCAGTAGCCTGCAGGAAAGGATGTAAGAATCTTGTAACAGATGGGCACCCGCTATGGCTTGGGAGGCAAGGTGGACTCTTTTAAGAAATGGAGCCTACTGTAAAGTGATTACATCACCCTCGAAAGGAACTAACATGTTTTGTAGCCCCTACAGCTTCTTTCAAGAGAACTAAGTGGTTGCTCTGGCCTCATGTTCCTCCGTCTGATAACTCACACTCTACCATGTGACATGGTTAGGGGCCCTGACAGAGGCTGAGGTAACAGAGCTACAGAGCCTTGACTTTTAGTCTCCCCATGGCGAGCTGACAAAGCATGCTTTCTCTATGAAGTACCCACTGGCCTGTGTTACACTTCAGTTGGGCATTCTACTACAGTAGCTATTGGGTAGATTATACATGTGAGTATTGCAAGAATCTAGGCTTCATGCACAATCTCTAGCTTGGCACAATAATCTGATTTTGACAGTCTGAACTAATTCTTCCTCTTTAAACTTTATTGCAAACTAGGTTTAACCACCATCCTACCAAAATAGATCTTTTTGATGCTGCAACCCAGCCCAGGATGGCATGAAACTTGCTATTTAGGCCCATGCTGGTCTCAAATTCACCATCCTGACTCAGTCTTCCAAATGCCAAGATTGTGGCAGGTGCCACACCAGGCTCAGAACGCTATTGGGAATCACCGAAAAGTTGCTGATTCAAAGAACTCTCTCTAAATTACCTCACGGATCCTACTTGCCATTCAGCTAGGTGACACTGTTCCTCCTGAACTGAGCTGTACTTCACCCTGGCTTCTAGGACCCACGCCCCTCAGCTCCTCTAACTGTTCCTTCTGAATGCAAAAAGCTTTAGTTCTAGAAGACCATCCCTGAGCCGTCTGCCTTTCTCATTCTATGTTCTTTTCTTTGGCAAGAAGGAAGAAAGCTCATCTATGATTATGGCTTTAATTATGCTGAACTCTGATCTCCAGATACACACTGCCAATCTGTCTATTCAACTTATCTACTTCTTTTTCATTTTAGACTTCTTTTATTTATTTTATGTGTATGAGTACTTGCCTGCAT
This sequence comes from Dicrostonyx torquatus, assembly GCA_028555095.1. Lineage (NCBI taxonomy): Eukaryota > Metazoa > Chordata > Mammalia > Rodentia > Cricetidae > Dicrostonyx > Dicrostonyx torquatus. The sequence continues at coordinate 2,428,721 of JAQHUG010000063.1, forward strand.
GCACATGTTTATCACATGTGAGCCTGGTGCTGGAGGAGGCCAGAAGTAGGTGTTGGATGCCCTGGAACTAGAGTTATAGGTGGTTGGGAGACATCATGTATATGCTAGAAATTAAACCTGGGTCCTCTGCAAGAGTAGCCAATGCCTTTTAAACATTAAGCCATCTCTCCACACCTGACATTTCTGAAAACTAAGCATCTCAAATACATCACATCTCACACTAAACCTAAGATCTTCAACCACAACTTAGATTACAATGATGTTGCTGAAAGCCAGGCCTATACAACTTGACTCTGTCTTTCTGTATTTTCCCAAGTAACAGAGCCTACAGATTCCTCTTAGTTTCCCACTGTTATCACCCAAGTTCAAGACATTTCCTGACCTAGAAAGTGATATAATGCCCTTTTAACTAGTTGTGTTAGTTACTGTTTCATTGCTGCAACAAATATCTGAAATAAATAAAAGAAAGATTCTTTTGGTTCACACTTTCACAGGTTCTAGCCCATGGCTGGCTCCACTGTTCTCTGTGTGTGTTGAGGTAGCCATCAAAAAGTCGTAAAGGTACACGCCATATGTACCTTTAGTTTTCATTATCAATACACCTTGGAAACCTTACTGAAGAACTGTGTCCATCAGCTGGCCTGCGGTCATGTCTGTGAATGATTGTCTTGACTGACATTGGTGTGGGAGGGCCCAGTCTACTGTGGGGACATCATTCATACACATGTGGGTTTGGACGGTGTAAGAAAGCAAGCTGAGCCAGGCGGTGGTGGCGCACGCCTTTAATCCCAGCACTCGGGAGGCAGAGGCAGGTGTATCTCTGTGAGTTCGAGACCAGCCTGGTCTATAAGAGCTAGTTCCAGGACAGGCTCCAAAGCCACAGAGAAACCCTGTCTCAAAACACCANAGCCACAGAGAAACCCTGTCTCAAAACACCAAAAAAAAAAAAAAAAAAAAAAAGAAAGAAAAAAAAAAAAGAAAGCTGAGCATGGAAGAGTTGGGAGAGGGTAAGCAGTATTCCTCCATGGATTCTGCTTCAGTTTCTACCCTGAATTCCCTACATGATGGATTGTGATCGGCAGTGTCAACCAATAAAACCCTTTCCTCTTCTCAGATGCTTCTGGCCAGAGCATTTTATTGCAGGCAGAAAAGCAGAAAAGCAAATAACACCACATAAACCCGCCAGGCCGAGTTCAATCCCTAGGACCCAGAGTGAAATCAGAGAACTGACGGTAGGTCTTACCCTCTGACCTCCACAGAGGCCCCATGGCATACAGGCCCAAACTCATATTTACATCATAAACGCTCATGCACACACAACACCAGTGATAAATTAAGCACTTTTAAGAACAAGGGACTGGTGAACAGAGCTGTTCACCTCATGGTGTCCAGGAAGCAGAGAAAACAGGAAGGAACAGGAGAAAGTGTAGCCTACCCCTGATCCCTTTCCCTCAACTAGGCCTTTACTATCTCCCAATGTCATCATCATATTATAAATCCAAAGGATAATCCAATGAATAGGTCAGAGCCCCCATAACTGAATCAGCTCTCAATGAACTCCAAACACTTGCTGAGGGCCAAGCCTTCAACACATAAGCCTTCTGGAGAACATTTCATTCTGTAACACTAAACCAGTGGTCCTGCCAGGACACATGTTCCTCCTCTAACTCCACAGCACAGCAAGAGACTGTTGACAGAAGTAAAACTGACTACTTTAAGCCTATCACTATGCTTGCTCGCTCGCTCGCTCACTCCCTCCCCTCCCTCTGTTTTTGTTTGTTTGTTTTGAGTCAGGGTTTCACTGTGTAGCCCTGGCTATCCTAGAATTCACTCTGTAGACCAACCTGGCCTCAAATTCGACTTCTCAGCTCTAACCTTTCTTCAATTCCAAGCTGCTATGTGTATTTTCCAACAAAACTCCTCCAAATTAGTTCTTATTTTAATGAGTGTAAAGTATGTAATAGTCATGAAAATTTGTTTATTATTAACTATATTGTAAGCAAAACTTTTAAATAATAAATTATGAAAAACCTAGGTTCAACCTAGGTCCAATATATTTATGACCTAGGCACAGTGGAAGAAGCCAAGAATCCCAGTACTTGAGAAGTGGAAGCAGGTTCAAGGGCACCTTTGGCTACACAGTGAGCTCAAGACAAATCTGAGCTGTAAGAGATCCTATTTGACCCACCCCACAAAAAGAAGAAAAGAACTCACACCTCTGACAAAGATCAATTGGTCTTTGTAAAATTTTCTTGACGAGTGAAGTTTAAACTACACAACTTTAACCTTTTTGAGACAGGGTCTCCCTCTGTAACCTAGGCTGGCTCAACCTCATGGCAGTCCACTTGTCTTAGCTATAAGTGCTGTAATTATAGGCATGAGGCACCATATTTTGTGTAACTTATTGGTTAAAGAGACTTAAAAAGAATAGACATTAAAATGTATTAGGAAAACAAATTATTATGCCAAAAGATCATGCAGTATTAAGAGAAGCAACATAAAATAGTTCGTGAGTATAGGTTCTACAGCCAAGAGCTAGGTTTAATCTCAGTATTTAACTAAGAAACTATAGATGTTAAATAAACCTTCAGAGCTGATATTTTTATCTGTAAAATGGAACATTAGAGTGTATCTCAGAACCAAACATTAAGCTAACAACTTACAATAATTAGTCATTTAAGAATAAAATTTAGCACAATGCAGTAATTAAAAAATATTAGCTATTAACAATAAAATGAAGAGGCTGGTAGTCAATTAATGTTATTACATCTAGAAACTGATTATAGTTATAATCCAGCAACTGGGCCATACAGACCAAATGAAAATATCCTTAAACTGAAGCTGAGCAAAGATAAAACAAGAATTATTGAACATATGGATTAGTAACTGCACCCCTAGTAATTCTGCTTGAGAGTACCAAGACTGATTTCTAATATAGTCCTTTAAGGAGGCTTGAAAAAGACATTTATCAGGCTAAGAGCCCATGCACTGCTCAGGAAATTATATTCTAATGAAAATCATCTGAGACAAATTACAAACCATTAAGAAGAAATCAGCTTATTAAATAAAAACTAGACATGCCACAGTAACATGAAAACATGTCAGTGTCAGTTTAAGTGAACCGTGGTTTGAAGATTCTCCATGAAAAGAGTGGTGGGGCATGCCTTTAATCCTAGCACTGGGGGGTAGGGGTGGGGCAGAGTTTGAGGCCAACCTTGACTACAGGGTGAAGTCCAGGATAGCCAGCGCTACACAGGGAAATCCCGTCTCAAACAAATCTCTTATTTGTAGTTGCAGTTTTGTGAGGTGAAATTAACTGTTACTGAATTCTAACTTCTTTTTGTTTTTCTTTATTTCCTTTTTTTCCGCCTTTTTTCTTTTTCTTTTTTTTTTTTTTTTTTTTTGTTTTTTGAGACAGGGTTTCTCTGTAGCTTTGGAGCCTGTCCTGGAACTAGCTCTTGTAGACCAGGCTGGCCTTGAACTCACAGCACAGAGATCCTCCTGCCTTTGCCTCTCGTAGGCGTGGGCCACCACCACCTGGCTCCTTCTTATAGACTCACACATACCAAATATCCCTCTTGATCACAGGGCTTTGTTTTGGTACTATTTAAGCTACTTACACTTAGGGTACTTCCCCAGTTATTTTGGGTTAAACATTTGCTTGCTATCTGACCATCTGGCCTCTGTCCCTTTGGCTCCTCTCTACTGCTATGGGGCAGCTTGGGCAGTCTCAGAACCTCTAACCCACAATTCTGAAATCTGAAATGCTCCAGAACCCAAAATTTTCTGAGTGCCAAAATGAAACAAGAAGCCAATTCTACATTTAACCTCCCAATGTATGTTACAATATAGTGCTGGCATATTAAAAGCTTTTATCACATTACTTTTAGGGTACGCCTGTAACGGCAATGAATTTCATGTTTTACTTGGTCCAAACCCAAGGTATCTTAGGCAAAACCAAGTATTACAAAATCTAAACCATTTTAAACCAATTTTAAACATTTTGGGTAAAGGTGCCCTTTACCCTAAAAAACATTAGGGTAAAGTGTATGCAAACTGTATCTCCTAATTTCTTCTTCTGTCCTATTTGATTAGACTAACTGTAATTTGCTTTATTATTCTTTATCTTTCTTTCTTTTTTGTTTGTTTTTTGGAGGCTCTATGTACTATTAGTTGTCCTGGAATTTAACTCTGTAAACCAGGCTGGCCTCATACTTGACTCTAGTATTTCATGCAAATTACTATCACTTCCATGGCAGTGCCAGGAACTTAGAATTTGAGTTCCACTTACTTGACTCTTTTGCAACGGCTATACACTTCATGCTAAAAATAATTAAATCCTATAAGACACTGTCATTCTGAAGAGCTACTTGCTTACCTGTAGCCACATATTTAATGTCTCTGTCACTCTTCTGCCTTTTCATATATTTTTTTAAATTATTGTGTGTATAATGCATGTGTATAAGGTGCACATTTATCCCACAGTGTGCAGGTGGAGGTCATAGAAAACTTTAGGGAGTTGCTTTTCTCTTTGCACCACGTAGGGTCAGGATCTTTCTCGTTTCTGCTGGGCTATATACTCCAGGCCAGCAGCCCCATGAACTTCGGGCACATCTCTCTTGCCTCACTGTACAAGTGCTGGGATTACAGATGCACGTCACCACATCTGGCCATTCTACACAGGTTCTAGGGATGACTGGCACTCAGGACATCAGTGTTGCACTGCAAGAACTTTTACTGCTAAACCATGTTGCTGACCTCATTTCCTTGTTTTCATAAGGAATCATTTATCTTCTACCTAAGGAAATGCTTATAGTTCGTACATCATGGGACCACAGATAACAAATGTACTTAGTTTCTGTTCATCTGAATACATTTTTACTCTATCCACACTTTAACGAGCAGTTCCTTGGGTACAGAATTCTACATTGATTTTCAACACTGTGAAGTTGTCATATAAAATTGGATGACTTTATTGTATCCGCTGAAAAGAAAATGAGCTAGGGCTGGTGATATAGCTCAGCTGGCAGAGTCCCTAGCACACAGAAGGCAGTGGGTTTGATCCTCAATACCATATAAACAGAGTGTGACTATGTATGTGTATAATCTCAGCAATGGGGAGGCAAGACAGGAGGATCAGAAATTCCAGATTTTCAACTACAAAGAGTTCAAGGTCAGGGTGGGATATGTGCAAGCCTATCTAAAAACAAAAGTGGAAGTTTACAGCCATAGGTTAGTGCTGCTCTTAGCCCTGGTCAGAGATGCTTCTGTTTGCAGTGACAAATTAATGTGAAGACCCACAGACTGGCCAATGTGATGAGAGTGACTGCTGAGTCCTTACCCTAAACAGGACATCTCTATCACCCCTCCAAAGCCCAGAACACTGTAAGAACAAGAAGATGCAGGCATCAGCGCTATGCATTGCTTTCCTGACACAATATGGCTACTGTAGTGGCTACTGCTCCAGACTTCCACAAAATTGGATCCGTCAGCATTTGGTTGTGGATGGGGGAGAGCTCATAAGGCCTCACCATGCTCTGAGAAAAGGGGAGGTGATGTGTGATTCCCCTCTGTATGCTGTGAATAAGTTTTATTACCGTTGGTTAATAAAGAAGCTGCATGGGTTTTATGGCAGGGAAGAATATAGCAAGGTGGGAAATCCAAGCAGAGATAGAGGAGGAAAGACGGTAGAGTCGGAGAGATGCCATGTAGCCACCCAAGAAGCATGAGGCAACAAACCACGAGCCTCATGGTAAAATATAAAATAATAGAAATGTGGTTTGTTTTTTTTTTTTTTTTTTTTTTGGTTTTTCGAGACAAGGTTTCTCTGTAGTTTTGGAGCCTGTCCTGGAACTAGCTCTTGTAGACCAGGCTGGTCTTGAACTCACAAAGACCCGCCTGCCTCTGCCTCCCGAGTGCTGGGATTAAAGGCGTGCGCCCGGCAATAGAAATGTGTAAATTTAAAATATAAGAGTTAGTTAATAAGAAGGTGGGTGGGGAGAAACCAGTCCAGGGGACCAGTAGAATGGAGAATATTTGTAGCTACAGCCCTTAATGGTTATGTGTGGGAGAAGTCCATTCCCAGTGGTGTAGTCACAGCTAAGCTGTCCTAGCTCAAATAAATATCCTTCCACCGGTGCTCATCTGTTTTCCCTTTTCCATGTTATTTTCCTCTCAGTAACTTCGGATTTGCTAATCTCTTTTATGGTCGCTATTTCTCCATTAAGTTGGTATGTTATATCACTTATTATACTGCTCAATTCTAGAACTTCCATGTTCTTTTTCATAGGATGCAATTCTCTGGCAAAATTCATTTTTTCATCTATTTTCCAAAATACATTAGTGACAGTTTACGTTTTAAAGCCTCTTTCTGATAACCTTAAAAAGAACAGATCTATTTCCAGGTTGTTGTTTCCTCCTATAAACAATAGGCTGTATAATCTCTGATTGAGAAACATGGGCCAGGTATTGGGCACATGCCTGTCATTCCAGCAAACAACGCAGGAGGACCACAAATTCAATGCTATTCTAGGATATACAGAAAGTGTGAGACCAGACTGGGGACACTCTGTGCAGTGGTTTGAGAAATGCTAGGCTCAGGTGTTTAAACACTTGGTTCTAGCGATGTTGATGATGTTGTTTGGGGAGCTTATAAAATCTTTAGGCAGTATGGAGAAGTACATCACTGGGGTGGGTTTTGAGGGTTTATTCTGTGGTCTCCAATCTTCCTAATGCTGCCACTCTTTAATACAGTTCCTCATGATGTGGTGACCCCAGCCGTAAAATATTTCGTTGCTACTTCATAACTGTAACTTTGCTACTGCTATAAATAATATAAATATCAGATATGCAGGATATCTGGCATGTGATCCCCCTTGTGGGGTTCACAACCCACATGCTGAGAACCACTACCCTAGGCACTTAAGTATGTTCTTACTCAGATGCTAAGCAACACATGAACACAACTATGATGACACACTGTTTCTCTCTTGCTCTTTCTCTCTCTCCCTCCTTCTCTCTTACAAGTAAGAGCCTTGCTATACTGTACAGTTTGGCTTCAAACTCTCAACCTCTGGAGTGGTGGGATTACAACTGTGTGCCACCAAACCAGCTTTACCCTTTATTTTTCTATCAGCCAAGCTATATGCGAAGTATATACACTAGTAAAACCCCTAAGCTTATTAACACTAAATAAATTCGTAGCTGTAATTTTGCTACTGTTATGAATCGTAATGTAAATACCTGATGTGCAGGATATCTGATATGCCAACCACCACAGAATGAGAACCTCTAGCTTATAGCTTTGAGACACTTTCAGTTCACTTTCTGCTTCCTCGTCTAGCTGCCTGCTGCTATGCCTCCACTCTTATTATAAACTCTCCCTCAGGAACCATAAGCGTCTTCCATAAGTTTCTTTTGGTCATGGCATTTCATTGCAGTAACAGAAACTAGTGCACCTCCTCTCAAAAAACAAAACAAAAGACCACACACCTGAAAAGAGTGCTGAGCCGCCTACTGCGGCATCTACTGAAGAGGAGTCTTTTTCCTTCAAAGCATATAAAAGAGAGCAAGTCAGTTTAAATCTAGACTACATTATTACAAGTCCAAGATTATAGTTTTCCAAAGTGCTCCATTCCTTGTTATTTCTATATTACTCTCATTTTTTTCTTTTAAACTTTCAGACATCCAAAGGTTGATAAATTATCACATAGCTGTATTAGCATATACCTACCTCATTTTGCCTATGCACACACAGCTACTACGCAGGGCAGTTGATTCTCTCTTCAACTGTATAGGCCAGGTATCAGCAAGCTCTTTTACACACTAAGCCATCTTAGAGAGACCCTCTATTCTTTTTTTTTTTAATATTCATTCATTTATTTATTTATTATGTATACAATATTCTGTCTGTGTGTATGCCAGCAAGCCAGAGAGGGCACCAGACCCCATTACAGGTGGTTGTGAGCCACCATGTGGTTGCTGGGAATTTAACTCAGGACCTTTGGAAGAGCAGGCAATGCTCTTAACCTCTGAGCCATCTCTCCAGCCCGAGACCCTCTATTCTTATTCTTGGATTCTGTCTCCTCTATAGCCTGCACCTTGTCTCGCTCTTTTTCACTCTAGTCTCTGGTCAGTGATTAGCAAGCCACTTTAGCCTAGCAGTGGTGGTGCACGCCTTTAATCCCAGCACTCAGGAGGCAGAGGCAGGCGGAGCTCTGAGTTTGGGGACAGCTTGGTCTACAGAGCAAGTTCCAGGACAGTGAGGGCTATATAGTAAACCCTGTCTGAGGGAGGAAGGGAGAGGATGGAGGGAAAGAGGAAAGGACTTTAGAGTTTTTACCTTATTGTTCTTTTGCTTACATATTAATGGCTTCCAATTTTTAAGTGTGTTTTTGTGTGTGTATGTCTCTGCATGTATATGAGTCTCTATGACTTTTCTATTTTTCCCCATTTGTTTTATTTTATTTTGCCTGTTTGTTTTCAAGAGACAAAAGGTCAAGCATGATGGTGTACAACTTTAATCCCAGCACAGGCGAGACAGAGAAAGGCAGATCTCTGTGAGTTTGAGGCCAGCCTGGTCTACATAAAGACCCTGTCTCAAAGGGAGGGTAAGTTGAATAGGTGGTGAGAGAAGGGAAGATCGGAGAAATGGGGGAGGGAAAACTGTGATCAGAATACACTATAGGAAAAAAAAACTATTTTAGTGATTTATAACAGAGTATTTGGAAACAGAGAACTCAAAAGTATTAAAATAGCACAGCTACAACTTGACAGAACTGTTTCTACAGGAGCAAGTGTTCATGATTAGTCAACATGAACGCAGCTCTTTAACTGAGATTACAATGTAATTTCACACACAATTTGGTAACTGTACTCTATTATAAGTATAAAATGAATCTTTCTATACAATTACAAAATGGTCATACTCAAATATTTTTCAATGATAATTTTCAATTCAATTGGTTACTTTTTCGTATTTATTCACATATTGTTTTAGATGGAGTCTTGCACTATGGCTCTGTCTAAAATATGACATGCAGGCCATGCTAACCTCAAACTTGTAGTGATTCTCCAGCCTCAGCCTCTGAAATGCTGAGATTTCAGAAATGTGCCACCATGTCTGGCCAATTTAAATTCTTTTCAATTCTTCAGCTGGATTTCAATCAATCAATAAAATTTAACCAGATTTCTAGAAAAATATATGCTATTTAAATGTAAGTGGTTTTTTGTTTGTTTATTTGTTTCCCAAGACAGGGTTTTTCTGCAGCTTTGGAGCCTGTCCTGGAACTAGCTCTTGTAGACCAGGCTGGTCTCAAACTCACAGAGATCTGCCTGCCTCTGCCTCCCAAGTGCTAGGATTAAAGGCGTGCGCTGCCACCGCCCGGCTTAAATGTAAGTTTGTATTACATATTATATATAAAATAATGTAAGGAACTTTTATTTGTTTTGCAGAGGGAGATACACTTGGATTTCATTTTTGTTCGTTTGTGTAAGGCAGTTAAAGGGTCAAAACAGCACAGTGAAACACAGTGGTGCCCTCCGGCTCCCGCTAGTGTTCATTGCATCCTGTGCTCTGCCTGGTTTATAGGGCTGGGCTTCTAGTATGGCTATGGCCTAATAACATGAAAACCTAAGCTGGTGGTTTTGCCAGGTCAAGACAAGGACTGGCATGGGCCTGGCACTGGGCAGGTTAATTGAGTGCTAGAGGTCCTGGGACATTCTGCCAAGTGTTCAGGGGATTTCAGCACTAAGGCCATGACTGTAAGGTGGACTACCCAAAGAGGAGGCAGGCCCATCTGTCATCAGGCAGAGCAGAGAGACCTAGGAAGTGAGTCACAGTCTTTGTGGGGCAGAGCACTTTGCAGAAGCTGCTGTTAGCTGCAGAGCCCAGGCAGTGCTAGTACAGTCTTTAGTGGTCATGAGCAAGTCACAGGAGAAGAGCAGAGCCGTAGTTTGAGGCTAGTACACTAGGTTGACCCTTCAAAGGCCTCATACTCAGGAATGGGTGGTGAGGACAGAGACATTCAACCAAAGCACTTCACCTAAATTACTGGGTTTTGAGGTTAAGTAATAAAACTTGGGCTCCAAACCTTTTCTTACATGTTCTAATTGTAACAGGAAGAAAAAATCTAGTGTCTGTCAGTTTAGATTAACATTTCCATATATGTTCAGAAAATACAGTAATGTAAATTCATCTTTTTTGTATCACAGTAAGAAATACAAATGCTATTTGTACGAAATATTAATGGTAAATGATGTTAATTGTTACATTATCCAGGAAAAGATTGAATAAAGTCATTCCCATCAATCTACGGCAGAAAAGGCACTACTTACGCAAAAGATCATCTCAAAACTCGACAGTAAGAAAATAATCCAATTTTCTTTAATGAGTGAGAGAATCAAACATGTCATTCTTACTACATCAGGCAGGTAAGAACACCAAAGGATGTTCAACCTTTTAGGTCCTTAGGAAAATTCAAATAAAGAGCACTAGCTGAGTCTGATTCCCAGAACCTCCAAAGTGGTTCACAACCATCTGTAACTCTAATCTCAAGGAATCCAGTGCTCTAATCTGGCCTCCACTCAAACCAGGTGAGCATCACATGAAGCAGATGTATTTTCAAGCAAAATACCCATACACAGAAAACTAAACAAACTTAATTTTTAAATTAAAATTAAAATACCACAATAATAAAAAGTACAAACTTGCTAGAATGGCCAAAACACATAGGACAATGCCAAGGATGCAGATCAACTGGGACATGGTGGTACACACCTGTAATCTTAGCTCTAGGCAAGATGAGCTTAACGCCATCTTGGGCTACACAGGGAGACCCTGTCTCAAAACCAAATAAGCAAAGCAGAACAAACCAAAAACTCATCAGTTACTATAAAAAATGCAAAATGGCAATTATTTTAAAATAGTTTACTAGTTTCTTATAAGATCAAATGTCCTTCTGCTGTATAGACCAGTTACTCCACTACAAAATATTTTTCAAAAATCAAACACATGTTCACCAAAAAGCTTTATGTAAATTTCTAAAATATTTACTTTATTTTATGTGCATGAATGCATGTTTACATGTTTACCTATGTACCATGTGCCTACTTGATACTTCTGGAAGTCAAAAAGGGGCATCAGATCTCCTGAAACTGGAGTTACAGATGGTTGTGAGCCACCATGAGGGTGCTGAGAACTGAACCTAGGTCCTCTGCAAGAGCAACAAGTGCTCCTGACCACTGAGCTGTCTCTCCAGCTAGAGTTGAAAACAACTCTAAATATGCCTCAACAAGAGCTTATATCCACGAAATGGAAAGCAACAAATGATTCATCAAAAACACAAAAGAGAGCCGGGCGGTGGTGGTGCACGCCTTTAATCCCAGCACTCAGGAGGCAGAGGCAGGCGGATCTCTGTGAGTTCGAGACCAGCCTGGTCTACAAGAGCTAGTTCCAGGATAGGCTCCAAGCCACAGAGAAACCCTGTCTCGGAAAACCAAAAAAACAAACAAACAAAACAAAACAAAAACAAACAAACAAAAAAACCAAAACACAAAAGAGTCTCAAATTTACTATGCTAAGAAAAGTCAGATTTAGGGCTACACACCATACGCTTTCATTTAAATAATATTCTGGAAGAGGTAAATCCAAAGGGACAGAAAATGTACCACCATCAAATATGATAGGAGAATTTGACAGAATTTCTCCATCAATATACAGCGTGTTTACAAAGATGGATGTGCTCTTCAAAAGATGGACAACTAACACCAAAAGTGGCAACATTGTCTGAATGCAAATCCTGTTAAGTTTGAGCTCAACATATATTCTCCCCTAAAATTAAAATAGCTCTCTATTGGCTGGGTGGTGACACACATCTTTGACTCCAAAACTCAGGAGGCAAATGCAGGAGGATCTGAGTTCAAGGCCAGCCTGGTCTACAGATCACGTTCCAAAAACAGCCAGTGCTACACAGAGAAACCCTGTCTCAAAAATCCACATGAGTAAATAATAAAAAAGCTATGTATAACAATAACTAAGCTCCTTCTATCCATACCTATACATTCACTGAAAAGCCTCAGCTGATTTGTAAAACACAATAAATCTTCCCAAACTCTACTTCCTCATCACTTCTGCTTATTTCACTCACTACTTATAAATGTCAATAAGTCTCTGCCTCCACAGAACCTGTGACACAGAGATTCTCTCTCTCTTTGTGACCCTGACTTTGCAAACTTTTATGATCTTTACCTACTCTCAATTGTTATCATTCAAAAGAAGCTCATCTTCCAACAAAAGAATTTCAACATATGGATGAAACATGCAGTGTTAGGAATTTATCTCAATGTCTAAATAACCCAACCTTCTCTACTATACAGTAGGTAGGCAATCAACCAAGAGTGAGGAAGCAGAAATGTTGGGATTTTGTAGAAAGGAGAAAGTTTGAAAACCTGTTTAAGAGAAAAAGCTGATAACCCTTTCTTTTCAAAGAACTATGTACTGCTAGACATGTAGTACCAGCCTTTAATCTCAGCACCTGGGAGGCAGAGCAGGCAAATCTCCGTTGAGTTTGAATGGGTTCCATGATAGCCAGATCTAGATAGTAAAACCCTGTCTCAATAAAATAAAATACAATAAAAGTTTTGATGTGTTTTTAAAAAAAAAACCACATTATAAATATGGCTGTGAAAGGTCATACGCTCTCTGTCCCAACTACCCAGCTCTGTTGCATGCTACTTAGTGCATGACACAAGACAACACACAACATAATCACAGCTCTGGTCATTACAGTAACAGATGGTGAGATGGTCCCTGACTGAACTACAGATCCATTCCAGATGAGTGAACCACGAAAAACATTCATAGTCAGTGTTCAGACCCCAGTGTTAAAGCCTCCCTCCTGGGACCACTGAGATGGCTGAGTAGACAAAAATGCTTGCTGCCAAGCCTGACAACCTGAATCTGACACTCATGATGGAAAGAACCAACCCACGCAAGTTGTCCTCTGACCTCCACACATGAGCTGTAGCATGCGCATACTGCTTTTGTCCTCTTACAAAATACATAAAAACGTAAAAACAAAATACCAGTAAAGTAAACTGACACTAATTTGGCATTTTTTATTCCAAGTCAAATGAATAGAAATACACAATTATATTTAACTAAAATTAAAGTTCAGTCAAATAAGTACTATGAACAAGAGAGGTGATAGTGGGGGAGAGACTAAGAAGATAGCTCTTGGTAGCAGAGCACAGGGTCATAAGTTCAATCCCTGGAACCTTAGGCACACAATAGAAAGTCTTATAAAGACAAGAACTGGTTGTTGTTCCAGAGGACCCACCCAGGTTCAATTCATAGCACCCACATGTGGGCTCACAATCATCTATTACTCCAGTTCCAGATAATCTGGTGCCCTTTTCTGGCCTCCTCAGTAACCAGGCCTGCAAGTGGTAAAAAGGTATACAAGCAGACAAAAATACTAATATACATAAAAAGATAATAAAAACATTTAAAACGGGCAATGGACATGGATACAAGCAAGGAAGTAGCTCTGATAAATGACAGAATTTAGATGAAGACAGCGAAGATTTATGGAAAATGATGAAGAGGGGGCTATCATAATTAGCTTCAGCTGTCAACCTGACATACTTGGGAAAAGGGAACTCCTTCCAGATTGGCCTGTGATGTATTTCCTTAATTGCTAATTGGTATGGAAGGACCCAGTCCACTATGGGTAGTGCCAAACGTTGGCAGGGAGCTCTTTAAGAAAGGCATCTGAGCAGTCAGGAGAAGCAAGTGGAAAGCAGCTTTCAGCCATGGCCTAGGCTTCAGATCCTGTTGCCGGGAGCTTCCCCTCAGTCACAGCACTTTACCTATAAGGCAGGTTTTTGTATTCTGGGTTGTCTCCTCAAGTTGCTTTTAGTACAAGTGTCTAATCCCAACAATAGAAAAGCAAACTGGAACACAGATGGTTACTAGAGAGTTAGGTATTGCTGTGAAGGGCTTGACCGCGATGCTTCCTGAGATGATAGTGGAAGCACTTGGAACTCAGGAGAGGAAAAGCCATCGAGGGCTCAGAACTCTGTGCGCTGTTCTGTGGGAGCTCAGAAAACTTCTAAGAGGCAGGCAAAGAAGGCTTGCTTTAGAAGGAAGCAAAAGTCATCAGGTCATTTGTTTAATTTTGAATAATGAACCCAGTTTCTAGTCAGATGGGGCTGAAGAATCAGAAGAGAACAGCATCACCTGTTCCTCACTGTGACAGTAGATGCAGGTCAGCTGTAGCCAGCTCTAAGTAATAGGAGAGAAGCATCACTGCAGCAAAGTCTTCTGGGGAAGAATTCCTCGAGGCTGAATACAGAAGCTCTAGTCCAGATGGTCCACATGGGACCAAAGCAAAATATCACGTGCATTTTGGTTCTGACTGCATGAAAGTCACAGTACTCAAGGGTCCCTGGAGAAGCTGCAGCTTGGCATCATGCAGCACGGTCAGAAGAAAAGCCAAGATGTCACTGGTGAAGGTGCAGCCTCAGTTGCTCCTGAGATCCCTGGACACTGGAAATGTCAGAACCATGGGATAACCGACTACAACAGCAGGAATGGAAAAAAGCTGGCCTGAGCCTACCTAAAAAGCTGAAGACAGCACAACTGCAGAGGTGGGACTACTCAGTTTCTTTGGGGTCGAGAAGACCACAAGTAAGCACCAGATGTCAATACACCATTTACATTTGGATTTTGGTTTTGCTTTGATATGAATTTAACTGTGTCACAATTCTTCCCTCCTAGAATAAGAAAATGTATAATAGAATGTCACAACTTCAGTCTCCACGTGACAAACTCAGACAAGGGAACCTCAACTGAGGGACTGCATGCATCAGATAGGCTTGTGAGCATATCTGTAGGGCGTTTTATTAATTGCTAATTTATGTAGAAGGCCGAGTCCACTGTGGGTGGTTTCACTGCTGGACAGGCAGACAGAAGTTGTTTAAGGGAGATGAATTAGGAAGACAGGAGGAGCAACGTTCTTCCTCCATGGTCTCTGCTTCAGTTCCTGCCTTGAGTCTGTACCTTGGCTTCCTTTGATGGTAGTCTGTAATTTCTTTGCTGAAAAAAAAAAACCCATTTCCTCACCCAAGCTGCTTTTGGTCAGTGTTTTACCACAGCTACAAAAAACTTAGAAAAAAAGCAGTCACTGAATTGTAGGTTCCAGTAGAGAAAAGGACTCTTAAAGCCAAAGTACTACAGTGTGGGCAAACATGATCGGTCAGAGTGCCAGCAAGTGGGAACCACAGACAGTGGAGTTTAGCAACCCTCAGTGTAAGGAGGGACCATGAGTGCAAACAAATAAATGACAGGGGCCTGATGTGGTGGAGCACACCTTTAATGCCCCAACATTTGTGAGGTAGAAGCAGGTGGATCTCTTGAGTCCAAAAGCCAGCCTGTCTACACAGTTTCAGGCCAGCTGGAGGTACACAGTGAGATGCTGTCTCAATAAAATATATGAATGAACAAACGAACAAATGAATGTAGACAAGAATATCAACAAAGCAGAGGCCTAAGAACCGAGAGAGGAAGAGAACTGAGATAGCATATTTTTCCCATAAAGACTAGACAGTAAATAGATTAGATTTGCTATTCCAAGGAGTAATCAAAGATGCTGCATGCATAATGTCAAGACTGAGGACCCGAATTCAATTCCTATAATCCACATGGTGAAAGGAGAGAACCCACAACCCACTGACGAGGGCTGCCCCCTCTAAACCTCCATAGTATACACACGGACGCACACACATGTATATATAAATAAACGTAAAAAAAAAAAAAACTCCCACTAAAGCTTTATCACTTCCAAAATATCAAAGTGCTATACAGTAGGAAAGTCAAGGTCACAGCCAGTGATAGCTAAGTCACCAAAGCAAATAAATCTCATTGCTTTCATTCCTACAAGTGTTCCGCAGGCAGTACTCAGATAACACAATGAAAAGCCCAACTTTAAATGGTTTCCACTGCCCAAGCTTTGTATTAGTACACCAAACACTTTTCTCTGCTCTATGTAGATATTTCTCCCACTGTCAGTTATAACAAAACTTGCTAGACTCGCTTCAGGTTAGACTGACATTTTGAAAATAGTCTTAAAAGAAAAAAAGCCTTAATGAGATTCAACTCAATACAGCATTCACTCATTTAAATTATGTGACTGTATTTAAAAAAATATTCTTGCGGGGCCGTGGTGGCGCACGCCTTTAATCCCAGCACTCAGGAGGCAGAGGCAGGCGGAGCTCTTTGAGTTCGAGGCCAGCCTGGTCTACAAGAGCTAATTCCAGGACAGACTCCAAAGCCACAGAGAAACCCTGTCTCGAAAAAAAAAAAAGAAGAAAGAAAGAAAGAAAAAATAATAATCTTGCCTACATTCCAGAGAGGCTGAGTCTTCAGGCACTGAAGCTCAGCACTGACGTCTTGCAGAAAGACCACCAGCAACCCTGACACAATGTAAGAGGGTCTTGGTATTTGCCTCCAGGTTCTGAGCACAGCTCCCAAAGTCCTTGGTTGTTGGAGTATGGGTGTGAGGAACCATTTTTTTCTTTTTTGGTAGTGCTAGGTACTAACCCTAAGATCATGTTTATGCTAGACAAATATAAGCGGCAGTCCCATCCCACACATTTGGTGTCTGAGACATCACTAGGTAGAAACAGATAACTGGTGTCATCTACTGACTTATCAAGAGCTAAAGAAAACCATTAACTCCTTGGCTGTTTCATTGTTAGTGCTCGAGACCACGGTCAGGCCTTGCTCACTGCTAACTTTCCATGCTGGATTTCACAGGAAAATCAGTTTAAAAGATAAGCTTGTGCCTCCCAGGGTCAGGCACATGAAGCAGAAGGGTACATCACTTTTGCTTCCAGAATCCATTTCTAGTTCTCAGAGGCGCTCATACTGGGGTGACAAGACAGAAAGAATTCCACGTGGCTAGCACTGGCTCAGAGCCCTGCATTTGTGTTAACCCACCTAATGCCCAGAGGACAGCGTGTGCCTTTACCATACCAAGTTGGGGTGAACAAATCTCAAGAGACCCAATACAAAGCCTACGCCTGCCTATCACCTCCTTCTCCATACAAGTGGTTCCTAGCCCAGGAATTCTAACCTACCACTAACCATGATAAAGTGGACCCACTTTTCCTACTAGGGAACAATGGTCACTCACATCCAGGAGCAGTGAGTGTCAAATACCAGGTGCGAGCCATACTGGACCATGTGACTCCATTTTGAGTGACACTGACTGTATTTACAGCTTGGGGAATGTCCCTTCCAGTGGACAGCTGGCAAGGTGTTGCAAGGCTGATGGAGAAAGGTGGTACACTTTCAAAGAACATCTACTTGATTCTTGACAATTGTGACATTGTGACAATTTCATACTTGGAACATTTTTGTTATTATTATTATTGTTTCTTTGTTTGGTTTGATTTTTGGTTTTTCTTTTAAATTTGGTTTTGTTTTTAGGGGTAGGTTGCAAGGGCAGCCGTACTTGGAACTTTTTAATAAATGTATGGCAATGCTGTAATTAAAAAAAAAAAAAGGAAAAAAAAAGATAAGCTTGCTGTCATGAGGTGGGTGGGATTTGGAAATCACTGCCCTGCTAGGCTCAGACTTCACTTCCTTTGGATTAAACTGTTAATTCACTCAAGTTGTTCTTCCTTTTCATGCTGTTCATGTCCATTTCATTCACCTCTGAACAAGACTTTAAGTCAAAGGGGAATGAAAGCTAAACTCTCGCCAAAAATAAATACAAGGGCAAATAAGTAAGATATTTTCAAACACTCAAATGTGGGCTGAAATGATGAAATAAGTATTTTTAGAAAATAACAGAGCCGGGCGGTGGTGGCGCACGCCTTTAATCCCAGCACTTGGGAGGCAGAGGCAGGCGGATCTTTGTGAGTTCGAGGCCAGCCTGGTCTACAAGAGCTAGTTCCAGAATAGGCTCCAAAGCCAC
>JAQHUG010000063.1:2448948-2458965 GCA_028555095.1 Dicrostonyx torquatus
CTGCTGTGGTCAGAATCGTACCGACACTGGTCTCTAGAGCTGCTGTGGTCAGAATCGTACCGACACTGGTCTCTAGAGCTGCGGCTGTCAGAATCGTACCGACACTGGTCTCTAGAGCTGCTGTGGTCAGAATCGTACCGACACTGGTCTCTAGAGCTGCGGCTGTCAGAATCGTACTGACACTGGTCTCTAGAGCTGCTGCTGTCAGAATCGTACCGACACTGTTCTCTAGAGCTGCTGTGGTCAGAATCGTACTGACACTGGTCTCTAGAGCTGCTGCTGTCAGAATCGTACTGACACTGTTCTCTAGAGCTGCTGTGGTCAGAATCGTACCTACACTGGTCTCTAGAGCTGCTGTGGTCAGAATCGTACTGACACTGGTCTCTAGAGCTGCTGCGGTCAGAATCGTACTGATACTGGTCTCTAGAGCTGCGGCGGTCAGAAATGACAAAAAAGTGCTATTTATTAAATCCAAAAATTTACACAGCTTTTTTTCTGAGAATGGGAGCTTTCAATACTACTCAAACATGGCAAAGATCTAAGCTCCCAAAAATATCACTTTCCTTTCCTGTTTTGCTGTAATGACCTGTAGTTTCTAAGCCTTTTCTAATTTTCAAACTGAGACAATATTACACCTCTGAGGTTTAGCAACATTGTCTTATTGTTTTGAAAGAATTATTTCTGTGTGTCTAAAGATAAATATGGTTAACTAATTTCCAATTATCTGAATAAATTACAAGGAAAATCTTAAATATTAAAATCTCATGTTAGTTACAAACAACAAAATACCTCCAATAGCGTCATAATTTCCACTGTTCTTCTAACATAGCAATTCAATGCTCCGTGCTTTATAACACAGAAGAAAACCAATACTCAATAACCGACATCAAGATTAGCCAATATAATTCTAAAATCAATCTTTCTTATCTTCTCATCTCTTCCCTACCCACTAATCATTTACACCCTTTCTCCATCCTGTCTGCCTCCGTTCACTCCAACCTGGATACAATCTGCTCCACAGACTTCATTTTAGGCAAGCACACCCAATTACCCATAGGCTATAAGCCAGATGCAGGACTGCCAGTGTTCTTGAATGAACAACAATAAGCCTTTATTGTTAGAAGCAAAAGTTGCCAATTCAAATTCCCTTTGAGCTTGATGTACCCTTTCAATAGCAACCGGTTAACAGCATGAACTCAGAAGAGCTGGCTGATGTCATTAACCAGCTGCATATATTAGAGCAAATGACTAATATTGTCTTAAAACTTAGGTTTTTTTATTTGTAAAACAGGAATATCCTTTGTTGCCGAGAACCGCTTTGAGGATGGGATGAGATAATGTCCCCAATACAGCAACTGTGGGCTACTGGGTTCATTTTCCTATACCTCATAAAACTGGGTATGCTAGCACATGTTTCCAAGACCAGGACTCTACAGGTGGAGGCAGAACGATCAGAATTTCAAGGTCCTCCTTGGCTACATTGTGAATATGAGGCCTGTATAGGCTACATGAGACACTTGGTTGGAGTGGGTGCTGCTTGGTGTAGGTTTGTGTGTGGGAAGCCTGCTAGGTACTGATGTGGGATTTACCTCTGTAGGCTGTGATTACCATTAATGAATAAAGAAACTGCTTTGGGCCTATTGATAGGGCAGAACTTAGGTGGGTGGACAAAACTAAATGGAATGCTGGGAGGAAGAAGGCAGAGTGGGAGAGACACCATGGAGCCTCCAGAGACTTTGCTGGTAGGCCACGACCTCATGGTGATATACAGATTAATAGAAATGGGTTAAATTAAGATGTAAGAGTTAGCCAATAATAGCTGGAGTTAATGGGCCAAGTAATGATTTAATTAATACAGTTTCTGTGTGATTATTTCAGTTCTGGGTGGCTGGGATGAACAAGCGAGCCTTCCTCCTACAAGGTACTGTTAGAACTACAGGTGCACATGCACAGAACAGGCAGGGGAGGGGCTCAGACTGCCAAGGGCATTGTTAGAAGACTGCGTTCACAGCCCAAGCTAAGCAACAGCTTATGTTCCTAAGCTGCTTCCTAGGCCTGGGTGTTGTGCCTGTTTCTCCCAAGCACTGGTGAGTTTTGTTACAGGGTCTCACATAGCACAGCTACTTACCATGCTTGTTAATATGTCATCGTCAAGAAGTGGATCAACATTTTCCGATGTTTCTTAAATATTTTTGTTTGTTTTGTTTATAAACAGTATCTTCAGACTGGCCTTGAACTTATTGTAGAGTTAAGGATGGCTTTGAATTCCTGCTTCTGACTCTACCTCCCAAGTGATGGGATCAGAGGTGTGTCATCACATCTACTTACTATATTCATTTAAAAAATGTGCAAGAAGACCCCAATTTTTAAATTTTATATTACATTTATTTACTTATTTACTTATTTATTTATTTATTGGGAGGGGGTGGGTGGGTCACATATACCACAGCATATGTGTGGGTCAGAGGACAACCTGTGGAAAATCAGTTTTCTCCCCCCACTATGTAGGTCCTTAACCTACTCGAAGCAGCTCACAGCCCCGGAAATAATTTTTTAGGAAATAATAAACCTAGTCAATAAAGATAATTCTCAATAATTAGACTTTTTTCAAAATTTTTATAATTTGGAAGGGGGTATTTACATCAACTTTCTTATAAACAGACATGGCTTCATGCAATTTCTACTGAAATAAACTGCTGCCACTATAAAAAGTAGCCATAGTTTGCTAAAACTGAATATCAGAAGAGGTATTCTGTAACTTACTAAAGAAATTTAGAAAATATTAAAAATTGTTACGTAAGATTCCTGCTCCCCCATCCCTCCTCTCCATGGTGAACAGACTGGATTGTCTTGAGAAGACCACAGTTGTCACACACTTTTCCATCCTGTTCTACAGATTCTTTGTGAAAGCAAAGGAAAAAGCACCTCACATAGAGTAAAGCCAGCAGGGACGGGACAGTGGCAGTATCGTGGAAGTATATACCCAAGCAGGAGTTCCAAATCACCAAGGAAACTCGTATCATGAGCTTTCATGATACTAGGTTTCTAGTCTAGAAGGACCAAAACTTCTGGGATTAGTTTCCAGATGACCTAGTATTTTCCCCTTGCTGAACAGACAAACCCAGTATGAGGAATAGGCTTAAGTGATAACCAGTTAAGGACAGGTTAAAATGTTTGAAATAGAAAAGCAAATCCAGCTATAGACTTGGCTTTTAAAAGTCCCAGAAAATATTGAAGTGTGTGTCAAATCAGCCAAACCAGTAACATTTTTATTCATGTTGCAAATGGAGAAATGGGAGAGAATGGGAAAGGCAGTGAGGGAATAGGAGGAGCAATGTAAGGAGGTCTACCAGGATGCCAAAGGCTGCAAAGAAGAAGGAGTCTTAAAAGATCGATGGTTCAGAACCAGACTGGGTAGCGCATGCCTTTAATTCCAGCACTCTGGAGGCAGATGTAAGTGAATCTTTGATTTCAAGTCCAGTCCGGTCTACAAAACACAAACTGAGTTCCAGAACAGCCAGAGCTACACAGAGAAACCCTGTCTCCAAAACCAAATAAAAACTGACGGTTCACTGCACTATCTCTCATCAGCTGACCTTGGGTAACTCATTCCTTGTTTAACAGTTGAAAAGCACATAAGCATATGTCATAGTTTTTGTAGACTTGACACAAACCTAAACATAACTGGTAAGAGGGAATCTCACCTGAGGACCTACCTCCATTAAACTGGCCTGTGAGCACATCTGTGGGTACTTCCTTGATTGCTGACTGAGCCTGGAGGGTCTAGCCCACTGTGGGCAGTGCCACCCTTGGGCAGGTGTGGGCTGTATAAGAAAGTGGCTGAACAAGCCAGAGGAAACAAGCCAGTAAACATCATTCCTTCATGGTCTTTGCATCGGTTCCTGACTCCAAGTTTCTGCCTTAAGTTACTGGCCTAACCTCCCTTGATGATGGCCTGTAACCTATAAAGTTAAATAAACTTATTCCTCCCCAAGTCACTTTTGGTCGTGGTGTTTATTACAGCCAACAGAAAGCAGAGTAGAGCATTAGAGCAGAAAGTATTCTTCTTATGTATTCCAAAATAGGCAATTTGATTTTAAGACAAAAGTATTTTTCTAACACTAACTAAAGAAGGGGAATTAATTCCCCTTTTATTAATTCCTGATAGAAAATGTGATGGGGAACCGGCAAAGGGAAAGACAATGGAACAAAGTGGAGTCTTCAGAAGAAACTTCTGGAGCTGGAGAGATGGCTCAATGGGTGTTTGCAGGGCAAGCCTGGAATCCTGAGTTCAGACTACCCAAACCACACAAAAGCCAGGTGTGGCAGTGCACACCTGTAATCCCTGTCCTCCTACCACAAGACGGGAGGGGGAACAATAGCCTGGAACAAAAAGCACAACGGCAGAAATAAAAGAGCCATCTAAAAACTAGATGAAATGCAAGAAAGCAACTCTGGAAAGTTGTTCTCTATCATCTAGGTATATTCTGTACCACAAGTGTGAAGAGAGAGATACAAGCAGTGAGTGTGTGAGGGAGGGAGAGCTCTGAGCAGGAATCCTAGTGTCTGCCTTGCTGTGATTCCTCTGGAGTTCTTATGTTCTTCTAAGCTGTTTTTATAACATGAGGACTCTGGCCTTTGCTTTCCATTCCTTTCAGATGTTACCAAGCATACAGAGTAGCTAAGTCATAGCTGGCTGCGTGACAGGAAGAAAAACTCAAAAAGCCCAAAGCTGTATTTCTATTTCCTGGCTCATTTTGCTAAGTGATTGCATCTTGGTCTCTAGCGACAGAGCCTGAGCTGCAGTCTGAGCAACATCATTTAGTACCCTGTAGAAAGTTAAGGAAGTCCTCAGCTTCTCTTCACATCCCAATACATTCTGACTGACAAAATGGGGATACTAATACCCCTGCCTTTCAAAACTCATGTGAGGACTAAATGTAACACCTGGTATTTAGTAAATCCTCAATAAACTACTCATCATACTCAAATCCAAAATGCCCCCCCCAGCATAGTACAGGCATTTTCAATCAGTAAGTCTGATTACACTTTAGAATGATCTGGTTGGTTGGTCTGTGAGCTTGTCTGTGGGGAACTTTCTTAATTAAATTAACTGCTGTGATAAGACCCAGCCTAAAGTGAGGAGCTCCATTTCGTGAGGATCTAGAGAAGAGTGTGAACCAGCATGCATGCACTCGTTCTCTCTGCTGCCTTGTCTTGCCTAGAAGGCTGTAGCCTGGAACTGTAAGCTAGAATAAATGGTTTTCTCCTACGTTGTTCTGTCAGGAATAAAACTAGGACAGGACAGAGCTACTACATACAAGACTGTGACTAAGGCCTGAAGAGTTCATCACTGTGAATATGCCAAGTGACATAAGAATAAACATGTCTCATTTTTCAGACTCCATTCATCCATTCATTCAATCATACACACAGATTTTTAACTTGGCCTCAGTGGCTTTTCTAAGGCTTTCCCTCAGTAACTCAAGAAACCTACAACAGTTAATTAAGTTATGCTTATTTATATGTCTCTTATCTCCAAAACAAAAGAGAAGGCCCTTCTATACAATCTGTGTGTACCTAGTACCTGAAAACACTGGAGGATCAATCACTAGTTGAATGAATAAATTATCAAAATCTAACAAACACATGAAAATATTTAAGTACTTTCACTTTTTATCTGATGGTTTTATTATTACATTGAAATTTCAATTTAAATATTAAGTCACATAAAAATCTGTACACTTTCTTTACTGTATACATGAAAGTGATAAATGTTACTTAGTGATATAAACAGTATTTGAAAAAGTAGAACATCCAACCAGGCCTGCATGGTGGTTCACTGAGAACACAGTACTCAGGAGGCTGAGGCGTAAGTACAGACTTGAGATCCAGGCCATCTTAGACACAGAGTGAGAACCTGTCTCAAAATGAAACTACAAATGCAGACAGACATGCTGCACAGTTGGAACTGTGTTGCAGCACAACAGCCACTTCAGGCTTTTTTCTGGTGGCAACAGAGATGCAGGGAAGTTGCTGACAATGAAGGCTGTTTCTATTGGGCAAAGTGTGTCAAAGGATCCCAGTCCACAAATTCTGCATGCACTACGAAACTACATCTAAATAACATTGGGGCAGGTACTTAACTGAGGAGTAATCCAGAGAAATCTAAAGAACTTAATCTTTTCACTGTTAATGTATTTTCATCATCATTCTCAATTCCATTGAAATATAAAAAACTCTACAGACATACCAACTTTGCGTTGCGCACGCTCTCTCAACCCCCAAAAACTTTTAATCAATTTCAAAGAAACATTTTTTTACAATGCTTAGGGATATCAAAGGAGAAAAGCCAACAGTCTACCAATTCAAGTCACTTATAAAACTTGGTCTTACATTTATTTAAAAAAAAAAACTTGCTTTAAAATGAGACTTAAAATTTTAACATGTAAACTAAAAAAAAAAAATGATCTTCCAAACTACTTGTTTGTAAATCATTAACACTGACGGAGATATTGGCAGGTGTCACTTTCTTGACATAGTAAGTCATATAAAGGACAGACATGAAGGGGCGCCATACAGTGTTCCAAACCATTCAAACTGTCTACAAGCTTATTGGTGTGAGTGATAATTTTACTTAGCTCAAGAAACAGTTATTTCAGGAACGTTTCCTCCCTATATGTTATTTAGGTTATTATGAAACTATTTCAAAGGAATTCATTGGGACAGAACATTGAAGCCTAGATCTAACAATACTGCTTTACCCAGAGAGAAAAGGGACAGCTGAAATTTATGGTTTTAAGCAAAAAGAATGACTAGGGTGGTAAAGGCCATGAGCCTTATTGGGCACCTTCCCTCCCTCCATCTGATGTGATGCCAACAAGCTTAGGGAGGACGCAGCACTCACCGGTATGGATCTTCTCGTGTCTCTGAAGCAGGTACTTCTGAATGAAACGCATGTCACACTGACTACATTGAAACGGTTTTTCGCCTTAAAATAATTTGATATCCATACATTAGTTAATGAATAAAACAACATTTTAAGTCACTACTTCTGAGGCTAAGTCTTAGAAGCCCAAATTATGGAAAATTTTAAAACAGCATAAGATCAAAGCAAAACCATTTTTCCTTAACAGTTCTATTTTCTCTCAAAAATTTCCCACAGGATTTAAAATTTTACATTCCACAATCATACAAAAATAAAACCTGATTTACATCCTTCTAATAAAAAAAGGGAGAATCTAATAAAAAAAAAAAAAGAAAATGAAAGGTATACACAAGTTAAGAAATCTAGGACACCTCAGGTGTCTGCACTATCTCCTCTTTCTTATCGAAGTCACGCCTGCCCTGTTCTCTGGGACTGACCAGCCCACCCCTCTTTGCCCTTTTACCTATTTTCTTCACAGAGTTCAGAAGTGTATAAACACCCTTGAGAGAAACCCGTGATTGGAAACACTCCCTCTCTGCGGGAACCCAGCTTCATTTCAGAGTACTGGTGGTCTGTTCCACTAGGAAGCCTTGCTTCAATGCTGCATGCTCCTTGACAACCTCCCACCACACCTTACAAGAGCAGTCTCAAGTCTTAAATGCCTTCCCACCCACTGTGGCCAGACCTTTACAGAGGTGATTCCTGGTGTTCTCTCCGCAGCCCTACACCCTCTGTCCTCTGAGGGCATGACACTCCTCACAGCCTCCTTGCATCTCCTTTCCTTTGGAGTCTAGCCAACACAGCATTGTCCTGGTCCTTCAACTCTCCCTCACTGCCCTCTCCTTTACCCACCAAGTCATCTAACATTGCCTGCAGCTTCTCCAAAGGTGTATAACCAATCTTCAGTTCTACATTCAACAATTTCACAATTTTTAACTTCTACTTTTGTTAGCTATCATTTCTAATATCTGACTTCCTTTGCTGGTCACACACCTGGTACAGAAAGAGGAGGGTGACAGGTTCTAATACATTCTTAAGCAGTTTCTCTAGTAAATAGAGTGCTTTAAGCCAAGTAAGTACCCAATTAAGACTATTAAATGTATATATGTGTGCTAATTATCTTCTCATTTTAAGTCTTTCTTGCTTTCCTCCTGATAGTCTGTCTACAAATTCTGATTCACAATGCCAAGTTAACTATGTTCTTAAGACTGGAAGATATTTATACGAAGATAAAAATAACAATGATAATAATTTTAATGGCCACAAGCCCATTTTTATTCAATACCTGTATGAATGAAGACATGTCTCTGTAAGTGATAGTTCGTTCTAAAGGCAGCATTGCAGTGCTCACAAACGTGAGATTTAGGGGTTTTCAAACCAAGTGATCCATCCTCATTTATTGTAAGGATCTAGTTTAAAAAAAGGCAAAAACAAAAGAAAGTATTTAAAATGTAAATAAATACTACATTAAGCAATGATCACTGGAGCTTGTAAATTCTTCAGAAATAATCTGGAAAAGATGAATACTGGCACCTTTAATGCAGGAAAGCATGGTGTACTTAGATTGACTAAAGCAGTATAAACCCTGGAAGCACTCTGCCACCTCCGTGGTCATGCTGATGGCCACCAGAGCCCAAGTATTCCCGTAATGGGCTGCTAGAATGAGCAGTTTGATTTTCAATTTCAAATTCTCTGGTATGCAGAGAGCAAAGTCAGGCATCAACCAATTACTGAGAATGGCTAAAGCACAGAAAACCAATACAACTTAATTCTATGTGATTGTAAATAGAGAAATTCTATCTACTTGAATAAAATAAAATCAGGATTTGTTCAACACAAAAAGGTTCAGAACCCATTATTTTTTTTTTTTTACAAAAGGACACTATCTAGAGAGACAGCATCTGGCCATATTATCGATCTAAACATATAGTGTCCATATGTATATATGAATATATGTTTATTTGTATCTGTTTAATAACTACATATTAAAAAGGATGATGAACTGAGCACATAAAATAATGGATACACTGTACAGACTTAAAACATTTTTTTGAGTCAGGTAAGAGTTTACCTGTTATTATTATTTTTTAAAAATGAAAAAATGAAGTTCCTCAGTACTTTTTCTCATCTAGCACCTCTAAGGTACTGTAGAGCTAGCACTGCTGAACATGTCCTAAAATACTCATCAGATAAACCAGTGGGAAGACAGGAGAAAAGAAACCAACTTAACCATCCTGAGTACCTTGCAATTAAGAACATTGTGAGTATGGGCTAGACAGTTACCAGTAAAAGCTCACCTTCAATCTCGTGAATTCTACCTTACCAACAACTTATTCAGCGTGAGCATTTTATCCCGTTAGACACACAGCAGAGTGATAAGAAAATGTGATTCCTTTTATCATTACTGAGGAGAGAGGAAAGGTGGCAGAATATGATGTGAAGAAGCACAGAAAATTAAAAGAGAATGTCAGATGTCATGGAGATCAGGAGCCTGAAGCAGGAGGACAAAGACTACACAGCAAGAACTTGAGGAAGAAAAGAGGAAAAGACAGGACCAGATCAGGAGGCATAAGCCAGAGGTGGGAAACAACTTTGGAGGTGAAAGCCTACAGAAAGTAAACTAAGATTGGTGGCGCACTAACCCAGAACTCAATGCCGATGCAAGTGGATCTCTCTGAGCCCAAGGCCAGCCTGGTCTTCACAGAGAGTTCCAGAACATCCAGGACTATGTAGAGGGTCCTGTGTTACAATTCAACACTTCACCTTTAACACACGGAAAGGAGGGAGGGAAGGAGGGAGGAAGGAAGGGAACCAGCAGACTGTCTAACATAGGAAAGAGAGATCTGGACAGCATCTTAAGAAAAACAAAGGACTGTGAAAACTGACTAGGGCCTACAAACACACAACTATGATCCCTTCTTCAACCTAAAAAAGAGAAGTAGTGGGGCTGGAGAGATGGCTCAGAGGTTAAGAGCATTGCCTTGCTCTTCCAAAGGTCCTGAGTTCAATTCCCAGCAACTACATGGTGGCTCACAACCATCTGTAATGAGGTCTGGTGCCCTCTTCTGGCCTGCAGACATACACACAGA